>SJYQ01104733.1:46994-181014 GCA_006410935.1 Redunca redunca
CCCCCCCCCCCCCCCCCACTCACATGCCTAGCACCTGCCTTGAGATGGCTAGAATGTCTAGCTCTGGCTGGTCATCTTCCCCCCATGTAGACGCTCAAAATACCCAGATGCAACTTCCTCACACCGTGACAATCTGAGCAGCTGGTCTTCCAACCTAGTGGTTGGCTTTCCCCAGAGTGAATGTTCCAGGAAGCAAGAAGTGAAACTTGCCAGTCTCATAAGGCCTGGCCTGGAAACGGATTCAGCATCTCTTCTACCGTATGCTTTGGGAAAAGCAGTCACAGCAACCTAGATTCAAGAGCCAGGGACATGAACCTCAGCATTCCATGAGGAGAAGCTCAAAAATGTTGGTCACATTTAATGAACCGCAAAGCCTAAAGCTCTCCAGATACATAGGACATGTATTCTCTGGATTCTTCTCTCATTTGAAAACATTAGAAATGTTCCAGGTACTGTATGGATTAAAGGTGAAATAATAAGCATGGATTTTTCTAAGGATACTGTATGAATATGCTCAGAATCTAGATACACTTATTTTAATAAGGTTATTATAGTATGGAGATAATTCTGGTTAATGTTTATGTCTATATGGCAGATTCATTCTAACAAATAATCTATCAGCAAATTTTGGATACTTTGGAAAATAACCGCCTGATAGATTGATGCAGTTTACCTGTGCATTATATTAGAAGTTATATAATCCTGTCTACCTTGTTCATGCTCGTCCCTTTTCCTGAAATATATTACTTACGTTCATACTTAGTTTGCTTCCTAAAGTGTCTATCTAGCCATCAAAGTTTACATCTTCCTTTAAGTCTTTCCCATCCCCAAGTTATGGAATGGGGCTTCTGAGACTCCATAATTCTTGGAAGCTAAGAAGAAAGAAATTTTCAGGTGAATTTTGGACTTGTGATTCTTCACATACTTTACCTCAGATTAAAGCTATTTATTTTCTCATCGTCTTTTCACTCCTGATAAGCACCTAGCAGGTGGTGCTTATTTATTTATTTGCATGATATTTATTTACTTATTTATGTGATTTATTTACACTTTTATTTATTTACATGATACCATTCTTAGCATGGTATCCTGCCCAGAGTAAGGGCTTGAGATGTATTGTTCAATATAAATAATAAAGACAGATATATAAGGATTTCTGTTGATTATGTAGAGTTAAAGAAATATCCATGATTCTAAACTTTGTGATGAATTGAGCACTAAACCTAGACAGGACAATGGTAAGTGCCTATATATAACATCCACTCAGCTTTAGGAAACGAGAGTCCTGGCACTTGCCTAGGCATTATGCTGGGCGAAAACCTGAATGCAGCTTCCTCACTCAAGGCACGTTTATTCTAGCAGAGGAACTGAACACCACACAAGAAAGTGGATAACCATTTATAGAATTGTGGCAAGGGCTATTAAAGGAAAGCACGGTATGCCAGGAGAATACACAGATCTAACCAACCCAGTGGAGTGGTGGTTAAAAAGTCAACTGTGGAGATGCCTTTTCAGCTGAATTTTAAAGGATGATCAGTAATTAACAAAAGGGGTTACACAGTGGATTCCAGGACTTGAGGACAAAGGATACATGACCTGTTGGAGAATGGAGAGAAGTGATTTTTATGCTGAGATCTGAAGGATAGATGGGAGTTGACCAGATGTATAGTGGAAGCAGATATTATCAGGCAGAAGAAACAATTCGTGTCATGTCCCTAAAGTGGGAAAGAGCAGAGTTAAGAGAAACTGGGTGATAAAGCGACAAAGGCAAGACTTAAATTCAGGCTCAGAGCTTTTATGTGAGAGAATATTTGCAAGTACCATTCCTCCTTAAGCTTCGGTATGGACTAGCTCATACTTTGGACACGTGACTTACAGTTATGAGTCCATTAAGAACAAAGTATATCTTCTCTATGATCAAGGTGGCTTCCCCACACCTCTCCAGTCACATTAGAAACAGTAACATTGTTAGAGAGGTTGTGCAAATCATGGCAATTTCCAGACAGTGCTGGGCTCTAGAGAGTAGACTGCAACTCTGAGGTCAAGCCTAAATTTCATGGTAGACATGAGCGATGTTTTCTAAGTTCTTTATCCGCATAATGAAGAAGGAGGCAAGGTCCTCTCCACAGTGTGATTGTAGAGTAAGAAGCTGCATACAAACACACCAGACACTGTGGAGAGAAGCCTGGCTTAGACGCTGAAAAGATTCAGACTAAAGTGCTGGCCTGGCTTAAAAATCCTAGCCTCTTTTAATATCCTAGCCTAAAATTACCAGGTCTCTCATGCTGTTAACTTCACTGAGCTTAAAGTTTTTACCTGTAAGAAGAGTAAAAACTGACTCCAAGAGGCTACTGTGATGATTCATAAGATATTGTAAAAAGAACTGTAGTCTATTAGACACTCTATAGATGATAATTATTATTGCTGTATTACTATTTCTATTTTACATTTTGTGTCCTTCAGTTACCAGAGCAGGAATAATGGCTCTTTAAATGTTGACTTAACTCTTTCCCTCTATGTAGCACCTGTGTGTGGTAGACAGAATAATGGCATCCCCAAAGATGGCCACATTCTATTTCTTGGAACCTGTGAACAAGTTAAATTACATAGCAAAAGGGACTATGTGGATGCATTAATAATGACATTAAACCTCCTGAGATGATATGATTATACCAGATTTTCAGGGGGTAGTCACAAGGATCATTATAAAACTGGAGGCAAGAAGGTCAAATGTAGGACAGTTGGAAGATACTACTCCCTGGCTGTGAAAATGGAGGAACAAATTCTCCCCTAGAACCTCCAGAAGAAACCCAGCCATGCGGACACCTTGATTTTAGCCCATTGAGATCTATTTTGAACTTCTGAGCCACTTGTACTATAAATGTGTTGTTCTAAGCCATTGAGTCTGTGGTAATTTTTTAGAGTGGCAGTGGAAAACTAATACGTGATGGGACAAATAGTTTTAGCTAGTAAAATTTTTATGTGGAAGCTTTGTGCATAGGAAAGCATCTTCATTTATATACACAGCCCTTATGAATCTGCTCATATTGATGAATGGTGCTTCTATTAATGCTGAAAAAGCCTGTCCGGAACCTGAATTTATCTCAATAATCTCTTTATTTCTCCTTTTCTTTGTCATAATGTTATTTATTTTCCCTTGTTTGTTTGAAGGATAGACAAAAATTAAAAATAATACACTAGAAAGTCTTTTGAGAAGAGGATTTCCCAAGATGTTTCTGTGTCTGGCATGATGGAACTTCCCCAGTGGTATTTATAACTGGAAAGCCCTGGGTTCTTCAAAGTTCACCCCAGAATGAGAGCCCAGTCGTATGGTCGGAGGGATGTCATCTGCCATCACCATGACTTCCTGCCAAAATGATTCCTTGACTGTCCCAGGAAGGATATTTTTATGCAAGAAATTTCAGTTTAATCTACTTTAAAAAATGTGAGAGTTTAGAAGTAGTTGGTAATTCTTTTTTTTTTTTAACATTTTTATTTTAACTTTATTTTGCTTTACAATACTGTAATGGTTTTGCCATACATTGACATGAATCCACCACGGGTGTACATGCGTTCCCAAACATGAACCCCTCTCCTCCCTCCTTCCCCATAACATCTCTCTGGGTCATCCCCATGCATCTGCCCCTAGCATCCTATATCCTGCATCGGACATAGACGGGCGATTCGTTTCTTACATGATAGTATACGTGTTTCAATGCCATTCTCCCAAATCATCCCACCCTCTCCCTCTCCCTCAGAGTCCAAAAGTCCGCTCTACACATCTGTGTCTCTTTTGCTGTCTTGCGTACAGGGTCATCATTACCATCTTTCTAAATTCCATATATATGTGTTAGTATACTGTTTGGTGTTTTTCTTTCTGGTTTAGAAGTAGTTGGTAATTCTATCTTACTTTTGGTACTGAATTATTTTGTAATAAAATCATTTTAGAATGGAGTTCTTTCTGTCCCTCTGTCCTGTTTTAATTTTTTTTTTTTTTTTTTTGATTTATAGCCTTCCGATCTCCAGCTTCAAGCCGTTTACTCTGCAGTGAATAGCCAAGCATTTTCTCTTGGCTGGCTATGTCTCCAATGTTCCTGTTTGTTTATGCATTTGCTTGTTGGGAAGTAAAGTGTAAAACCTTTAACAAACACCCTTACCTTTGTTAAATAGATATAGAGCCAAAAAGTATAATATGAAATTCAATACAGAAAGGTGAGTAAAGTTTGAACTTAATACTAGAAATGTTTGCATTTTTCTAAAACTTTACCAACTTTCTGTACCTCATACTTAGCCTTTAGAGTTTTTAAGACCATGCCGATACTATGGAAACAAAATGCCAAGCCAAGTTTCTAGTGCCCATTAATTATTGAATATTGCTCTCAGAGCTGTAGTTATTTCTCTGGAGATCAATCATGCCTTTATGTGTGGGCTACCAACACTACTCCATCTGTGTATACTAAAGTATACATGAATACATTTTCTTCTATTGATGGAGAAAAATTTACATAGAATCGTAGCTTATGCCATATCTATGAGGAAAATAGCTACTTTAGTTGAAACTTCTAATGATATCAAGTTTACTACAATAGAATTGAAATTGCTTTCAAATCACATATTTCCTACTTAGCACGAAAGCTAGAACTGTAAGACTCATTACATTTGAGCCCTTTAATAATTTTTATCTTCTTCCTAACTAAACTTGCCTGTAATATGCAACTAGACTTCCATGATTTAACACAGAGCATTGCTTCACTATGTAGGGAGGGTAGAAATTACTTTCAGAAAAGATCTGCTGCATGTGGTCTGGAAAATCTAATTTTGATTCTGATCTGGGGCTTCCCATATCTCCACTCAAAATTGCATTATAGAATATCTAGTAAGTTTATGACAAACTGTAAAGCAAATAAGTTAGCCTTTCAATGGGCTGATACCAAGTGTCATAATCTCAAGAAATTGGAGTGACCCTCTCTAGAAAGAAATAGCCAGAGAACTATTTCAAAGGTGTGACTTTAAAAATGCAGTAGATTACTTCACTTGGCATAACGCCTTCCAATGAGATCACTTTTATATGTGGAATCTAAAAAATATAACAAACTGGTGGATGTAATAAAAAAGCACACTCATAGATACAGAGAACAAACAAGTGGCTACCAGGAGGGAGAGGCAAGGAGGGAGGGACAATACAGGGACAGGGGATCTATTAGGTATAAAATAAGCTACAAGGATATATTGTACAACACGGGGAATATGACCAATATTTTATAATAATTCTAAATAGATATAACCCTTAAAATTATGAAACATTATATTGTATACCTCTAACATATATACTGAGAAGGCGATGGCACCCCGCTCCAGTACTCTTGCCTGGAAAATCCCATGGGAGGAGGAGCCTGGTGGGCTGCAGTCCACGGGGTCGCTAAGAGTCAGACACGACTGAGCAACTTCACTGTCACATTTTACTTTCATGCATTGGAGAAGGAAATGGCAACCCACTCCAGTGTTCTTGCCTGGAGAATCCCAGGGACGGGGGAGCCTGGCGGGCTGCCGTCTATGGGGTCGCACAGAGTCGGACACGACTGAAGCGACTTGGCGGCAGCAGCAGCAGCTCAACTATACATAAAAGTGTTTTTCTATAAAAATAAAACTTTAAAAAGAGACACTGTCAGTACCCTTTTCATATCCTCTCACCTGTTCGGTGTACGGAGACCAAATTCAAATGCATTTCTCTGCCCAGGGGCTTCTTACACATTCTAGTGTTCACTTTGCTGCCTACGGGCTGGACTGGGTGAGGCAGAGAATCAACGTTCTGCCTGGGAACCGCCTTCCTTTTGTGACTGACAAACAGTCCAACTCCATCACCCTCGGGTTAGTAAGTCTGAGGCATGTATTCTACACTGGCTCACAGCCTTCTCTAGAGGGCTTAAACTCTATTGACCAATAGTAGAAACTTGCTTCGTAAAAATCCTTTGTTACTTGCTTTTTTCTTCCTATCTCATTCCTCTAGTTCTCTGCCAGAATTATCTTCGATGTAAACTACCATTTAGGTCCCTGGAATCCATTTCTTGCAAAGTACATACCTTTTGAAAAACAACTTTTTTCCCCCACCCAACTTTATTGAGATATAATAATTGACATATAACTTTGTGTAACTTTAAGTACAACATAGTGATTTGATACATATATATATTGTGAAATGATTACTATAATAAGGTTACATCATCTTATAATAAGTACTGTCTTCTCCTAGTAGTAAGAACATTTAAGGTCTACAGTTCTACTCTCTTAACAACTTTCAAGTATACAACACAGTACTGTTAATTCTAGTCACCATGCTGTAAATTAGGTGCCCGGAACTTATTCATCTCGAAACTGGAAGTTTGTTCCCTTTGACCAATATTCGCCCCCCCCCCCCGCCCCAGCCCATTTCCCCTAGTTCCTGGAAACCACCATTCTACTCTCTGCTATCATGAGTTCAGTTTTTTGGTTTTTGTTTTTTGTTTTTGTTTTAGATTCTATATATAGTGAGATAATCTAGTATTTGACTTTATCTGACTTATTTCACTTGGAATAATACCCCTCAAGTTTCATCCATGTTGTTGCAAGTGGCAGGATTTTCTACTTTTTATGGTTGAATAATTCAGTGTGTGTGATTATCAGTTTGTTTATCCATTCATCTGTTGATGAACATTTCAGTTATTTCCATGTCTTGGCTATTATAAATAGGCTACAGTGAGCTTTGTGGTGCAGATATCTCTTTGAGACAATTTTATTTTCTTTTGATATCTACTCAGAAGTAGGACTGCTAATCACAGAGTAGTTCTGTTTTAATTATTTGAGGCAATCCACACTGTTTTCCATAGTGGATTATGAATTTGCATTTTTTGCCAATAGTGTACAGAGGTTCTCTTTTTTCTACATCCTGGCCAAAACTTGTTACCTGTTGTCTTTTTGACAGCAGTCATCCTAACTGTTGTAAAGTGACATCTCATTGTGGTTTTAATTTGCATTTCCCTGATGATTAGTGATGCTGAGCACCTTTTTATGTGCCTATCTGTATGTATTCTTTGGAACAATGTCTCTTCAGGTCCTCTGCCCTTTTAAAATTGAATTATTAGTCTTTTTGACATCGAGTTGTATGAATTTCTTACATATTTTAGACATTAGCCCATTTTCTGTTATAAGGTTTACAAATATTTTCTCTTATTTCACAGGTTTATCTCTTCAGTTTTTTGTGTCTTGCTATGCAGAAGCTTTGTAAGTAGTCCCACCAGTTTTTATTTGCTTTTGTTTCTTGTGCTTTTGGTGTCATCTCCAAAAACGCATTGCCAAGACCAATCAGGGAGTTTTCTCCTCTATACTTTCTTTTAAGGAGTATTATGGTTTCAGGTCTTACATTTAAATCTTTAATCCATTGTGAGTGAATTTCTATGTGTGGTTTAAGACAGAGGTCCAATTTCACTATTTTGCACATGCCAGTTTTTCTACTATCACTTGTTGGAAAGACTATTCTTTCCACACTGAGTATTCTACACTCTCTAGTTGATCACATATGCATGCTTTTTTTTTTTTTTCTGGGCTCTCAGTTCTGTTTCACTGGTCCATGTGTCTGTTTCTATGCTAGTACCATCTATTTGATTACTTTAGTTTTATAGTAAAGTTTGAAACCAAGAAGTGTGATGCCTCCAGCTTTGACTCAAGATTGCTTTGGCCACTTGGGGTCTTTTGTGGTTCTCTACAAATTTTAGTATTTTTTTTTTTTCTATTTCTCTAGGTGGGGGGGTGGGGGATAGGTGGTGGAATCCCATTTTTCCCCCCAGAAATAGACAAACATGAATTTTTCCATTTTCCATTTTGAGAACTTTTCCAGTTCCCCAAATGGAATTTTGATATGGATTGCATTGAGTCTCTATATGGCTTTGGGTAGTATGGACATTTTAACAATATTAATTCTTCTGATTCATGAACATGAGATATCTTTCCATTTATTTGTGTCTTATCCAATTTCCTTCATCATTGTCTTATAGTTTTCAGTATACAGATCTTTTACCTCCTTGATTAAATGTACCTATTTCATATTTTAAATTTGTAAACATAAGCTCAAGCACAATTACCAAGAGGCTCAGTGAAGGACAAAGAAATATGAAGCCCAACTATACATATTCATCATTTGCATCTGCTCGTTGTTCCTGCTCAAAAGTAAATGTTTCCATTGTTTGTGAAAATGGAAAACATGTTCCTGAGCATTTTAATGAGATTAACTTGATTTTAGGATTTTAAAGTAGCATCCAAAAAAAAAAAAAAAACACCCACATAGCTAAAATGATCCACTCATGATTATGGAAATTCTTTTTAGGAGATACTGATTAAGGAGGAAGCTAATTTGATATCAATTATTTTGCTATGCTCTTTTTCCATCAAATAGAAAAAGAGTATGAACCAGAGAAAATTGCTTGATAAAAGTTAGGTTTTCCAGGTGACGCTAGTGGTAAAGAATCTGCCTGCCTCAGGAGACCTAAGAGATGAGAATTCAATCCCTGGATTCGGAAGATTCCCTGGAGGAGGAAATGGCAGCCCACTCTAACTTTCTTGCCAGGAGAATCCCATGGACAGAGGAGCCTAGTGGGCTACAGTCCACAACGTCACAAAGACTGAGGCACAACTGAGTGGCTGAGCACAATAAAATGTTTTAGCTTGGAAGAGTTAGAATTGATTCTGTATTATCAAAGTAGTAATTACCTTGAAAACAGGGTGCTTTTCACTGCTACTAGCTCATTTTAATAATTCAGCAGTTTCCTGTTTGTGGCATTTTAAAAACAGCACTTCAGAAAGATGGTCATGTTTGTAAACTTTGTTACTGTTCTGAAAATATGATTGCCTTTTGACTCTTAAGTAAGATTAAATTTATTACTTGGTTTTTGGCTCTTCTCTAAAGTTATTTTCAGTTACTTTAATATCTGTCTTTCAGTTTCCTGATAATTTCCATTTTCATTATTTCCTTTCTCTCAGCCCTATTAGGGGGAAAAAAATGTTCAAGGCAAACATGTTGGCTGGAGTTGGTATTGGGCTTGGCTGTACTGTGTCGTCTAGAAGTTGATTATCCCAGAAACACATTTGCTTCAGCACTGAAAGTTTTACTGGCAGTACATTAAATCTAGCTTTCAATCTGCACCAAGTTCTACAGGATTGTCCAGTGTGGTGGTGTTTCAGTTGAGGTTCCAGTGACTGGAGTATTGTACTGATTAGAGAAATAGTTTAGTCTAATTGCAAACTGATAAAGTGTATGGCATTTCTGCCATTCCTCTAGCATACTTAAATTAAGTGGAACTCTAACATTTCTTGAATGTGATATTTTTAACTTGCCTTAGTTTTCCATCATGAACATATAAAAGATGTTCAAGGAACTCTGTAAATTAATACCATCCTATCAACTCATGAAACCTTGCTGAGGTCAATTAAAAAACTTACAGTAAACATTAAAGATACAAGGACCACACAATACTGCAGGATTTTTTAGGATGCATTATTACATCAGAGAAGTTATTATGGAATTGAATGGTTAAGGATAGGTATGCATTTTAGGTTCTGGTTAAAGTCTTTGCTTCACTTAACTTGGAGTATGTTATTGACCTAAGGTAACTGGTCCAATAATTTTTTAGATATAGAATAATAAAGCCTAGTAACAAATTATTAAAGAGAAAAACTATCCCTTTTGCAATGGGAACAGAAGCAAGGAAATATTTAAAATGTTTGGAAAATAGACATAGTGGAAAGTAGAATCCATGATTAAACCAGTTTATAATCGATTTGCTTCTATTTTGGTTACAATTAGGATTGCATTTTATAAATGTATAGACTTGTTTAAATTATGTTAATCTTTTGGTTGGAACACAGAGGACTCTTGCAGTCAATTGTTTCTGGGGCAGCACAATCCTGCTACTGGAAAAGGAAAGGGGGAACCAATTAGAGTCCTTGGCAAAAGTGTTGGAGCAGGACAAATGAAGATGGTAGCCATGGGGAAGATAAATGGCCACCACACTGGTGTTACTCACTAGGATCTGTTCAGTGTTGCTGACTGGCTATTAAATAGCACCAGAGAGAAAAGACCATTTTCTCTAGGATTAGCCCACTGCCTAAATCATGTTAATACTTTTATCGGGCCCACCTGGCTGATTTTTTGAGGCCCTTCTGATGGTTTGTACTTAGGGGAATACTAGGAGACAGGACTGCATTAAATAGTTTTAGATATAAATTCTTCAAGCCTTAGTTTTTCTTATTCATAAGATAGTTATAATCTTCCTACTCACTCCCAGAGGTGTTGTGAAAACCAACTAGCTTAATATATACTAAAAGGCTATGAAAATTGTCAAGTATTAGTAACTATAAGATGGTATGATGATGACATCATAATACATACCATCCTCATTATCTCTCAGGCACAGTTTTAGATGTTATGTCGTCTTACTTAAACCTTTGAACAATGAAGTAGGTAATATTGTTATCATCCTTATTCTATGGATAAAATTGAAGAAAACAGAGACTAAATAATTTTTCCAAGGTCATAGTAGGGGATAGAGCCCAGAATCAATCCTGTGCAATAGTGTCTCAGAACCCATAAACTTCTATAATCCACTGCCCCCTGTTCATTGTACACTGTCCAGTGATGATGATGATAGTGACAACAAAGGAAACAGTGATGAAGCTGACTGTTGATCACAATTATCTAATTTAGAAAATAGCTTGGGGCCAAAATGTAGCTGAACAGTTGATGTGAAAGTTGCTCAGTCATGTCCAACTCTTTGCACCCCATGGACTGTACAGTCCATGGAATTCTCCAGGCCAGAATACTGAAGTGGGTAGTTGTTCCCTTTTCCAGGGGATCCTCCCAACCCAGGGATCAAACCCAGGTCCCCTGCATTGCAAGCAGATTCTTTACCAGGTGAGCCACCAGGGAATAAACTGAAACAAAACTGACTCTTGTAAATTCTAAAATTGATTTTTATCGCAAAAAGGGCTAACCTGGAGCTAAACCTCAGGTAAATTTTCTCTCCCTCTTTCCCTTATTCTGATGTATAGAAATACCCCCATTATAAAAACATAACATTCAGAAGGTTCTTAGACGTCAAGTTCTGACCTTTCAGCAAATAGATGTATTACAAACTAGGCCCCCAGAACCCTACTTCACTAGAACTGACTTTGGGTCTTTGGACAAGGGATGAGTTAAGTTTCACTTCCACATATTCATTCCTTTTCTCTCTGGGAAAAAATGTTAATATTCTTGGGGGAGGTATAGTATTAAAAGTTTCACACATTTATAAGTTAGCACAAATGAGATTTTCTCAGTCAAATTTTTAAAATCACAGCTAAAAAGGGAACAATCTCCTGTTACAAAATATACGTGATCCTTAAATGGGAGATAACGTATTGGAAAAGCCCAATTTTAAATCTTTGTCCAAAGATGGAAGCCTTGGATAAACAGAGGACAACCCAAGGACATGAGAAATGGGGTCAGGGAAAACGTACTACTTAAAAGCGTGGATTGTGAAGGGATTGGAGCAGGGGCCATTGAAGCAAACTTCACATTTTGGGAGCTTCATAAGCACTGACATCCTTTAATATTCATGGATAAAGACTGAACAGACTTCGGGTGCTTGTGCTGGCAAAATGGAAAACATGTGACAGACACAATTAAAAGAGCAGAGTCATTTGACTTTTCAATATCTGATTAGAGAAGGAGAATATTTCATAAAGCATTTCTTTGTTTTTTCATATAGATATATATTTGTAATTGGAATATAAATGCTTTATAATGTGTTAGTTTCTGATGTACAACATGAATCAACTATATGTATACATACATTCCCTCCCACTTGAGTCTCTGACATGCACCCCCTCCCTGCCCTGCAGCCGTCCCATCCCTCTAGGTCATTCACAGAGCCACAAGCTGAGTTCCCTGTTAGACTCTTTGGATTATAAAAAGTTATATCTAGGAAAAAGGAAAAAGAGTGTTATTTAAGAACATAGCAGATCTGGAACTTGAACGGGAAGGGTGCAGGAAGCTAGAACTGTTCCAGGGTGGCTCACCCCCTCAACAGCACCTGAGCTCTGTCTTCCATCTGCCTCCTCTCAGCTTCCCAAGGCCACATCTACTCTCTGCAGGCCCATCTGGCTCAGCTTCTCTGAACTACCTCTTTGTTACAATGTTTTCCTATTACACAACAGAAAGATAGGTGAAGCTCAGGGGCCATGTTGCCACACCAACTTTCTTTGTAAGTTGCTGGCCAATTTCTGGATTGACTCTCCTTGGGTTGGGTAGGTGGGGCAAGAAAACTAGAGGTACTTGGTGAAAAACATGTTAACCAAAGGCCACCCCTGGGGGTACAAGAACAAATCATGAATCCCTTAGAAAAAATGTAGCCAGATGAAGTATTGTGATTAAATAATGATGCTTTTGAACCATGGTGTTGGAGAAGACTCTTGAGAGTCCCTTGGACTACAAGGACGTCCAACCAGTCCATCCTAAAGGAGATCAGTCCTGGGTGTTCATTGGAAGGACTGATGCTAAAGCTGAAACTCCAATACTTTGACCACCTTATGTGAAGAGTTGACTCATTGGAAAAGACCCTGATGCTGGGAGGGATTGAGGGCAGGAGGAGAAGGGGACAACAGAGGATGAGATGACTGGATGGCATCACTGACTTGATGGACATGAGTCTGAGTGAACTCCTGGAGTTGGTGATGGATAGGGAGGCTTGGCATGCATGAAGTCTCAGTTGGACACTACTGAGCAACTGAACTGAACTGAATGTTTCTTGATATCCATCAACATTTGTGTTTAAGTTAAGTAGATAAAATGTATTTGTGTATCACTAAATCCATAAGCTAACCTCAGAGCCTTTTAACTGTTTGTTTATTTACTTTTGGTTGTGCTGGGTCTCGGATGCTGCGCTGGCTTCTCTCTGGAGCGGGGGCTCCTCTCTGGTCGCAGCGTGCAGGCTTCTCACTGTGGTGGCTTCCCTGGTTGTGGAGCATGGGCTCTAGGGAACATGGGCTTCAGTGGTTGTGGCTCCAGAGCTCTAGAGCACAGGCTCAGTTGTGGTGGTGCATGGGCTTAGTTGCTCGACAGCATGTGAAATCTTCCCGGATCAGGGACTGAACCCATTTTCCTGCACTGGCATGTGGATCCTTCACTACTGTGCCACCAGGGAAGTAAGTCCCTAACCTCAAAATTTTAAAGGAAACCATTTACATATATAGTTAGAGACTAAAACCACAAGAGGGAAAAGCATCAGATCTCATGTTTTAAGTGAATGATTGATTATCATTTTAGAGGGATAGTAAACATAGATTATTCAGAACTACCTGGTGTTATGGACTGAATTGTATCCCTCCAAAATTCATATGTGGAAGCCCTATCTCCCAATCTGACTGTATTTAGAGATAAGGCTTGAAGAGGTAATTAGAGTTAAATAAGGTCATAACGAGGGAGCCTTAACCCCTTAGGACTGATGTCCCTAATTAGAAGAGGAAGAAGCACCAAGAATGCATATCCAAAGAGAAAGGGCCTTGTGAGAGCAAGAAGGGGGCCATCGGCATGTCACAGACTGCGGTCTCACCAGAAGCCAACCCTGCCAAGCCCTTGATCTTGGACTTCCAACCTCCAGAAGTGGTGAGAAAAATAATGCTTGTGTTTAATCATCCAGCCTCTGACATTTTGTTATGGAAACCCAAGTCAGCTAATACAACTGGGTTGATTTTTCATGAGTCTGAAGTTTATAACATTTGCCTAATAGAACTGTGGGCTTCCCAGGTGGCTTAGAGGTAAAGAATCTGTCTGCCAATGTAGGAGACATGGATTCGATCCCTGGGTCAGGAAGATCCCCTCCCTGGAGAAGGAAATGGCAACGCACTCATGTATTCTTGCCTAAAGATTCCCATGGACAGAGAAGCCTGGTGGGCTGCAGTCCATGGGGTCACAAAAGAGACATGACTTGGAAACTGAGAAACAACAACAACGCTAGAACTGTAGATCTACCAGATAAGACAGGTCCTATAATGTGAACACAGCTAGGTGATCTTGTGGGGCCACTTTTTGTAGTATTTCATACACAGCTTATTACAGAAAGTTGCATTAATATGCCCAAACATAATTACTGATTACACCTATCATGATTTTATAGGTAATAGCAATAGAATCTTTGCTTATCTACTAGTCTCTATGTCTCTCTGGGCCAATAGGAAAAGATCTATATTAAGGGAAAAACATAAATTGGTGTCCCTTTACATTTGGAAAGCCAAGGGATGCTGTTTCTTCCTGAAGATAAATTCATTCCATTACTGCTCATGCATTTTCAGAACAGAGTATCTAAATCTAATATCTGAGTCCTCTTACTAATAGTCTCACTCCCAGGTTCCACTAACCTAGGGTAAAATGTCATACTAATAGTAGTGTTAGTTGCTAGTCATGTCTGACCCTTTGCGACCCCATGGACTGTAGCCTGCCAGGGTACTCTGACCATGGGATCTCCATGCAAGAATATTGGATTGGATTGCCATTCCCTTCTCCAGAGGATCTTCCCAACCCAGGGATCGAACCCAGGCCTCCTGTGTTGCAGGCAGGTTCTTTACTGTCTGAGCTACAGGGAAGTTCTACTAAAGGTTATATTCAACTGTCTGCCTCAGTCCTTTCCAGGAATTTGAGGAAGCTTGATTTCACTTATCTCAAAATCCCCTTTCAATTATGGTTAATATTTTAAAATAATGCTAAATATTAATATTTTAAAATTTAAAAAGAACCTATATTTTTTTAGAGATATATACTGAAATATTTATAGATGAAAGGATAACATGCTTGGCATTTGCTTCAAAATCCAGGATAGGTTGAGGGATGAGAGCTATAGATACAAGAAGTTTAGCCATGACTAGAAAATTTTTTAAGTTTTGTGATTGGTGCAGGAATATGATATATAATTTATTAAAATCTTGTAAAAATTTGAAAAATTTCATAACAAGTTAAATAGTTTTTCTGTGAAGAGTGAGAAACCCCAGGGATGTGATGTGTGTGCTCTGAAATGGCATTGCTGGCTGGCTCATCAAGGCCATCATGTATATTACATGTCCGAGTTATGACCTGATCAATCCCCATCCCTATATTACTGGCTCCTATAATGCTAAGGTGAGGCTCTTCAGCTTCTCTCCAGCAATCACTTGACTGAAGCTATGATCTGTTACCAGTGACAGGTCTTTCATAACACCTCACCTATCCTTAGATTTTATCTCACCCTCAGAAATACAGCTCTTTTTCTGTCTGTTTAGTTCAGTTCAGTTGCTCAGTCATGTCCAATTCTTTGGGACTCCATGGACTGCAGTATGCCAGGCCTCCCTGTCCATCACCAACTCCTGCAGCTTACTGAAACTCATGGCCATTGAGTCAGTGATGCCATCCAACCATCTCATCCTCTGTCATCCCCTTCTCCTCCTGCCTTCAATCTTTCCCAGCATCAGGGTCTTTTCCATTGAGTCAGTTCTTTGAATCAGGGGGCCAGAGTATTGGAGTTTCAGCTTTAGCATCAGTCCTTCCAATGAATAGTCAGGACTGATTTCCTTTAGGATGGACTGGTTGGATTGCCTTGCAGTCCAAGGGATTCTCAAGAGTCTTCTCCAACACCACATTTCAAAAGCCTCAATTCTTCGGTGCTCAGCTTTCTTTATAGTCCAACTCTCACATCCATACATGACTACTGGAAAAACCATAGCCTTGACTAGACAGACCTTTGTTGGCAAAATAATGTCTCTGCTTTTTAATGTGCTGTCTAGGTTTCTGTGTGTTAGGCTTTTTTCAGTTCATAAATGTCACTATTCTGTTGAGAGTCTAGGATAGAAGTATCAGTTCACTGACAGAACATCTTACTGTTCTCAAAATCATTTTTCTTTGTTAATTCTCTTAGCCATCCCTGCCTTCTTTCCTCCCTTCTCTACTTCTGTTAAGTGTTAGACAAAGCTTGTGGTCACTGATTCTCTACAACCAGAGTGTACATCCATTCCCTCCAGTATTCTCTCTGGAGAGAAAGGTTGACCTTTATTGCTCAACTTCTTAGAGATAAGTCTTTATCTCTCACTCAGTATATGAGCCCTAATTCAAACAAAGCTCCTATTGGCTCCAGGCCATGCAGCTCTACAATTCATTTATAGCTGTCTGAATTCTTAGTGTCCACATGCACAAACACACACACAGCAATAGAAGGCTTCTAAAATCTTTCTGACTATGACACTGGCCAATCCAATTATATATGATCCATGGGATGAGTGACACATTTGGAGAGACTGATATTCTGGGTAGCTGATGATTACACCTCCATAAAAAAAAAAAAATAGACTCCTGCCAACTGGACAGTTAGATCTGAATTCATTCTGGAATGGTTCTGGTGTCAGGCTTGAAAACATAGCCTACATGGTTTGGGGTAGTAGAATTTAAGAACAACCTTCTTTGTTCTCTAAGAACATGATGTTCTTTGGAGACATAGGAAGTGTTGGGGATGGAGCAGGCAGCCTCTGCTGAAAGCCCATATGTTCAGCATTGACATGGAGGCTGGCATGGCAAGAGTGGGTGGAGTGCACTGTCATACCAAGCTGGCATTCGTAATCGCAAAGAACAGGCTGTGACCTTGATGATAGAATTATGCTGCCTGCCTTTCTCCTCTAGAGCTTACCCAGTATACTCTGAAAATGTCTACTTTAGTAAGGTTTATTCAGTCTCCTAGTAACAACTGAATTCTAGAATTGGAAATCAAAGTATCACTATATGCATTAGAAATGATTAAATTTACTGAACATTCTTCCAAAGAGAACAGTTTGTTTCTGACTCATTCCTAGTATCTTTTTTTTTTCTTTGACTGTTCATCCCTAAGAGAGGGGACCATTTAAGACTGTTAATGACTAATGAAACTTTAATCATACTCTGATACACAGACTATTTAGCTATAAAGCAGCTTCTTAGGGGGTGGTGTACTGGAGTGGGAGAAACACAGTTCGGAACATTTTCCTGTGAAACAGCAATATTTCTGTCAAGGATACATTCAATTGGAAAAAGATTTCAGGAAAAACATGGCCTGGCTTTATGTGATAAACTCCCTGATAGATAGTTTCCTTCCTGAAAGTAAAGGTCCTTGGTGAAAGTAGCCCACGCCTTCCCATGGTGGTAATCTTAGTTGGTATTTAAGAACACTTATAGTCAGATAGTTCTTCATAGCTAAGCTCCCTTTCTTCCCTATTTCCTTTTTTCAGGCCTGGAGGAAATGGAACACTCTAGTCACATTTTCTTCATTCAAATAAATGAAGACAGTTCTTTTATATCCAAGATAAATAACTATAATTTCTTAAATGTTTACTTAAAAGGCTTGTTTTCTCATTCGTTTTTTTTTTTTCTTGGACCCTTAATTTGTTTTTATGTGTACTTGTAAGTTTCTGAGACCCCCAATAGACAAACACATAGTATTCTAAGTCCTGAGTAATGCCTAAAGGGGGGAATCATTTCTCCCTCCTGTTGTATTATTTTTAAATAATGCATTGAAATTTATAGTCAGCATCTTGATGCTTGATTTTCTGCTATAGTCCTGGGAAGCCAATAGCATAAGTTGCATAAAATTTCTCAGTACTTGCATATTCATATTTTAAAATTCTGATTTGCCTGCTGATTTTAATCTGTTAATTCAAAGGATGATCTTTTTTTTTTTTTAAATATATTGTATGGTTTGGGTAAAGATCAAGTTCATTTTTCTAAACATTGGTATTAAACCTGGGAATTAAAATGTAGGCATCTTATTACCATCTCTTTAAACTCATTTCAGATATGGATTTTGTTGACCATACTACTATGAGAGGATAGATTCAAAACCCAAAAATCTCCTCTTCATGAGAAAGATGAGCCATCAGGTTTTTAACCGTGATATTATTTTATTTCAGGCAATATGATTTGCTAGGGGAATGTTTAAGTAATGCTGTAATTGAATAAATAAAACCCAATCAAAACACAACTTTGTAAAGTTACAGATTCTGTGTTTATATTCTCATGATGTATCATACTGTCAAGCTGTACATCCAAATTTTTGTCCATGGACTTCTTCCACTCAACACAGCTGCTTTGGTGCCCCTTTCAAATTTGCTTTGAAAACTCTCCATCATAGTTACCTTTTTTCATTAACTTTTAGTACTTACATGTTCTTTAGTTCAAGATAGTAATTTTTAAAAATTGTTCCCAGAAACTAAAGGTTCTTCATGGCTTTACTTTAGATTTTAGTTAGCATTTTGATCTTGTCTCTGAAACCTTGATTTGAATCAGAGATCAGCATAGAAAATAAGCATAAATGAGCTTTACTTTATTGAAGACAGGATGTTAGTTCAGACACTTGTTTGCAACTTAAGAACACTAAGTGAATTGCCTCTCTTTTATTCCAGGGAATACAAATATGAACTGCAGATGTGCTTATGTATGTTCCAGAATTCTCTATTATTGACCTTTTGGAAATACCAGTGAAATAAGAAGTACAGCCTAGTAATACATGCTGATTTAGTATTTATCTTTCTGATATCACAATCTAGAGGCCTAACAGCATTTCTCCAGGCTGATTCAGAGTACTGGGACCAATGCTATGGGAAGTCATCAGTAGAGATGCAGCATACACAAGTTCACCATTGGTAGTAACAGAGTACATGTTAGTATGGCACTCCACTCCCCACAAGTCCGTTCACATCCATTCTATCTTCTGATCCTCATAACATTCCCATGAAGCAGGTAGGGTGATTCCCAGGTAAACAGGTCAGAAAGATTAGGGACTCTTATAAGCTCACTCAGTGACTCAAACACTGTCCAGTGTCCTTCCAGTTAGACTTTAGCCTCTGATAAGAGGCTTGTTTTTGATTTTTTTTTAATTGAAGTATAGTTGATTTACAATTTTGTGTTAATTTTACGTCTACAGCACAGAAACACACACAGACACATATGTATACTGTCCATGGAATTCTCCAGTCAAGAATACTGGAGTGGGTAGCCATTCCCTTCTCTAGGGGATCTTCCTGACCCAGGGGTCAAACCCAGGTCTCTTGCATTGCAGGCAGATTCTATACCATCTGAGCCACCAGGGACGCCCATATGTATGTATACACAATATATATATATATATATATATATGTATACACACGCACACACACAGAAATTATGTCACTAAGTGATAAAAATGACTTGTCAGAAGACCAAAGAGAAGAACAGAAAGATATTAAGATAGGTTTATGCTAGCAGAGACTATTGTCTATGTAAGACTAAGCTACACTAAGGAAACTAATTTATGAGAATTCAGAATTCCAAGCTCAAAAGTCTTCACTATCAGCCATTTACATGTAATTCAAGCCTCAAAAATAATATAGTAATCTGAATGGAATTAGTTGATGTTTATAACCTCAGTGGTGATAGACTGTGTAGCAGTCCCATTTATCCCCTTTTCAAAGAGATCAGGGCTGGTGATAAGATTCCAGATGGTGTTCTAGCCAAGCTCTCTGGTTGTTAATATCCTCTAGTACTGCTAAGAAGACAGTTCCTAACATTACATAGTTCCTTCAGTGATCATGGAGAACAGCTGTCCTCATGTTCCCAGATATTGGCTAAAATCATTGGTGCAAATAATCCTTGTTAACATGAACGTTAATTGACTTCCATGGAATTGTCTCACAACCATGTAAAGATTTAAGTCTCAGTATCAAAGTGTTTAGGAGAATCCAGGCTACATTGTAAATATGTTTGTGTTAAAATAATGAGTAAATAACTCTTGATTACTTTTAAACAGAATTTTGGCTCATTATAGCAACAGGCTTAAAAATTAAAATTAAAATTCATAATTGAATTATTAATTAAGATTTGTGATCTTAAGAGGAAATTTTATTTTATATACTGTTTGGAAACTTAAAAAATACCAAGTTCCACAATGTTTTCAATTTAGTTAGATTTATAAAAAATTTATTATTCAAGAGAATTTTATTTACTTCAGAGAACAAAGTGCCTGAAAAGGAAATGAAATATAAAATGCAGTTAAAACTTTTGAGCTAAGTTTTTCAGTGGGAACCCTTTCAAAGTGTTCTTTATTAAATTTGCTAGACATAGAGTAATAACATTTGGCTAAACTTAAAAGCTTAAGAAACAGCTATTTTTTTAATCTAAAACTTTAATAAGTATTTATTTTTTAAACAAAAGTAAACCTCTGGGTGTTTTTTTGCTCAGCACAAAAATCACTCTCAAGGGTACCATTGAAACCTCTTTAACACTGCATTGTACTATGTGAACTCCATTTATTTTAGTATTTTTTTCCTTAATTTTTTCTTCAAATATTTCCAGTTTGTTTATCCTAATTCCTTAAGAAAAATCTGGAGAATACTTTGGTGCCTAATAAACATGCAAAATTTCACCATACAAAAAAGAAATATTGAAACCTGTCACCAAAATGATAGCTCCCTTGAAAACATCACTGTGAATCAGGGAAGTCTGGTTCAGCTCAAACAGCACCAAGGGATCCATAAGGAACGACTGACTTGCCCCATCCCTCAAATCAACTGCTATAGACCCACCCAGCCCCTTTCACACAGTCCACACAGACGTACACATATCTCTCAAAGAGTTGGCCACACAAATTGAGATCTCAGAATCTCATCTAATTTTAGTCTAGCTTACATATTCAGGATTTTTGTTTGTGAAAACAAAACTTGAGAAAGTCCAATAACTGTGAAAGAATTATGTTTCAGGATTTTATTTTTTCTTAAAGATTTTCAAATTCCTTGCTCCATTTTAATTATGAAAAAAAAAATTCTTTCATGGAAGGGGAACATGTGGTCTACAGTTTTAGCCTTTGGCCACAATTGCAGTTTCTGAGAAAGCTTTTGATCAATGAGCTTGTATTGAGTGTCAGTTATATAAGTAAAGAATTTGGAAAGAGCTTCTCCTTTCTGGGATGAACAAGGGATCTCTGCCTCTGTATCTACCCTATCAGTGTGGTATGTGTATGTGCACAGGTGTGCATGAAAATGCGCTGTTTTGAGGGTAAGAGAGACTAGCCTTGAGAGCTTTCAAATGTAAAGTAGACTTCACAAGACTATGTCATCACCCCTTAATTATCTCCTAGTCTTCAAGGAGCTTTCTTGAGACAAAAATAGATGCTAATACTCTAGTCTCCTCTTGACACTCATGAAACTAGATACGAATCACTAGGACCTTCACTCAGTTCATTTCAGTTCAGTTCAGTCGCTCATTCGTGTCCGACTCTTTGTGACCCCATGAATTGCAGCACGCCAGGCTTCCCTGTCCATCACCAACTCCTTCAGTTCACTCAGACTCGCGTCCATCGAGTCAGTGATGCCACCAGCCATCTCATCCTCGGTCGTCCCCTTCTCCTCCTGCCCCCAATCCCTCCCAGCATCAGAGTCTTTTCCAATGAATCAACTCTTCGCATGAGGTAGCCAAAGTACTGGAGCTTCAGCTTTAGCATCATTCCTTCCAAAGAACACCCAGGGCTGA
Organism: Redunca redunca; assembly: GCA_006410935.1. NCBI lineage: Eukaryota > Metazoa > Chordata > Mammalia > Artiodactyla > Bovidae > Redunca > Redunca redunca. Next base: position 68,548 of record SJYQ01104733.1, read on the forward strand.
TCTCCTTCAGAATGGACTGGTTGGATCTCCTTGCAGTCCAAGGGACTCTCAATAGTCTTCTCAAACACCACAGTTCAAAAGCATCAATTCTTTGGCGCTCAGCCTTCTTCACAGTCCAACTCTCACATCCATACATAACCACAGGAAAAACCATAGCCTTGATTAGACGGACCTTAGTCGGCAAAGTAATGTCTCTGCTTTTGAATATGCTATCTAGGTTGGTCATAACTTTTCTTCCAAGGAGTAAGCGTCTTTTAATTTCATGGCTGCAATCACCATCTGCAGTGATTCTGGAGCCCCCCAAAATAGTCTGACACTNAAAGGCTTTGGCATAGTCAATCAAGCAGAAATAGATGTTTTTCTGGAACTGTCTTGCTTTTTCCATGATCCAGCAGATGTTGGCAATTTGATCTCTGGTTCCTCTGCCTTTTTTAAAACCAGCTTGAACATCAGCGAGTTCACGGTTCACGTATTTCTGAAGCCTATCTGAACTCCTCCATGATTGTGTCGAAGCAAGGAGTACAGGAACCTCAGGAATGCAGTCTCTTCCTCACTCTCTTCTTCATCATCTTCTGCATGTGCATATAATTGGCCAAACCAAAAATGCAGATCCTGACTCCAGTGTGCTATCATGTTTTTCCTGCTGGGTATGGTCATATCTGGTCTTTACGCCTGGAGATGGTGACCACTGCCTCTAAAAGGTGTGACTCTCTACAGGTGCTAGGTACACAGCCCAAGCTTACCTTTTTTCTCCCAAGTTCAGAATCAAAAAAGGGGGGTAAATAACAGTGGAACAGATGGAAATTGAGGACAATGCTTTTTTAGGTTCTATGAGCTAAGTGTAAATGACACTATTTCTGCCATCTTTACTCTCTGAGAAGTCTGTAAAATGAGCTATAACATGCTGAAGGTAGGAGCCAAGGTTTTCACCTCGGACAGGTCCCCAGAGCTTACCCCATTTACTGTGAAGGACCATTCTCCTGTCCTCTGCTTTCTGTCCTAGTTTTGTCTGCCACACTGTCACCTACATGATGATCAGAAAGCTCAAATTTACTATATAAGTAAGAAAGCTATTGAAGTTACCATGAGCAAGATGTGGTTATACCCCTTAGTTGAAGAACTGAAATGAGTTCATGCACTTTATTTTTATATCAGTGAGGTAAGATACATACTATATTTTACATCTTGATGTTGTTTTTTTAGTCACTAAGTCATGCCTGAGTCTTTTGTGACCCACGGACTATAGTCCACCAGGCTCCTTTGTCCGTGGGATTTCCCAGGCAAGAATACTAGAGTGAGTTGCCATTTCCTTCTCCAGGGAATCTTCCCAACCCAGTGGGCTGAACCTGCATCTCCTGTACTGTGGGCAGAATTTTTACTTTTTTTTTAAACCACTGAGCCACCAGGAAAGCCCTTTTACATCTTACTATGTGACAAATGTTGAGTTTGAATATACTTATTTTCTTTCTGGTCCTACTTTCATTTCTAGGAGACATTTGTCTCATTCTTTGGCATTGATGGATCTTTAGGAAAAAAGGGTTCTTTCTTATAGTCTCCACTTTAACCTAGTCTTTATTCAGAGGATCTGTGAGTGGCACCATGGTGGAAAGTGCTTGGATTATTTCAAGGCTCAGTCCAGAAGCTGAATGCTTCTCTCTACATTTCAGAATATCCCTCCCATGTGTGGACATGTAATGGTAAACGCTATACTCAGACATTAAATGGAGTTTGCTGCTAAGTCACTTCAGTCGTGTCCGACTCTGGGCAACCCCACAGACGGCAGCCCACCAGGCTCCCCCGTCCCTGGGATTCTCCAGGCAAGAACACTGGAGTGGGTTGCCATTTCCTTCTCCAATGCATGAAAGTGAAAAGTGAAAGGGAAGTTGCTGGGTCGTGTCTGACCCTTAGCATGGACTGCAGCCTACCAGGCTCCTTCATCCATGGGATTTTCCAGGCAAGAGTACTGGAGTGGGTTGCCATTGCCTTCTCCGAAATGGAGTTTAGGAGGGGGATTCTGCCAAGTATATCTGTCTGTTTGTCAACGTATTAAGGAATCCACTACTTGCAACTTCAAATTATAGAAATCCAGGGGAAATTATGTAATAATAGAGTGGTCATCCTAGGAAATACGCTAGTTTTAATACTTTTATTCTCTCTATGATTAAAGTCTCAACAGTATCAAATAACATTTGATAGTTGTCAAGGTTAAGGCCTTGGCAATATAAGACTAGACCAATAATCAGGCTATTAGGCATGAGAAATACTGAAGGCATTAAGAGAATAATATTTATTATAATGAACCATGATAGTTATCATTTGGAGCTGTTCAGGAAGTCTTCCCATTACCATTTTTTAGTGGAAGGTTCCTTTGCCCACTCTTGCCTACCCATTCCTAGTCACCTGTTTCTCGGTCCCTGCCACAGAGGTAGGGGAGTGACTCAGGGCTCACCTGGTTTATTCCTCTGGATTCTCAGGTTTGTCCAGCAAAGGGCATACTATTTAAACCAGTCAGCGAGACTGACTACTGAGTTCCTTATTTCTAGAAGTAGGAGTATTCTTGCCCCTTAAATCACATATCAGGAGGGTACAAAGCTGGGGGCTTCTGGGAGCAATCTTCTCCATCATATTGAGGAGCGAGTCTTCAGGAGGAAAGAAGGAAGCCAAGCAGATATAACGTGAATAACCTGAACCTCTGCTTTTGCTCAGAAAAGCTAGAACTTTCAAATAGCCATGCTGTGACTTTACAGCATGACTAGATTAAGCAGTGATAAACTGTTCGTTTCAAATATTGAGTGGTGACCTCTTTCTCTGATGGGTGGAATAAAGAACACTGTTGAAAAAGTATTAGGACACCCAGGCTATTCAAAATCTGATCTCTCCTAGCTCGTAGCTGTTGCTTGACATTTACGGTTATAGATATATTGTTCTGTCTTTACTGTTATCCCCTCCCTTTGACTTGTTTTAATATGGGGTCTATGGGGTCGCACAGAGTTGGACACGACTGGATCGACTTAGCAGCAGTAGCAGCAGCATAGATGTTTTAAGTATGGAATGAAGTAATATGTGAAAAATGCCTAGTGTTGAACCTGGTCTATAGTAAATGCACAATGAATAGTATTCTATTTTTGTTAAGATCTCTGAATAAACATGTATAATATCATATAAGAAATTAATTGCCAGTCCAGGTTCGATGCAAGATACAGGATGCTTGAGGCTGGTGTACTGGGATGACCTAGAGGGATGGTACGGGGAGGGAGGTGGGAGGGGGGTTCAGGATGGGGAACATGTGTACACCCGTGGTGGATTCATGTTGATATATGGCAAAACCAATACAATATTGTAAAGTAATTAGCCTCCAATTAAAATAAATAAATTTAAATTCTAAAAAAGATCTCTGAATAACTAAGCACAGTGCCTTAAACATTAGATGCCCAATAAATATTTATTTGCTAATTCTCCTCCCATCCTCAGCCACTGATTGTTGAGATGGAACAGGTATTGAGAGAGAGAGAAAAAAAAAACAAAAAAAAAACAGTGGTTAGCTGAAGCTAGCTGGTACCAACTTGCAAGGACCAACTGTTAACTTTGCAAGAATTTTTGAGTCACCATTTAAAGTGTGAAAATGTTAGTCATTCAGTTGTGTCTCTTTGCGACCCCATGGACTATAGCCTGCCAAGATCCTCTGTCCATGAAATTCTCCAGTCCAAGAATACTGGAATGGGGTGCCATTCCAATCTCCAGCGGAGTCTTTCTGACCCAGGGATAAAACCTGGGTCTCCCACATTAAAGGCAGATTCATAATTAAAAGTTGAATAATATAAACCTACAATTAAATAAGTTATATTAAAGATAAGGGTGACCAGTACTAAAAGCTTTACCTTTCTAACTGTTTTACTACATTTTACCAGTATCTATGTTTTTGAGGTTATTCATACTTATGCTATCTATGTGGAGTAAATATGATGGTGTGTTACAGCACACTGATACCAGTTCCATGTTCATTGACATCAGCTTGAAATCAGTTATGACAACAGTCTTTACCCTGAAAGAAAAAGTGAAAGAATGTGAAAGTCACTCAGTTATGTCCAACTCTTTGCCACCCCACGGACTAAAGTCCATGGAATTCTCCAGGCCAGAATACTGGGGTGGGTAGCCTTTCCCTTCTCTAGGGGGTCTTCCCAACCCAGAGATCAAAGCTAGGTCTCTCACATTGCGAGCAGATTCTTTACCAGCTGAGCCACAAGGGAAGCCCAAGAATATTGGAATGGGTAGCCTATCCTTCCTCCAGCAGATCTTCCCAACCCAGGAATCGAACCGGGGTCTCCTGCATTGCAGGCAGATTCTTTACCAACTGAGGTATCAGGGAAGATTTACCCTGAAGGAAACTGGAAAATGCAACAAATTAAACATTTTTCCTGAGAGTCAGTGGTTCAATATGCCCTGGCATACTGCAGGAAGGATATTCCTGAGAACCAGTGAAGACACACATCCTCCCCCCACAGAATTTCTAACTACATCAGTCTATTTGTGGTTCTTTGGGTTCTGAAATGACAACCTAATCAGTAGAAATTTTCCAGTCTTTGAAAAAGTGGTATTTTAAAAATAAGGCATAGAGGTTATCCCCAGGTTCTGATTCAGTGGGTTGGTGAGGGCTGCACAATATGAGTACAAGGTCCTATGTGTCACTGGGAAATGAGATCACATTTGCAAGGAAACACCCATCAGAGGATGTCTCAGTCATCCTCTGCTTCATTCTGATAGAAAAGAAAGTAGATGGAAAAACTATTACCATTTCAAATAAGTCATCAACTTTCTAAATAAAGACTTGGATAATTAAACCTGAAAATACCTGTAGTTTTAAAATGAGAAGAATAGGATTGTTTCTGCCTTGCAGTGGCTGCATTATAAAAACCCAAGTTACCTGTTTTCAATTGTTATCCCTTATGAAAGAGGAGATAAAGAAGATGAAGAGGGAAAAACAGGAGGCACAAAGAGAATCACTTTCAGAAAGTCAGTAATAGGTAAGAGCAAAGACATCAAAGTCTACTGTTAAGTCATAGTTACGATGTTTAGATGATGAATAAAAAGAATTATGGATGGTTCCCAGTTAAATATATTCTTAGAGCTATTTACATAATTCAAGGCATCCACCAGAACAGTAATAAAGCACATACAAGGTAATCAGTCAGTTCAATTCAGTTGCTCAGTCCTGTCTGACTGTTTGCAACCCCATGGACTGCAGCATGCCAGGCCTCGCTGCCCATCACCAACTCCCAGAGTTTACACAAACTCATGTCCATCGAGTTGGTGATGCCATCCAATCATCTCATCCTCTGTCGTCCCCTTCTCCTCCTGCCTTCAGTCTTTCCCAGCATCAGGGTCTTTTCCAAGGAGTCAGTTATTCCCACCAGGTGGCCAAAGTATTGGATTTTCATCTTTAGCATCAGTCCTGCCAATGAATATTCAGGACTGATTCCCTTTAGGAGGGACTTATTGGATCTCCTTGTAGTCCGAGGGACTCTCAAGAGTCTTCTCCAACACCACAGTTCAAAAGCATCTATTCTTCAGCACTCAGCTTTCTTTATAGTCCAACTCTCACATCCAAACCTGACTCCTGGAAAAATCACAGCTTTGACGAGACAGACATTTGTTGGCAAAGTAATACCTCTGCTTTTTAATATGCTGTCTAGGTTGATCATAACTTTCTTCCAGGGAGCAAGTGTCTTTTCAGTTCATGGCTGCAGTCACCATCCACAGTGATTTAGAGCCCCCCAAAACAGTCTGTCACTGTTTCCACTGTCTCCCCATCTATTTGCCATGAAACAATGGGACCAGATGTAAAATATTCTAGATAATGAAATGTTAATCCTCTAGCATGAAATATTAAACACATCACTATACTCTAATAACATTTTTTAAAAGATAAATGAAAACAGTTAGACCCAAATATAAAACATCTGAGTGTATATATGGTATTTGTTAGGTTTTACACTGAACAAATCAAGTAACTTCTCACCTTCATATTGTGAAAAAGTTCATTATAATGCAAAAGAGACCCTTCTTCATGTGAGATGTGTTGGATGGTGGAACCAGCAAGTGATGCTTGATGATAAGTGGCCAACTCTATAGAGTACTGAGCACGGTGATTTCTGAAGGTTAGGGAACATGGTAAAAGTGGCCCCATACTGCATGCCAGATTGTATTATTGGAGTTGTGTTTGGCTCTCCAAACAACACAGCTGTGCTGTCCACATCGTCCTGCCTATACCTTTAATAGAACTGCCACTCTATACAGTGAGAGATGTTTTTCAGGGTGTTGCCAGCTTTCATGAAATTTTCCAACCTGTGTTTATTCCAATGAGTGACTGGTAGAAACAGGCCAGGTTGTGACCCTAGAATAAGGTCAAATGTCGGTGAAACCAGGGCCGAAATGGCCTCATCACTGCTCTTACTTTTCTATTCTCTTAAAAACTGCTCACCAATTACAGATCAAAGGTATTTACATGCTCGTGTAGAATACAAAACATACAGTGTTGTTGTGCTGTGTGTTGATAGCCCGATGATCTTCATCGTATATCCATGCAGTCACAGAAGTCTGCCCAGCTTCAGGACTAATATACTTTTTGGTTAAATATTGAAAGATACTGATGAGGTTACAAGATAAATTTTATTCTCATGAAAATCTGTTGTATTTCTTCCAGCTATCTTTTCGTTTACTCATAAATTTGCATTCAACATTGTTGCTTTCTGGTTTGGCCTACCAGCTCTGCTAAGAATTGTTTGCGACTTTATTAGCTGGAGCCATCCTGACTCACAAGTTGAGGTAGATGGATTTTCATTTTGTTCCGCTATTGAGCCTCTCAGCGTCACTGGTGCCGAGTTCTTGCTTCCACTGAGATAATACATTTTATAGAGCATCTCACTGGTCTTTTGTTAAGGGGCACACACACACACACACACACTCTTGCACATGTGCACAAACACGCACAAACACAACAAAGGAGAGGTGGCAGACGTGACTGAAAGTTTGGGAGAAAAGTACAGGGACTGATGTTCAGACCCACATACCAAAGTAACCGAAAACTGAATCTTCCTGTCTTCAGAAATCCTTCAGCTTTATCCCACGTTATTTGTGTATTCTCGCTCTTTTAACTCTCATGTCGTTTTCTTCTCTGTTTCTTTTTACTTCAAAATCCTGATTATTTACAACACAGCAGTGTTTAGGTCTCCCTCTTGGTTTCCTAATGACCTGACTTTTGTCCCAAATACCTTATAAAGGTGTCCCCTTCTAAAAAACACCCTGTTGCCTCATTAAGAGAATGTGTAGCTCTAGCTGTTATCTTAATAACTTTTAACTCTGCCACATAAACCTGAGTCAATCATGCAGTCAATAAATAGCTGACTAAATACCCAAGTTGTGTGAAGAGTTACATAAATGATTTTCACTTCTGTGTGAAGTGAATACCTGTTCTCAGGTATAGAAATACCATAGCCAGTACTTTCATCCCCCAAAATGCTCATAACGGTCTACAGATATTTAGTGTTATGCAGTATTGTTGGGACCACATGGGTCCTTTAACAATCTCTTTTACCACCTTCCTTTCCTTCTTGGGAATATATTAAATAGAGGAAAAATAATAACTAGAGTTACTTTGGGAAGTTCATTTAACAAAACATTGCAAATGCCATGTACGATACATGGGCTTCAAAGTTAAACATATTTAATACCAGCAGTTGGATTCTCACTCTGACTTTGACTTGGCTCTGTGTCCACAAACAAATTGTCTGAGCCTTGATAACTCTAAAATTAATGGTCAAGTGCCCACTTCAAAAAATTATATTGAAAATTAAAAATAAAAACTTTCAGTAAATTTCTTAACACCATTCCTGGAATGCAGTGTTTAATAAATATCACTTATTATTATTTATTAACTTTATTGAAATATCAAGCATGATGTGGATCAACACATAGAGGCAGAGAGAATTCCTCTGAGCCTTCCTTGTGCAAAAGCAATTGTTCTATATCCGTGGCATGGATGCCCTAGTCTTTCTGTGTGGACATGAAAGGTTGAGAGGTCACTTTGCTTCTTTGTATTGTGTGGCAGCTCCTCACACTGGATCTCAGAAGCAGCCAAGGATGCCTTTTCGCTCCCACCTCGGTCAAGCCATCGTTCTCCTTTGGAGTGTGCCTCCAGCGAAGATCAGGGCTTCCCGAGTGGGCAGAAGCGTCTGGTGGGTGCATAGGGTCACAAAGAGTGGGCCATGAGTGAGCGACCATCACACTTCCAATGAGGACCAGCACTGTCTTTCTTCCCTAGTTACTTCAGAGGCAGGGGATAGGGGATATAGGTCTCTTCAGTTTCTATCCCAGCTACCTAGTCATTGAATAATGGATGCTGAATACTGTTTTCTATTTCTCCCACCGTTATTACTGACCCCACTTTTAACCACAGTCTGCTGTCAGTTTCACACATGGTGCACCTGAAAAGTCTCTAGCCACAAAATCTCAGTTGTCTTTATCATCAGAAAAGCCCCCAACACAGCGGGCTCTCTATTTTGGATCTGCTGAGCAAAAGAGGGTAGTGTCTGCTGTGATTGTTCTGACATCTCCCCTCCCAGGGACTGTCCTTCATTGGGCCGACACCAGCCCATCTCCACTGACACCACCGTCCTGGCCTGCTGCTCCTGGCCTGTGCCAGGGAGCTCAGTTTGGTCCTCTCCTCCTCACTAGCTCTTTCTATTCCCTGCATAGCACTGCTGGAGTCCAGCACTTCAAAGTCTTACTCAGATACAAGCATTAACCACTGTTCATCTTTGAAACATCACTATATTTATTAGACTTTTATTTACAATCTCAACACTTGCTGTATTAAAGAAATAGTTCTTGAAAACTCGTAACTGTTTAAAAGGGGAAAGCAATCTCTGAAAAATGATTACTCTCTCCTCTGAGCCCTGGTTATCCTTTTAACTGCTTCCCCACTTCACCTCGAACATGACTGAATGACTAACACACACATGCAAGGATACATAGATATGTCTAACAAATATTTCTTCCCTTAAATCTCTTTTCTATTTTTAAAAGTTATTTTGTGTTTTTGTTTTTTAAATTTTTATCTAATGTTCCTGTAACAATAGTAAAGTTGTATCATTATTAATTATGTAATGGGTCAGCTTAACATGATACCTCAGGACCCAGCTTAAGGCTCAGACGGTAAAGTGTCTGTCTACAACGTGGGAGACCCGGGTTTGATCCCTGGGTCAGGAAGATCCCCTGGNGATCCCTGGGTCGGGAAGATCCCCTGGAGAAGGAAATGGCAATCCACTCCAGTACTATTGCCTGGAAAATCCCATGGACAGAGGAGCCTGGTGGGCTCCATGGGGTCGCAAAGAGTCGGACACGACTGAGCGACTTCACTTCGCTTCATACACACACATACGCTTTTTCTTCAGTTTTTATATATGATTACACATAATATGTGTTTTTAAATGTATCTTGTTGTTGTTTAGTAGCTAAGTTGTGTCTGACTCTTTGCGACCCTAGGGACTATAGCCCACTAGGCTTTTCTGTTCATGGGATCTTCCAGGCGAGAATACTGGAGTGGGTTGCCACTTCCTACTCCAAGGGATCTTCCTGACCTAAGGACAAAATTCACATCTTTTACATTGGCAAGCATTGGCAGCCGCATTCTTTACCACTGAAGTATGCTTATATATATTCATATATTAGGATTTTATATAAGTATATTAAGTATCCTTAGTGCATAAGGTTATTCAAGGAATAATGATGGTAAAGGTCATCAGCTGCATGTATAAAGTAATGAAGGTTTTTTTGTTTTGTTTTGTTTATTAATGGGAAAAGAGAGCAAATTTGTGTTAGAATAAAATATCAAGTTGATCCATAATATGCAAGAACAGAGAGAAGAACAAAAGTTGAATGTGTAGAATGTTAGGAAAGTATATAAAATGCTGCCAACAAAGACCTCTCCACACCACTTTGGAAAGAAAGAAAAAAACCTGATTTATTGTTAAGAGTACATAGCCCTTAAGAGATGACCAAGGCACTATAAAATTTCACACAATTGATACAGCAGAGCAGATTCAAAGTTCACTGGGAACTGAGGAAGGCAATCACTTTAACTGTGCCCTTCTGAAAGAATACTATAACTTATCTCCTCAACAGACAGGGGTTACATCATGAGATTAACTCCTAGGCTAATTCTGGAGCTGTCTGTTTACATCTGCAGGGATTATGAAGCCCTCGACCTTGGAGAAATTTCTGCACTGTAACACTGGACCCTGGACCTATCTGGCTCCTGGAGAAATTTAGTTACCTTCCAAAGACCCACTATGTCATCAAGGAGATCTTTCAAGAGAGGAGGAGCAGGTAAGAAGGGAAGAGGAGGCAGCTGCCCCTTCTGCCCGTGTTTATGCAGAGTTTGCAAATCATCACTTTAACACACAAGGCTGTGGAAAGGCGTGGTTAGCCTCAGCACTTCTCTTCAATCTGACTCTATTTTGATAGGCTCTTCCATTAAATCATGTTTCAAGAAGCTTGTGAATCTTTTACTGTCAAACAATATTTTGATTTAAAATAGATTAGGTTTTCTTCTTGTTAAAATGAGAAGTATTTGGTCTTTTCTTATTAAGGGATGGTAGAGCCATACTTGAATACTGTGTAATCAGCCCATATTATAGAGATGATGATTCTCAAGAGAAAGTTTTTACTTTTCTGCTGGCTTTACCTTCCTAGTTATTAAAAAGATAAATAAATGAAGCTTATAAATTCTAAAAGAATTATTTAGGATTGTGTTACTTTTCCCATGTGTATTTTAAAATACCATCCTGTCATTTTAACAGGTCATTAAGCTACAACCATTTGTTGTTATCAGTACCCATCCTTCTATTGTAACCAAGTGACCAAATATCCCTTCGAAACTGTTTTGATTTTGCTTTCCTAAAATCAGATCCTAAGTTTGGAAAAGTTAAGTTTTCAAATACCTTTTGAAATTAAAATTGCCTTTGATATTTCTCCACCCTGTCTTTGATTTTCCAGGCCCTGGAAAATTATAAGACATTGTCATTTCACTTATAAAAAGAGAGATGAGAATAATTATTAATTTGGGAGGCTCAATATTTGTTAATTAGCTCAACGCTATTGTAAGAACCAGACGGTGAGAGCTATAAATCAAAAGAGAAGTTTGGCCTTCAATGTCATTGATTTTGTAGATAACATATTGTTAATATAAATGTTCAAAAGATCGTACACCCTATAGTGTTGAATTGGGGGCCCTCCGTACCCTATCACTGTCTGTTTCATTGATTAGGTCCCAATCAGAATTCTCAACTTGCTTTGCAGCCAAGTTGAGAATTTTATTTTCTTTTGTTATTATTAGTTTCTACAATAGATTAACTGTTACTCTTTAGCCTTATCACAAGTGGTTTCTGCTTTTTCACTGATGCTTGTCTGAAGGGTCTGCTATAGGTTTCAAGCTAGAATTTGTTTTTCAGCCAAGTAGAGAGCCCTCTCAGAGCCCTGTTGATAAGGACTCTACCTGATATACCTAACTATTGATATTTCAATAAAAAGTGTGGGTATAGACTTAAAGCTGATAGCTGGGATATCTTTAAGATGGCTGAGAATCCCAGCAAAATGAGTCTCTTTAATCAAAAGAAATCATTCTATTAAAACAGGGCTGACCTAAGATCCAGCAGAATAAGAATGACTTACATCAAACTGATGAAAAAAATTAACTGTGATTGTTTCCTTAAAAATTATTGTTATTGTTTTAATGTTCTATTTTCTGGTTAGTATATAAGGAAGCACCTTGCTTTCTTATTTATTTTATTGCTAAACCTCAATTTGTTGTTACTCAGTCACTAAGCTGTGTCCAACTCTTTGCAACCCCATGGACTGCAGCACACTGTTTTCCCGGTCCTTAACTATCTCCCGGAGTTTGCTCAAACTTGTGTCCATTGAGTCCTTCATACCATCCACTCATCTCATCTTTTGTCACCACCTTCCCCACTTTGCTCAATATTTCACAACGTCAGTATCTTTTCCAATGAGTCGACTCTTCACATCATGTAGCTGAAGTATTGGAGCTTCAGCTTCAGCATCAGTCCTTCCAATGAATATTCAGGGATGATTTCCTTTAGGATTGATTGGTTTGATGTCCTTGCTGTCCAAGGGACTCTCAAGAGTCTTCTCCAGCACCACAATTCGAATCCTCAATTTAGTAGACTATGATTTATAACTGAAATGAAACATTTTTTAAAAAGTCCTATCTGATTCTCACTGATTCCTCAGAATTCTGGAACAAATATTGGTCTTCATTATTTTTCACATCAGTATATTTACTTTCAGGTTCAGTAAGAATCTGTTCTCCTATTTACCAGGATTTAAGTAGACAAAATGATTATGCAAGTGCTGTAGTTGGTGTGTCATAATAGAGAGGAGTACTTGCCGAAGATCATGGTATCTGGTCCCATCACTTCATGGGAAATAGATGGGGAAACANCTTGCTTTGCAGCCAAGTTGAGAATTTTATTTTCTTTTGTTATTATTAGTTTCTACAATAGATTAACTGTTACTCTTTAGCCTTATCACAAGTGGTTTCTGCTTTTTCACTGATGCTTGTCTGAAGGGTCTGCTATAGGTTTCAAGCTAGAATTTGTTTTTCAGCCAAGTAGAGAGCCCTCTCACAGCCCTGTTGATAAGGACTCTACCTGATATACCTAACTATTGATATTTCAATAAAAAGTGTGGGTATAGACTTAAAGCTGATAGCTGGGATATCTTTAAGATGGCTTTCTGAGAATCCCAGCAAACTGAGTCTCTTTAATCAAAAGAAATCATTCTATTAAAACAGGGCTGACCTAAGATCTAGCAGAATAAGAATGACTTACATCAAACTGATGAAAAAAATTAACTGTGATTGTTTCCTTAAAAATTATTGTTATTGTTTTAATGTTCTATTTTCTGGTTAGTATATTAGGAAGCACCTTGCTTTCTTATTTATTTTATTGCTAAACCTCAATTTGTTGTTACTCAGTCGCTAAGCTGTGTCCAACTCTTTGCAACCCCATGGACTGCAGCACACTGTTTTCCCAGTCCTTAACTATCTCCCGGAGTTTGCTCAAACTTGTGTCCATTGAGTCCTTCATACCATCCACTCATCTCATCTTTTGTCACCACCTTCCCCACTTTGCTCAATCTTTCACAATGTCAGTATCTTTTCCAATGAGTCGACTCTTCGCATCATGTGGCTGAAGTATTGGAGCTTCAGCTTCAGCATCAGTCCTTCCAATGAATATTCAGGGATGATTTCCTGTAGGATTGATTGGTTTGATCTCCTTGCTGTCCAAGGGACTCTCAAGAGTCTTCTCCAGCACCACAATTCGAATCCTCAATTTAGTAGACTATGATTTACAACTGAAATGAAACATTTTTTAAAAAGTCCTATCTGATTCTCACTGATTCCTCAGAATTCTGGAACAAATATTGGTCTTTATTATTTTTCACATCAGTATATTTACTTTCAGGTTCAGTAACAATCTGTTCTCCTATTTACCAGGATTTAAGTAGACAAAATGATTATGCAACTGCTGTAGTTGGTGTGTCATAATAGAGAGGAGTACTCGCCGAAGATCATGGTATCCGGTCCCATCACTTCATAGAAAATAGATGGGGAAACAGTGGAAACAGTGTCAGACTTTATTTTTCTGGGCTCCAAATTCAATGCAGATGGTGACTGCAGCCATGAAATTAAAAGACGCTTACTTCTTGGAAGAAAAGTTATGACCAACCTAGATAGTATATTCAAAAGCAGAGACATTACTTTGCCGACTAAAGTCCGTCTAGTCAAGGCTATGGTTTTTCCTGTGGTCATGTATGGATGTGAGAGTTGGACTGTGAAGAAGGCTGAGCGCAAAGAATTGATGCTTCTGAATTGTTGGAGAAGACTATTGAGAGTCCCTTGGACTGCAAGGAGATCCAACCAGTCCATTCTGAAGGAGATCAGCCCTGGGATTTCTTTGGAAGGAATGATGCTAAAGCTGAAACTCCAGTACTTTGGCCACCTCATGCGAAGAGTTGACTCATTGGAAAAGACTCTGATGCTGGGAGGGATTGGGGGCAGAAGGAGAAGGGGATGACAGAGGATGAGATGGCTGGATGGAATCACTGACTCAATGGATGTGAGTCTGAGTGAATTCCATGTGTTGGTGATGGACAGGGAGGCCTGGCGTGCTGCGATTCATGGGGTCGCAAAGAGTCGGACACGACTGAGCAACTGTACTGAACTGAACTGACTCATTTAATCAGCTATGAGAACCTCCCCATTAAGAGACAAGGGTTGCCTTTCTTTATGAAGTTAATGCCTGCAAAATCCTCTACAGAGAACAGGCCTGGTACCTCGCTCACTGGGTTCCAGTTCACAGGGAATGAGGTAGGTCACTTCCTGACAGGCCAGAGACCTTGGCTTCATTTAGGAACTCTGAGGAAAGAGAAGCAGATGAGAAGTTTCTTGGGTTTGACTTCCTCTCCTTGGGCAGAAGAGCAAATAATTAGAAGTGTTTGAAAGTTAAATCTGAGCTTCTTTATAAAAATGTCCAGGAGGAAGTTAATCCTCTGGCTCCAGTAGTTGCTTGATACCAAATAACTGCAACTTCAAGAGCAAATTCAAGGAGGCTCACAGGAGTAATTAACTCTTCTTGTTCTGTATATGGTAATAGCCAAAATATGAGGCCAGCCTTTTTTGGTTTTTGGTGTAATCAAGAACACTCTTTGCCACTTATTTATGACCAAAATGGGAGACTTGAAATAAATATTATCTAAAACCTAAAACTAAGTAAAAAACGAGGGAGGCATATCCTTTGTTACTAAGATCTTGTTTAACAAGTTTACCAGGTGAGTATTTAATTCTCTAGCAGTATGCTCTTATTTGCTATTTAATTTGGCCCCAAAACATGTTAATTATATATTTATGTCCAATAAGAAAGATAACCTCAAAGTTGATTGCTTTTGCCCTATAGCACCCTAGTAGTAAGTTTTTATTTAACCCAACAATCTTCCTTCTTTCCTTCTTCCCTCCCTCCTCCCCTCCTTGCCTCCTTCTCTCCTTTCCTTCTTCCCGTCCCTTCATCTTTCTTTCTCTCCTTCCCCTACTTCCTCCCAATTTCCTTTCTTTCTTTCTTTTGGCTTTTTAAAAAAATGTTTATGAATATCCAGTTCCTCAAATATCTTTGGAATTAGCTTTACCATCTTACTAGATTCCTCATGATTAAATTTTTTCACTTGTGTAGATTTTATATTTATCAGAGAGTCATTTATTTAACTTTCTGGAAATTATACTCTTATACTCTCAAGTAACACACATGAGAATCTGTTCATTTTGACTCTGATCACAGCCTCTTCTGCATTTCTCCTGCAAATGAAAAAAAAAATCATGGATATTTACCTATATTTGAATTTATAATATTGTTCTCCTGCTTCTGAAAAAAGGAGATGAGGTAGTCTACATTTAAAATGACAATGCAGCATGTTTGAACTCATGGAATTTACTGTTGAGTTTGAAAAATGTCTGGCAAATGAGTGGGAGATACCCATCAGAATACCATTTTCACGATGCTCCAGGAAACTTTTTGGCACCTAGTAGATTCCAGAGCACAGAGTACCATTTGGTGCTATACTTTTGCTGTATTGGCATTTTCAGTGGTGGCATCTGCAGTGCTACCCTAGGGAGTGGGTGGTACCCAGTAGGAACTAGTGACACCCAGAAGGAGATAGTAGTCACCACTAGAAGCAGCAGTGGAATCTAATGTGCTGGTGGTACCCCACACAGTGGGAGCAACCTTTGAAGGATACAGCTGGTCTATTGGCACTGGAGGCAGTTGGGAAGGGAATTAAGCTAATGTAGTCCAAGTGCATTCCTGATTATAACTTGCTAGAAAGAGAAAACTTGGCATAAGTACTGCTTTAAGGATTTTTGATGGGAGTTCTCTGGAGAATGACTGAGGGCTTCTATTTCAAGTTTTATTATTAATTGTAAGGAAACATGCATCCTCCAAACAGTAAAGCAGCAGTGTTGTTGTTCTTCTTGGAAATTAAGGAGCCTGAATGTTTTTACCTAAACAGAGTACAGATCATCCCCTGTAGCAGCTGAGTCACAGCATACCTACAGGTGGAGTCAACAATATCTTCAGAAAAGAGATTCAAACCTGCCCCGAAGTGCAAACACTGAAGCTAGGGAGTGATCACCCATCGTTGGTTTAGGAATCACTTGATAATTAGGATGTCCACAGATAGATGTTTTCTCCATCTCCTCTTCACATTTTAGAAGATGGGAGAAAATAAAGTTATTCATGAGCCTATTCAGTTAAACTGACAAACATGCTGCATTACCTGAAAGAAAATTAGATAAGTGTAGCAATTACTTACAGAGTGTGTCATTAACACTTCTGGGAAATCAGTGGATGAAAGATACTGTTAATGACAATGAGAATACATACTGCTACTGTGGAAAGTGCAAGGGGTTTGCTAAGTGGAAGTTATTAAATAACCTCCACTGTTGAGTGAATGGTTTCAGTCCTAAGTATTCCTGTTGTTTTCCTCTTATACCAATTATATCAATTAAACTATTGAGAGCAAAATGGAAACAGAGGAGGTAATAATAGCTTGCTGGGAATGCAATGTTTTAAGCTTCCTTTGACTAAAGGTATTATCAAATCCATTGGTTTTAAGGCACATAAATTCTATTTCTGAGAAAAATCTGCCTTTCGAATTATCTCCCATTTGCTAAAATATGTGGTGAATATTGCACCTAAGCAGCGTTAGATTTTAGAGACTACAAGCTAAAACCATTTTCCTTATCAGATACACTAGTGTTTAAGAGGGTTGTACTCTTCATGACTAAGGGTAGGATAAGATTCTGATTTGCCTGAGAAAGGGGAGGAGGGGATGGCCTGGGAAGAACCTGTCAATCTGCTGTTCAATTCCATAATAACTCAAGCATTTGATAGTTGCTGAAGCTCAGTGTTATGAAAGAGAGATCAAGGAGAATTCCTATCAGATATTTTAACACAAACAGAAAGAATGTAACCATTCTTTTTGTCTTGCACAGTATTCATTGTGTTTGTATAAAAGGAAGATGCAGTTTTTATAGACTCCATGAATTCTAATACAGTTGATCAGGGTGGTAAGGACTCAGAGAACTGGTCCATCTGTTTCATAAAAAGACAAATTACACAGAGGAAATGTTCTGGAAGTCCCATATTAACTCAGTTACAGAGTTAGGACCAGAACCTTGGTTTCTGGATTCATTGTCAGGGTTCTTTCCCAGAACTTTCTTTTGAAAGTTGTGCCAAAGAAAGTTGTGCAGGAATATTCAAACAGGTCAATGTTTCTTCTTATTCTCTCTGATCAGAGTATGATTCATCTTTCTTGTTCTACATTATATGTGATAGATTTAATTATGCTTGTGTCCACATAGATTCTTGCTGCTGTATGAGAAACAGTTTCAGTTCTCTGTAAGCTGGAAAAATGTCTTTGACTTTAATTTCTTTCTTTCTTTCCTCCCAAACACAATGAAATCTAATCTACGTCCACTACCTATTTTAATTCAAAATTCCATTAGAGTATTAAGTGATAGGAGGCAAGTAATTTCATCATGAGTACCAGGTCAACTCAAAATAGTTGTCTGGGCATAAGTTTAGAGAGATTCTGAGCAGCACAGACGATCTAAGCAAGCAAGCAACATGATTATATTAATCAGTGCTACCTATTAGGATGATGAGATAAGGGGTGAGAATGGTTTTTAAGAATTTCAGTTGCTGCTTCAAAGAAACCAAAGGCATAAGACTTGAGATTCAGAGATGGGACTGTACAGTATGTCTTCTTTGGATGGAATGTTACTCTAATGTGCCTGAAAGACAGAGTGCATTAAAGACATGTAAAGGAAGCTGGCCAAGGCAGTGGTCATATTGCAGGCAGCCTAGTTTACTGGGCTCTGGAGTTTGGACACTGCAAGGAGATCCAACCAGTCCATTCTGAAGGAGATCAGCCCTGGGATTTCTTTGGAAGGAATGATGCTGAAGCTGAAACTCCAGTACTCTGGACACCTGATGCGAAGAGTTGACTCATTGGAAAAGACTCTGATGCTGGGAGGGATTGGGGACAGGAGGAGAAGGGGACAACCCAGGATTAGATGACTGGATGGCATCACGGACATGATGGACGTGAGTCTGGGTGAACTCTGGGAGATGGTGATGGACAGGGAGGCCTGGCGTGCTGCGATTCATGGGGTCGCAAAGAGTCGGACATGATTGAGCGACTAAACTGAACTGAACTGAAAACCATCAGTTATTTAGGTCACATGCATGGCAAGATGGAAACCATTTTATAGGAATATTAACTGACGGGCAGTGTGTAGGGACAAGAGAGAAAAATTAAATAGCACAATCATAGGCTGCTTCAAAAGGCTGGGTGAGAGGCCATGAACACTGGGACTAGGACTTTGATTGTAAACCTAGAAAAGATGGAGTGGATATGAATGACACCGTGGCAGTGGAGTCAGTAGTAACCAGTGTCCAGCAAGATGACTAGATAATGGAAAAGATGGGTAAAGTAAACCCAACGTTCAAGCCTGAATTGGGATTTTCTTTGTTAAATTTATTTCTTCCCAATCAAGAGTTAACTATCTCAGAATGTAGGATATTCATATGAAAAGTGACCTTAAGAGACATATGTTCAGACAAAATCATGCTTGAGGGCTCTTCTATTTTTTCATATCTATCATCTTTAGTAAATACATTTTTATGTCTTCATTTTCATTTCTAGACAGCTTGCAAAATATTCTAGGTTAATACTTTGTTTTTTTTTTCTGATGGTTACACAAGTAGAGAAAGAACCACTTTCTAATATTTTAATCTGAAATGTCTAGATATTTATCTATCTCACTACAATTGAACAGCTATAATCTCACAATTAGTACTCAGTTAAACTATGGATTATTTTACACTGTAACCAAGAACCTAACATTTTTACACTACTGGGAACTGTATTTGGTGCTCATGACTTATTAGGATGACTCCGTTTGTAACTGGAAAACAAACCAGATACTTCGAAAAGCTGACAATAGCTAGTTTTGTCAATTGCAAAGAATAACAAGAGTCAAAATGAATTTAGACAAGTGACAAAGACCTTTTCGCAGAATAATCTTCTCTCACTTTTGTATTTTCTAGGGATCCTAGAATTGAAAACTCATATTATGAATAATATTTTATTGAATTAAGTCCTATAGTGTATAGCCAGAAAATATCCATGATGTCAATGCTCTGCTTTCAAATTTATCATTTGTTCTATGTAGTACTGCTAGCAAATTCACTTGGGGCATGCCTTAGCTTTAATAGAAAATATATGTACCTAACAACCATTCCATTTTATATGAGTTTTAAGGAGAGGTTTTTGGCCGAATCTGTTTCATGCAAAGGCAATGCCAAAGAATGCTCAAACTACCGCACAATTGCACTCATCTCACATGCTAGTAAAGTAATGCTCAAAATTCTCCAAGCCAGGCTTCAGCAATACATGAACCGTGAACTCCCTGATGTTCAAGCTGGTTTTAGAAAAGGAAGAGGAACCAGAGGTTAAATTGCCAACATCCGCTGGATCATGGAAAAAGCAAGAGAGTTCCAGAAAAACATCTATTTCTGCTTTATTGACTATGCCAAAGCCTTTGACTGTGTGGGTCACAATAAACTGTGGAAAATTCTGAAAGAGACGGGAATACCAGACCACCTAACCTGCAGGTCAGGAAGCAACAGTTAGAACTATACATGGAACAACAGACTGGTTCCAAATAGGAAAAGGAGTACGTCAAGGCTGTATATTGTCACCCTGCTTATTTAACTTATATGCAGAGTACATCATGAGAAACGCTGGACTGGAAGAAACACAAGCTGGAATCAAGATTGCCGGGAGAAATGTCAATAACCTCAGATATGCAGATGACACCACCCTTAGGGCAGAAAGTGAAGAGGAACTAAAAAGCCTCCTGATGAAAGTGAAAGAGGAGAGTGAAAAAGTTGGCTTGAAGCTCAACATTCAGAAAACGAAGATCATGGCATGCGGTCCCATCTCTTCATGGGAAATAGATGGGGAAACAGTGGAAACAGTGTCAGACATTATTTGGGGGAGCTCCAAAATCAGTGCACATGGTGAGTGCAGCGATGAAATTAAAAGACGCTTACTCCTTGAAGAAAAGTTATGACCAACCTAGATAGTATATTCAAAAGCAGAGACATTACTTTGCTGACTAAGGTCNCGACCCAGGATGAGATGGCTGGATGGCATCACGGACTCAATGGACATGAGTCTGAGTGAACTCCGGGAGTTGGTGATGGACAGGGAGGCCTGGCGTGCTGCGATTCGTGGGGTCGCAAAGAGTCGGACACAACTGAGCGACTGAACTGAACTGAACTGAAGTTCAAATCAACGTTATAGTAACCAAATCCAAGATTTTAAAACTTTAACTACAAAGAATGTAAACTGTTGAAAGTATGTGTAAAATACAAAATACTTCTTTTAAGTTTAAAAGCTAATGGCTTGTTCCTGACTCCAACAACCTACTTTTGCTTTCTAGTACATTCTGTTGGCCTTCTAAGCTGTGGTCCAGAGACTCTCCTGGTGAAGATCTTGGCAGTAACACAGTATCCCAGACTCATTAGAAGAAGAAACTGTTCTTTCTTTCTTTTTCATGTTCACCATCCTTTTATTTTTAATGGAATACTAAAAAATAAACTGTTCTTAGTATTAACACTACTAGGCAGAGCAGTAAATACTAAAGGGTCAAAGGGAGGCAGCATAATGATTGAAGCTTTTTGTTTTCTCCCAAAAGCCCTATTCTGAAGCTCCAGGGGAAACCTAGGATAGGACAACAATCCAGAATGGGAAAGCCCATGGAAGTCAGAGAACAACAGTCAGAGATTTATCCTTTATACGGTCAAGGCAAAACAAATGTACCATTCTGCTAAAGTTTGTCAACACCTAGCCCCTAACATGAATAAATATGCATGTGCATAATAAACATACATATATCTAAAAATAAGCGTGTGATTTGGAGGTGAGAAAGGAGACACAGTAATAGCTGACATGTTGGCACTGAAGAGAAGAGGTGAGAGAGTTCACAGAAGTTTCAGAGTGGAGCCTCTATAGTTCCGGCTGGTGTCTGCCACAGAAGGGTCAGAGTCACCCCCCTACCCAGGTTCCTTCTCCAGATCCTTACTCATTCCTTCCTAGGGGAGAAGGGGTGATTTATCTGATTCATCGTCACGCTTTAGTGTGGTTGAACTTTACCACTGATGTGAAAATTAATCTGGTGAGTAAAAGATTAAAGTAAAAAGATGCAACATCTAATTAGATCAAACCTACGAGGCATCTGGCATTGCCTGGGAAAGAAATTGGTGTCAATGATGACATATTTCAAACTTGTTGCACAAATTCAGCAAGAGAACTCCCACAATCCACTCAGTACTGTGATTTCCACATCTACATCATGTTAGGCCTCAGGAAATCTGGAGTGGTTGGGGCTGAGAAGTTAACTAGAAAACTGGGAATTGCTGGAATTTCTAATGTTTTCCTATGGAATTCCCATATGTGTAGGTAAGTGTTCCAAAGGGAAGGTTGAGTGTGCTTTGTGTGATGACTATGATTGATATTGCTGCCCACAGGAAAGGGGATAATTACACAAAAGGCCACACTAATTCAATGCCAATAAATTGAATGATAGGACAACTGGGTTAATCAAAAATCTATACATTCATATTGTTCTTACTAGGCATATTTACTTATGTGTATATATATATATGTGAGTTTAGCTGCCATCTATGGGGTCACACAGAGTCGGACACAACTGAAGTGACTTAGCAGCAGCAGCATAAATACTTAGAATGTGGATCAACATATGCATATTCATTAAAATACATGCTTATGTTTATGTATATAATAAATAAAATCCATGTAGGAAAATATGAAAAATTTCAAACATGTAAAAAAAGTAGAAACAATGGTATAATTAATTCTCCATGTAACCACAACCCATTTCAACCATTATCTACTAATAGTCAGTTTTTTTTTTACCCCTACTCATTTCCCTTTCTACCTTCCTGATTTTTTTTGAAATAAATACCAGATAGTATATTATTTCATCTGTATATACATCAGTGTCTCTAAAAGGAAAGAAAAGCCCCTCTTTTAAATATTACAATACTGTCCTCACCCCACACATTTTTATCTAACCTTAGTTTTATTGCCTTTCTCCCAGACCTTCTGGTTTTCAATAACATCCACATGATCATTCAGTTTATTACTTTATTATATATATGACACACCTAACAGGTT
Source organism: Redunca redunca (assembly GCA_006410935.1). Lineage (NCBI taxonomy): Eukaryota > Metazoa > Chordata > Mammalia > Artiodactyla > Bovidae > Redunca > Redunca redunca. The sequence continues at coordinate 90,943 of SJYQ01104733.1, forward strand.
TAATACTACCATCAACAATATGATTGTTGAAAAATGGTTTAAGATTTTTCCACACTTTTCTCTTTGTGCTAAGGGATGTACTTTCAAATTATTGTGTTTTATTTGGAATAGTTCCTATGTCACTTCCACCAACTGGAAAGACAGATTCATTTATTTCATTTTGCTCTTGATGTTTAGCATGTATTTTTTTAATTTTAATTTTGTTTTTTAATTGTATAAAATATTTACATAGTTCCAAAACCAAATCCACAAAAGCAACTGATATCCATGGAAGTTTAATGTCTTTCTGTCTCTTTCATATTATTCCCTCATAATTCTTTTATTATGGTGATTGTTATTGTGTGATTTAAACAAGCATATCCTGGCATAGTTAAATAGAATAAAATCCACACTTTTTTTCAATTTGGTCTTTTTGCTTAATATATTCTAGATACTATTTCTTAGTAGTATGTAGCTATATTAACCATTCTTACTATAGGTATATAGTAAGAATGTGTTCATTGTGTTCATGCGCCATAGTTTATGCAATCTATTCATTATTATTATTATTTTGAGTTGAATTGTGCCCTCACGCACAAAAAAGGATATTTTTAAGTCCTAACCCCTGGTACCCATGAATGGGACCTTCCTTATTTAGAAATAGAGTCTTTGCAGATGTAATCAAGTTGAGATGAGGTCATGCTCACCCATTACATGGACTCTAATCCAGCATGACTGGTGTTCTTACAAGAGGAGGAGAGAGACACGCAGAAGGAAGATGGTCATGAGATAAAGAGGAAAAGATTAGCTTGACATATCTCTAGCCAAGGAATACCAAAGATTGTTGTCAAAGACCAGAGGCTAAAAGAAGGAAGAAAGGATTGCTCTTGTGGTTTCAAAGGAACCAATGGCCCTGGCAACACCTTGAATTCAGATTTCTAGCCTTCAGAACTGTAACATAGTAAGTTTCTGTTGTTTGAAGCCAACTGTCCCACTTTGTGGGAATTTGTTGTGACAACCCTGGGAAATTAGTAGTTTCTAGTCTTTTGCTATTGCAAACAAGGCTGTCATGAAAAGCTTTGTAAACATGACATTTTGTTGTGTGTGTGTGTTTTTTTTTTTTTCCCATAGTACTTTGGAAGGAATCTTAGAAATGAGATTGCTGGTCCCAGGGTAAATGCATATATAGTTTTAGAAGACAGTGTCAAATTTTCTTTCATAGGGGTTTTATCATTTTGCCTTGCCACCAGTGATTTTCAAAAATGTCTATTTCCCTACCCCTCACTGCTAAAATTTTGCCAGTCTGGTACGTGAAAATGGTTTCTCATTGTAGTTTTAATTTTGATTCTTTCTTATTGGTAGATTGACTATATTTTCATATGGTAAATAGTCATTTGTATTTCCTTTTTGTTTGTCTATCTGGCCCACTTTTCTATATGTGTTCTCCAGTTCCATATCTAGAAGTTATTTTTATACTAAGGCTGTCAATCATTTAAGTTTTATTCCAAATGTTTTTGTCAGTTTCCCTTTTTATTTGCTTATGAGGGGTTAATTATTTATTTATTGTCATGTTTAAACTATTTTAAGCTGCTTATTTCTTAAATTGAACAGTTTTGATCTATAAGCGGTCCATGAAGAATATAAATACTTTTATTAAGGATAAAAGCCAATACAGATGACTATTTAGACAGTTTAAGTTTTTAAACGTATTGTGTATTATGAGTTCCATGCTCAAAGTTCATTATGAGGAAGCATGCTTCCCAGGTGGTGCTAGTGATAAAGAACACAGCTGCCAATGCAGAAGACACAAGAGATGCTGGTTCTGTCTCTGGGTCGGGAAGATCCTTTGAAGGAGGGCATGGCAACCTGCTCCAGTATTCTTGCCCGGAAAATTACGTGGATAAAGGAGCCTTGTGAGCTATAGTCCATGGGGTCGCAAAAGAGTCAGACTGGGCTGAGCAGCTGAGCATGATACAATATTAAGTCGCATGGCCTACAGCAGTCAGATAGATAAGTAAAGGGATCTTTGCTTGAATTAAAACTTTCTCATCAGGTAGATGTGTGTGTGTGAGTGTGTGTGTGTGTACAGAATGTATCAGTTTGTTTATTAGTAAGGGATGAATCAGCAGTTAAACATTTAAAAAATGCATCCAGTCTTAAAGATGCATTCATTTGACATTTACACATACTATAGACATGTATATATATGTGTGTGTATATATATGTGTGTGTGTGTGCGCTATAACAGTTTAACTTTTATAAAACACCCAAAATTTATGACATCTAGGACACATAAATATATATCTTATTTCCAGTGAATCTGTCATCTAAAACTGATCTGTTTTATCCAGACCCTGTCAGTAAGTATCTCTATAACCTGGAGCAAATGTGCTTCAGCTCCTGTCTCTGTAAGATGAGGTGACTGGAATAAAATATTTCTAAAGCCCGTTTTCCAACTCTAACAGGTATTAATCAGCTTCTGTGATAAAGATCTGACATATTTCTTAAAAAACCCTTGAACCCATTTTACCTCATGATTATTAGTACTTATAATCTGTACAAAAATCCATTTTGGCCCTTCTTACTTGATAGGTACAAAAACCGAATTTCGTGCCGTGCTATGCCTCTCCTGCGCAAGGCCCAAGTGAACGTTTATGACAGAGTGGTGTTTCTGGGCGTAAGTGAAGGTGACGACACAGGGTGAACTCATTTCAGGGCCTTGGCACGCGTGTATGTTCAAGCACCTCAGACAGCTCTCCTTCAGGAGGAGCTGTGCAATGCTCCTTTCCTCTTTCTGTGGTAAGGAGAGAGAGGAGTGGGAAAGCAGAGTCTCCAGGTGTTTCCTGCAATGACATTCCTAGTCGTAACTTCCTGTGCCCTGTTTGGAGGCAAAACTTCAGTTAATGCTGAGCACCCCGGGTAAAAGGGCCCCATCAGCTATACTCCCTCATGCCTTTGCCTTCATACAAATTATATCTTAAAGTCATAGTTTTAAAGTTTGTTTATAAGTTATCAAGGAAACCCAGTAAACTTATAAACAAGCTTAAAAATACGATTTTAAACTATAATTTGTGTGAAGGAAAAGACATGAGGGTACTATCTACCTTTCAGACTAGATTGCAAGTTCCCTAAGGATAGGAATCAGATTTAATTTAAACAAATGATTGTTCGATAGAATCTTATTTTGAATTTATTTTTATTGTATTTTCATTTGAATTTATTATTTAATTTAATACTTATGGTAAATGTAATGCATAGTTGAATGGCCTTTGATCCTCGGTATTCAAGGATTCTGTATTCGCAAATTCACCCATGTGCTATTTATAATTCCCAAATTAATACTCCTGGTGCTTCGGTGGGTCATTCATGGAGGCGCACATGCACACAAGGCTGAAAAAGTTGCCACCTGATGTACATGTTCCCAGCTGAAGCCAAAGAAGCCGATGCCTTCTTATGTCAGCGTCCATACTATAAACCAGTATTCTTTTTAGAATCTATTTAGGGTCACAGTTTTTGAATTTTTGTTTTTGGGGGTTGCTGGTGGTGGTGATAGTGATGATGATAGTTTTGCTGTTTAAAATAGCCCCTGGGTGCAGGGCTGAGGTGCTGTCTCAGACTCCTAAGGGAGAGAAGGCTATGTTATGCCTTACAGAAAAGATACATGTGTTAGATAAGCTTCATTCAGATACTAATATGGTGCTTTTGGCTGAACTCAATGGTAATTAATCAGTATATATTAAATAAGATGTCTTCAAACAGAAGTAAACACAAAATGTTAGGTATTGATTGATTGGTGAAAATGTGAGCAGTGGCTTGCAGGAAACCTAACCCTGTTATTTCCCCTATGGAACAATGATTTAATATTTGCTAATTCAGTGTTTGTAGAGATTTTATAGAACATAACTCCAGTGAATAATGACTCAACTGTGTTTAAATTTGGTTTATTTTTAAAAACATGAGTATCTAAACTAATGAATATCTATAGCCAGCATATACAGTTGACCCTTGAACAACATGGGTTTAAACTGCATGGATCCACTTATACATGGACTTTTTCAGTAATAAATATATAGCACTACACAATCCATAGTTGGTTGAATCCATGGATGCAGAGGGTCCAGAGGGCCAACTATAAATTGTATGCAGATTTTTGACTACAGGGAGGGTCAGTGCTGTTTACCCCTATGTTGTTCAAGGATGAATTCTAGTTGGTCAATAATGTGTCTAATAAATTATTGAAGGCAATGCCAAAGAATGCTCAAACTACAGCACAATTGCACTCATCTCACATGCTAGTAAAGTAATGCTCAAAATTCTCCAAGACAGGCTGCAGCAATACGTGAACCGTGAACTTCCTGATGTTCAAGCTGGTTTTAGAAAAGGCAGAGGAACCACAGATCAAACTGTCAACATCCACTGGATCATAGAAAAAGCAAGAGAGTTCCAGAAAAACATCTATTTCTGCTTTATTGACTATGCCAAAGCCTTTGACTGTGTGGATCACAATCAACTGTGGAAAATTCTGAAAGAGATGGGAATACCAGACCACCTGACCTGCCTCTTGAGAAATCTGTATGCAGGTCAGGAAGCAACAGTTAGAACTATACATGGAACAACAGACTGGTTCCAAATAGGAAAAGGAGTACGTCAAGGCTGTATATTGTCACCCTGCTTATTTAACTTATATGCAGAGTACATCATGAGAAACTCTGGACTGGAAGAAACACAAGCTGGAATCAAGATTGCCAGGAGAAATATCAATNGTCCATTCTGAAGGAGATCAGCCCTGGGATTTCTTTGGAAGGAATGATGCTAAAGCTGAAACTCCAATACTTTGGCCACCTCACGTGAAGAGTTGATTCATTGGAAAAGACTCTGATGCTGGGAGGGACTGGGGGCAGGAGGAGAAGGGGACGACCGAGGATGAGATGGCTGGATGGCATCACTGGCTGGATGGCATCACTGGCTCGATGGACATGAGTCTGAGTGAACTCCAGGAGTTGCTGATGGACAGGGAAGCCTGGCGTGCTGCAATTCATGGGGTCACAAAAAGTCGGACACGACTGAGCGACTGAACTGAACTGAATGATTATGATCAGTACCATGATTCCAAAAAAGGACTTTTCAGGTAAATTAGTATTTATGGTAAATAGTCACTGGTGGCATGGATTGTGCCACATGCAAAGAACATATGCCATGGTTTATTGCAATCCTTTACTGACTGAATTGACTCCAATAGATCCTTTAACATCTATACCTCTGATTCCTCATCCGTAAAATAATGATTATGAAACTTATTTTGCAAGATTACTAAGGGGTTCTAGCCCAAAGTTTTTGTAAATTAATATGAAAGCACTACCCAGGCTAGTTATGATTAGTGATGACAAGATCACAGGTCTGGAAGTTTGATCTTCAAACTAGCTTGGGGTCAAGGAGAACTCACGGTGAGATGCTGACTTACATTAGTCTCTTACCCATCAATGTCTATCTCAGAGTTCTACTTTTATAAAATGATGTCAGACTGGATGACTTCCAAGGTCTTTTCTGGCAGTAGCTTTCTAAGGACCTATGACACAATAGACTTAAGCTCTGTTGGAAGGACTGATGCTGAAGCTGAAGCTTCAATACTTTGGCCACCTGATGCGAAGAGCTGACTTATTAGAAAAGACCCTGATGCTGGGAAAGATTGAGGGCAGGAAAAGAAGGGAATGATAAAGGACAAGATAGTTGGATGCTATCACCAACTCAATGGATATGAGTTTGAGCAAGCACCAGGAGATGGTGAAGGACAGGGAAGCCTGGCATGCTGCAGTCCATGGGGTCACAAAGAGTCATATGTGACTGAACAACTGAAAAACAACTAAAGGGATTTCAGAGAAGTTGTGAATGAATCATAGATTAATCTAATATCCAGGACAAGGGCAATGCCATGATCATGGTCCTGGTCACTGGAACAATCTTGATTTTGCTCAACTCAAGCCCTTGTAAACTGACTGTCTCCATGGGAAACCCTCTATTAAACCGCTGTTACTATGACAGTCTTTCCTCCAGAAGTTAAATGTTAATAGCACTCAAACTTGAGGTCTTCCTTGGAAGCATAAAATGATACTCCTGAGAATTAAGGGATATTTGTGAGCACTTGAGACTGGTTCCCAAGAGGATGACAAAATTAGGAAGTTAAAAATAAAGTAAAGCTAGATTGAAGCTCTTGATTTATTTATTTGTATAAATAGAGCTCTGCAGATATGGGTCAAAATAGTTACAAATATCAATGAACAAGTCTAAATTTTATAAGGCTTAATTTTATTTCATTTTTAAATTATTTATTTATTTTAATTGGAGGCTACTTACTTTACAATATTGTAGTGGTTTTTGCCATACACTGACATGAATCAGCCATGGGTGTACATGTGTTCCCCATCCTGAAGCCCCCCTCCCACCTCCCTCCCTCCCCATCCCATCCCTCTGGGTTATCCCAGTGCACCAGCCCTGAGTACCCTGTTTCATGCATCGAACCTGAACTGGTGATCTATATCACATATGATAATATACATGTTTCAATGCTATTCTCTCAAATCATCCCACCCTCACCTTCTCCCACAGAGTCCAAAAGTCTGTTCTTTACATCTGTGTCTCTTTTGCTGTCTCACATATAGGGTCATCATTACCATCTTTCTAAATTCCATATATATATGCATTAATATACTGTATTGGTGTTTTTCTTTCTGACTTAGTTCATTCTGTATAATTGGCTCCAGTTTCATCCACCTCATTAGAACTGATTCAAATGTATTCTTTTTAATGGCTGAGTAACATTCCGTTGTGAATATGTACCACAGCTTTCTTATCCATTCATCTGCCGATGGACATCTAGGTTGCTTCCATGTCCTGGCTGTTGTAAACAGTGCTGCGATGAGCATTGAGGTATTCATGTTTCTTTCAATTCTGGTTTCCTTGGTGTGTATGCCCAGCAGTGGGATAAGGCTTAATTTTAAAAGAATACAAACTAGTATGGTATGTAGATCAGATCGTATGACACTGAACTTTCCTTTCTTTAGCAGTGAAATGAAGGTGACAAGACCCTGTTTTAGCTAACCTAGTAGAACCTTTGTAAGTATTACATAATGACAATGGCAAATGACTCTATTACATACAAATCAAGTGCCAACAAAAGACTCTTGACATTTCATTTTGGCCCATTGTTCACAAAATTAACCAAGAAGAACTTAAGGAGAAGCAACAGTTTTAAAACTTTCAATATATTGTTTGATGAGAATAAAGCCATTCTCCTTTGTTCTATTAAAGCATACGGCTCTTTTCAATGAACCAAAAATGATGACTGCAACAATGAAAATCTGATGTGTCTGTATTCTGGTACTAAATATTCCCAAACAAACTAAATAACAAAGTAAATTGTCCAGAGACGTACTGAGTAAAAAATAGACTGTTATCCATGTATACCTATGGTCTGAAATGAACTTTTAATCCTGAATAATAAACTAACTTCCAAAGCCAAGTGCTACAGGGAGTGGAGTCTAAGTTTGACATTTGCCTCATTAGGGATGCAACTGGTCAAACAGCCAAGATTCGGTGTAGCTATGGGCATATTCATATTAATTAAATTAATTTTGCAAATCTCTTTACGAGGAAGTAAATAAACAATATCACTACAAAACTATGTAGTTAATAGAGATAAACATGTTCGTTTTTGAAAGAGAAATACTCTGGTTGCTGAAATGTTCTGGCATGCTACATCTTTCTCTGGATTCAAGGCTATTCTTTCCACTTGCATAACTGTCATAGTGAGAAACAAGGCTCTTTCAAATCTCTGTATGGCTTATTCCTAAAGTCATTTTCCAGTAGCAGTGTGATGACTCATCCATATACAATGACCTTGTAAAAGTCATCTAAAGGGAGCTGTAGAACCTTTATTTAAATTGATAAAAATGTCAAGAAGTCCAAGTATAACTCAAAGCAACCTTGGTTTTCTGAATGTGCCAAAAGTAACTTTGTTTTCAGGGTTTGTTTTTTAAATAGTGACCCTGGCTAAAACGAAAAACGACAGGATGAACAGAAGAAAACTCTTCAACTATCCATTAAAGGAAAATGATCATATTCTGTGACTAATCAAAGCTCCCAAATAGCCTGAAGTATGTTTCTTTATTTAATTTTTAGTGAAAGCATTATTTGTATATGGGTATTAATATCAGAGACCCCAGCTTCCCCGGTGGCTCAGACAGTAAAGCATCTGCCTGCAATGCAGGAAACCTAGGTTTGATCCCTGGGTTCGGAAGATCCCCTGGAGAAGGAAATGGCAACCCACTCCAGTACTCTTGCCTGAAGAATTTCATGGACAGATGAGCCTGATGGGCTATAGTTCATGGGATCGCAAAGAGTCAGACATGACTGACCAACTTCACTCTTCACTCATTAATATCAGAAGGCTTCCCAGGTGGCTCAGTGGTAAAGGATCTGCCTGGCAACACAGGAGATAGAGGAGACATAGGTTTGATTCCTGCATCAGGAAGATCCCCTGAAGGAGGAAATGGCAACCCACTTCAGTATTCTTGCTTGAAAATTCCCATGGACAGAGGTGCCTGATGGGCTACAGTCCATGGGGTTGCAAAGAGTTGGACATGATTGAGCAATTGAGCATGCACACATTAATATTAGAAATTTAGTAAAGAAAGATAATAACCTTGGGATATTTTGGGACTCTTTTTACACCAAGCCTTATATTTTAAAATCTGGCTCTGCCACTAACTGCATGATTTTTATGTTACTTAACCTAGTGTCATCATTTCCAAGGAGATTTCCAGTCCTATATCTATGATTTTCCAGTGAAAATAGCATCTATAATTATGATCAATTTCAGTTAGTAGTGAGGTTGGGGGAGAGAAAGAAAACATTTGTGATAAAATGTAAATAACTTTAAAAGCGTAAAGTATCCTATTTTCCAAATGCCTGGGTTAATTATGAGATTTTGCTAGAGAAGTTAGTTAAAAATAATAAATCTACAATATCTCAATATTTTAGTGACTCTGTATAATAATGGTCCATTGGGTTCAATTTTATGTCATATACCAAACCATGCTTCTGTTGTAGATAAATACTTCTTCCAGAAGATACAGATGATCTTGGCAATGTGGCCAGTGACCCAGAACATTTCGGTAGATGTGATTCTTGTGGTTATCTTAGCAGGGAATGTAGATTCTTGCCTAAAGTTTCCATTTGAATATCAGTCCTGAAGATAGACACAGTGAAACAATGCATGCAAACACAGCCTTGGAATATAACTGCATGGGATTATAAATTACAGGATTAAATTCTTGCATAAAGCTGGGAATGGTGGTGTTAAGAAGCAATTTGCTATGGGGTCAATTCTCCCTACTCTATGACAGTCTCTAGATTTTCTTCATTTTGCTCTTAAAACTTAGCTGCTGGTTCCATGGAGCATCTGGCTCCTGGAATAATTATCATCCTGACAACTGTGATCATCTCAGACTCACCTATGGCTCCGGAACCCAAACCCATTTCTACCAGACTCCAGACTGGCACCATTTGTGCCACTTTGAGATGCACATGAACTCCAACACTCCACCTCAGTTGTGGGTTTTGGCTTCCCCATCAGACAAGCTGGATCAGTTAGACACTGGGTATAAATGCTACTCCTTTCCTCTCCCCTGTTAGACTCTTGGAAGATACAAGTGCTTCCAGTTTCCATGACACCATTTTACTATCCAAATTTTTTTTTTTTTTTTTTTTGCTATCCAAATTCCATGAAGTTCTCTGGACAGGAATAGTATCTAGGCTATTTTCACATTCCTCATCATTTAGCACAGTGCTTTACACAGAGAAGATAACCAAGAAACATTTGCTTGCTAAATGAATACAGTATGTAATCTTTTCCTTCTTTCACATTTAGACTCTGGTGATATGACCAGATTAAAACTATTTTATGTAAAGTGCCCTCATATTGCTAATGATTCTGATGATATCTCAACCTGGCGACATGTGATTCAACAGAAAACAATATGGAGAAAAGCAAGTTAGGCTGACAAAACTAACCTGGGGTTTCCATAGTTTCCTGACTCTAATTAGTGCTGTGACATACCTAATCTTTGAGGGAATGAATGAGACACTTAAATGACTTTTTCAAGAATTTAATTTGTCTTCATTCTCCACTTACTTCTCATTCCCGTCGTCTCTACCTCCCTCTCCATGATTCCCTGAAATTCCTTTCACTTTTCCGTCTGAAGGGACTCTCTGCCCACTCTGTGCATTTGCCAGTGACGGTTCCTCTCTGAACAAGACAGCCAGCTCCTTTGAAACGTACAGCCACTGGTCCTCCTGGTTATTATCAGCCATGTAAGGTTTTAATTCTCTTTGCTTCATTCCCTCAATCCTGCTGTCCCTGCTTTAGGGGAACTTCATGGACGTGCGTCCGCCAACTCTCTGGGCCCTGTCAGAACCCTGTCTCTGTTCCTCATTACTCTCCTCCACCCCAGCAATGTATTTGGTGTTCGTGTCCCAGACCTGGTGATCATCAATAGCTGTGCCTCCTCCAAAGTCTCGATTTCAATGAGCTACCCCCACCCCTTAACAGAGAATGAGATGGTTGGATGGCCTCACCAACTCAATGGACATGAATCTGAGCAAACTCCGGGAGAGGGTGAAGAACAGGGAGGCCTGACATGCTGCAGTCCATGGGGTTGCAAAGAGTTGCACACGACTTAGTGACTGAAAGACAACAGCAAACCCGGAACCAGCATTTCTTGTCTTCCCACCTAACTTACTCTAGCTTGCCAACCTGAGCCTTTCCTCAAGCCCACGGGGCTCCCCGTCCATGCGCTCAGTGTCGGCTCCTCCCACACAGTAATCGCTTTCCTTCTCATCCCATTAGATCTCATATTCTTCCACATGCTCCTAGCTCCTGTTATGTTTGCCTATAAAATTTCGAACCTGTTCAAATTTAAGCATTCAGCTGCTTTCCTCTTGTAACTTTGTAGGTGAACACAGCTAGAGAAAAATCATCCAGACGTAATGGCCAGTTTGTAATCGCAACTCTCCAGGGATCTTGACTTTTCCATGCAGTCCTACTCCATTGCTCTTATCAGTTCTCTGTGTCCTCCTACCCCCAACCCCAACCCCGATCTTTGGGAAAAGGATTATACCTCTTTTCAAAATTCCCAAACCCCTTCCTCTTATTCTTTTTTTAAGGCAAACACATTCACAATAGCTGTAGACAAAACACAATTCAAAGATAAGAATATTCATAATTTCAGGACTGTAACAGCTGAGCACTGTGCAAAGTGTGGGTCCCTCCCAGACATGGGATCTGTGTGACTAAGTGGCTGCTGGCCCATGAGCCACCTGATTGGGAAGGAGATGAGGGGAGCCATGCTCTGCTACAGGGTTGGCGGTGCAGGTCGCATCTGTTCATCTGTGTTCCACAAGTTGGAACACAGTTCAATTTCCTTGGACCCAGTTAAACATGTTTACAGACAATATTATCCAGTTGTAACAAAATAAATCATCATAAACAGACAGCTGGCAACTTAAGATTATACTGATAATGCAGGCCTGTGAAGAGAGAGGGGCAGAAAACAGCAGAGTTGATAACCAGAAACATTTATCACCTAATGAGACTTCATAACAGATCATCAACATTTCAAAAATAAAAGAACTATTTTAAATATAGATTTATATCAACAGTTAAATGATGTTTTAAGTATATTTTGAGCCTTTACAAATTAGATAATGATAATGCAGTATGTATGTTCAATTCAGTTCAGCCGCTCCGTTATGTCCGACTCTTTGCGACCCCATGGAGTGCAGCACGCCAGGCCTCCCTGTCCATCACCAACTCCCAGAGTTTACTCAAACTCATGTCCATTGAGTTGGTGATGCCATCCAGCCATCTCATCCTCTGTTGTCCCCTTCTCCTTCTGCCCTCAATCTTTCCCAGCATCAGGGTCTTTTCAAATGAGTCAGTTCTTTGCATCAGGTGGCCAAAGTATTGGAGTATCAGCTTCAGCATCAGTCCTTCCAATGAACATTCAGGACTGAGTATGTATGTACCTATACTGGAATTGTATGCCTACTTTTTTTTAATTAATAGGGATATTTGATCTCTTATTCCATTAATATCTATAACTAAATAGAATTATAAATGGGACAGAGACAGGGTCATAGCATACCTTAGAGAGCTAGAATGCTTGAAAGCCAACTAATTTAATTAATAACCTCCATAGTAAAACATTATACTTAATACATATTAAGGATTAAAAGAGAACTGTGGACACGTGTGAATAACTATTCATTTGCTAAGAAATTTCCCTTTGAAAAATCTTTACCCAGCAACCAACTTGTTCACCCTTAAACACCTTAATTAATGGGAAAACTTACTACCTCTGAAGACAACCTCATTATTAAAATGTTATCACACTGCATCCTTCCCCTCCTCCCTAGTACATAGACAGACAGAAAAAAGGAGGAAAAGAATACTCTGAGGGGACATATAGTGTATAATATGCACACCCAAATTTTCCCCGAAGGGTATTGAAAGACTAGTTCAAATAAATCAATGTCTTTCCTCTACAGTCTTATTTAGTGGAAGCATCATGCTTGCTGTGCTTAGCCACTCAGTCGTGTCCAAATCTTTGTGACCCTGTAGACTGTAGCTTGACAGGCTCCTCTGTCCATGGGGACTCTCCAGGCAAAAATACTGGAGTGGGTTGCCATTCCCTTCTCCAGGGGATCTTCCTGATCCAGGAATCAAACCATGGTCTCCCACATTGCTGGTGGATTCCTTACCAACTGAACTCCCAGGCAAGCCCTACAGTCTTACTTAGAGGAAGTATTATGCTTAAAGTCATAAAAACAGAGATAGGAAGTCAACAACATAAGCAGAAGAAAAGGACAGAACTCCATTCTACCAAGATAGGTAGATAGATACGTAGATGGATAGGTAGGTAGTTGGAGAGATAGATAGACTCTGAACAATATGAGTATGTGTAGTTTTATTAATTTTTGAATATTCGTGCATGGAGCTCTATGTCTTTATGCGCTCAGCCATCCTAGTCACCCCAGCCATGCTCCCTAATGAGCCTCAGGTGTCTTATGTACTGTAGATGCTCCTGATGTGTCATTTCCAAAGTTCCTGGTGTACGACTGTGAAAGGTCTACTGGAACCTGCCTAGCAGAACAGTAGTTTAGCTACAGGGAAGCCCTGGAGCAGCCTAAAATCATGTTTCTAAGGGTTATTCAGCCCACAAATAACCCACGTGAGAGCCCTCCCAGGGCCCAGCACACACAGTGAGGTGGAGAAAGAGTTCCTTATGTGAACATTGCTCTGGAGCTCAGAATGTCAAGCTTCACAAGAGCAGGTCTTTTCAAAAACCAACCACAGTACTTTTCAGTTATGAAAGCATTATTTGAAAACCATCCTTTTCATGCTGGAATTAATCCTAATTATAAAATAAACCAAAATAAAATAAACCCTGTTCTAGAGATGCCTTCTTCTCAGAATACCGGTATCCATGGAGAAGACCGTCTAATTAGGCTTCTTGGTCACCCTGGGCTGGAGCATCGTTGCATCCCACAGGAGAGGGGACTGAGTGTGCTCCTGACTCTGAGCAAGGAAGACGACCTTCGTGTCTTCAGACTTACTGCTCACCCCATGCAGTCCTCCTAAGTCCTTGGCAATACTAGAGCTACCGACAGAGCAGTGTCCTTAGGCACCATGCCGCCCTTCCAGGGCATGCTTGTCTGTTTAATTTTCACCCACACTTAGGTGCCCCTGATTTATATTTCTAAAGCTATAGTTTCCTTTCTGGCTAAAAATATGTCCTGTTGAATAACCAAGGCCTTTTTTCTTTTGTGAAAATGCCATTAATTTTTAATATCAGGAAACTATCCCCTTAATAATCATATTTCTTTTTCTCTCTTGTTTCTCCCTGTGACAGCAGGCAGAGAATTAAATTCAGTTATCAAAGGGATGCAAATCAAAACAGTGATTATCCAAAAATTTTTTTCATGTTTCTCTATCTTTTCCAGAAGGTGGAATTATTTTCTACATTGTACATATTTCCTCCACATTCTTTTTAAAAGAATTAACATACATGTCCTTGCATCTTCGTTTTTTGGCAGGGGGAGGGGCTAATCCAGCAAAACAAGCCAATGGGTGACACAGATGCTTAGACTTTCTAACTGGAGGTGGTGCAGAGCTTCTGCTGGGGCCCCACCTAAAGGAAGTGATGATTTTCCTTGTAATAAATAAGCTTTGTTCTTCTTCATCTCCCTCTTCCACCACCGCGTGAGAACTGAAATAGTTGGAATTCACTGAAAGGCAATCAGGAAGTTTTCACAAGGCACATGGTAACCCTGCCCTCACTCTGAGAGATGTATTTTTTGAATCTGGAGGTAGCTGAATATAAAAAGAGCTGAATTTGATTCCAGGTGGCACTTAATTTCATCATAAGCTTCTACCTGGCTACTGTGAAAACTGACTTACATGATGTAAACAAGTAGCCGATAAGAGAACAAAAATTCCAAGCAAAATATATATGCATGCCTGCAGAAATGGTTAAGTTGTCTGAACGGTGTTTGAGATCTCACACAATGAAATGTGTGTGACTCAGCCCTTACCCCCAATCTCTATAGTTTGACAGCCAATTTGCCTAGGATGTAACACAAAACCTTGAACACTGTTAGCCTGCACTGCTGTGGGGGGCAGGAGTTGAGGGCATTCTCAGCAGACTGAGAATTATTACAGAATACTAAAACTGTCATATAGTCCCTTTCCTAAGGGCACTCAGTTGAAGCAACTGGCCTCTGGAAGAGAGCATAGACTTCTAAGCAGTTCCTGAATTCCTGCCTTAACTTTCCCATTTATTAGCACTGTGACTTTCGGCCACTTAACTTTAGTCTCAGTTTCCTCTCTATAAAATGGGAGTCATAACCTTACCTTGGAGAATTTCAGCAGTTTCATTTTTCTTTTAATATGCATATCATGTCTCCTCTAAATTCTTATTTAGTGAAACATATTTAAAGCCATGAGAACAGAGGCAAGAATGCAAAAAGCACAAGAAGTGGGAAAGGATAGAGTTGCATTGTACCAAAATAAATCCCTATGCTAGGTATCACCCATTCAAGATGTTTAATAAGAGTTGGTTTCTGCACAGATCATCTGGCAAGTGAATCTACTTGTAAGTAGCAATACCTCACTTTATTATGGTCCTGGGATGATCATTTTCCACTGCAGATACAAATGATAAAGACAGTTCAGGGAGCTATTGGCATCCATTCAAGACCATAAGGTAAGATCTTGGCCAAATGAAATAATACAGAAGAACTGCAGCTAAAAAGAGAGGGGGGACACGAGTATTTATTATACATTTTAATCCAGATGATTAAATATCACTTACAAGTAACTCTTCTGGGGACTTTTTGAGCCTACAAGTCAGTGGATATCTTTCTCATTTATACTGGTTTTAGCGAGGTTTTCTGATACCTGCAACTGAAGACATCCTAATAAAGTGTTGAGTAAGTCCGTGCGATAATCCTGAATTCTGTCCCACATCCCCTGCTCTGACTTCTTCCCTGGTTACTATCTTGACTGCAAGAGACAGCCAGCTACCAAAACCTAGCTGGTTAGGATCCCTTGCCGAGCTTGGTGCTCCATGAAGAGCAGGGTGCCTGCTCATTTATCTGCTGCTGCAGAAATAGCAGAGATACCAATGTGCTCGCATCCCTGGGACCGGACAGACTGCCGGGCCCATTTGCAGAGGAGGGACAGCCAGGAGAGAATATTGAGTGAGTTGCCAATGAAGAGCTAGAGGAGAACCAGAACACAGTAGACTTGGAAATCATGTGAATTTCAAAAGAGAACAATAAGACCAGTTACTCAGCATGGGGTGGGGTGGGGGGTGGGGTGGGGGCGGGGAGAACCTGTTGGAGACTTCATGGAGAATGATCAAACTTTGAAGCAATGAGTGGGTCTGTCTGTGCCTTAAGAAAATCACATTTGGCTGCCATGTCTGTTCCCCCGGCAGCCTCCATCCTGCCCACCTCTACAGGAGCCAAAGGAATATATGGAAGTTGGTAGAGAGTTACTTGTGCCCCTTTAGTGTCCCTTCCTGCATAT
This sequence comes from Redunca redunca, assembly GCA_006410935.1. Lineage (NCBI taxonomy): Eukaryota > Metazoa > Chordata > Mammalia > Artiodactyla > Bovidae > Redunca > Redunca redunca. The sequence continues at coordinate 107,069 of SJYQ01104733.1, forward strand.
GAGATGGGGAGGAAGACCCAACCTAAGGCATGTGGAAAGCAGCTGTGGACCACAGGGAACCCCCTGAATATACTTGCGGAAACCTGAGCCTCTAGTCTTTTCCTTCCTGCACTTGGAAGTTCCGCAAAGTATTTATCGCCCTATCTCTTCTTAACCACCATCAAATGAAGGCACACAGGTGACTCATTTCTATTCATTGTCTATATCAGTATATCGTGACATTCACTTATGAGAATATTCAACAATTTGCTGCAGGGAGATACTTCACTTTCTAAAAAAATCTTTGTCACCCTCAGGGCATAAGAAAGATAGCAATGTTTAAACTTTTTGAAGTAATTAATAACCAGGAAAGCATAGGAATGGGATGTAAAGCTAGTGGTGGTGGTGGGGGGGAAGAATGTCATAAAAAACTTTATCAATTTAGTAAAAGATAGGAAGGAGAATAATAAGGTTAATAAAATCAACCTAAATATTCACTGCAAGGACTCTTACTAAAGCTGAAGCTCTAATACTTTGGCCACCTGATGTGAAGAGCCAGCTCATTGGAAAAGACTCATGCTGGGAAAGAGTGAAGGCAAAAGAAGGGGGTGGCAGAGGATGAGGTGGTTAGATAGCTTCACTGACTCAAATGACATGAATCTGAGCAAATTCTAAGAGACAGCAGAGGACAGAAGAGCCTGGCCTGCTGCAGTCTGTGGGGTCACCAAGAGCCGGACACAGCTTAGTGACTGAACAACAAAAACAAGGAAAGGAGAACAAGGCAAAGATAATCAGTGGCACAAAGTAAGATGAAAATAATAAATCTATTTGTTCATTTCATAAGTGTGAATGAACTAAACTCAATTAAAAGACAATGATTATAAACACTGAAAATGTAATGAAAGTCGCTCAGTTGTGTCCGACTCTTTGCGACCCCATGGACTATACAATCCATGGAATTCTCCAGGCCAGAATCCTGGAGTGGGTGGCCGTTGCCTTCTCCTGGGAATCTTCCCAACCCAGAGATTGAACCCAGGTCTCCTGCATTGCAGGTGGATTCTTTACCAGCTGAGCCACCAGGGAAGCCCTAAATTCAATTATGTACCACTTATAAAAGACACACATAAAATACAATGACCAAGAAGGACCAGAAGTAAAGAAATAAATTTTTAAAAAAACCAGACAATTACTGAGAAATACCAATAATGCCAACATATACCTTAAGGGAAAGTATTGTCAAGGATACAGAGGTTTGTTCCATAATCATAAATGAAACAAGTTACCAAGAAAGAGTAATATTGTTGAATGTGTGTACACTGAATAACCTCTCCTCAAGATGTAGAAAACAAAATTTGAGATTATTATATAGAAAAATGGACAAATCTCTATAACAATAGAATGCTTTAGACATTTCTCTTCGAAATGATAGATTTAACAAAGAATTGTTAAGATTACCAAAACTTTAAGAAATTCAGTTAATAAACATCATCTTATGGACATAATGCACCTACCAATTAGAGAATATACAATATTTTTAACACACAATCAACAGTTATATCCTGAGTGGAGCCTTCCCTATCTTTCTAGTTTCCCAATTGTTAACATTCCTCTAAGCTGGTTTACTCTAAAGTAAAATGGTAGCATGAATGATCATAATAGTTTCAGAACTTTAATGTATTAATTGCTGAGACATGGGACTCCTTAAGGGGCTGGCACAGAGGAACCAGTGGTCAGGAAACTAGTCGTTTGAGGTTCTTTTGTACAAGAAGAACCTCTTTTTACTTAGACTGTGTGTTTCTTTGGCTTAGTGGAGATTATTACGGGCTATGTCAACTCCCCTCCCCCAAAGATCCAGTCCACGGTATTTCTACTGTTCACTAAGACTCTTGAGACTAACCTGCTTATCTTTTTCTTGCTGAATTCTGAAGATCCCTGATCTGTAGCTGACACCTACAATTTAGTATCTTCTATTGCAAGGTTTCATGAATAGAACCAACTTGTTTCTGCTTACTGGTTCCCAAATCTAGTTACACATTAGAATCATCTGGAAAACTTCTAAAACAGATTTCCAGGCCCTGCAAATGATGCCCTAAAGCAAAATATCTTGGGGATTGGCTATAGAAACCTGATTCTTGAAAGCTTCCAAGATGTTCTGATGCAGGTTGTCAGCTGGACCGAATTTGAGAACTGATTTAGCCAAAAGACCCAGCCTTGAGAGTAAAGAAACGTTAGTATTCATTCTAATTTCATAACTACTTGATGCTACAGACTTTCTTTACCTCCTAGTGTGTTTTTCAACCTGTGGTGCATTCTGTAAATTTGGAAATTGTTGTGTAATTATACTGCAGCTCACTTACCAACCCCACTGAGTTTTTTGAAGGCTGAATTAGAACAGCCAACTGAAAACCACAAAAATATCAGATATTTTAGAAGAAACAATTTTTGTTCTTCTAATCAATTTATTTGTTTTTCATTTATGGAATGATGAAAAGAAGTAACAAGTTATCCATGACTGCTTTTAGGTGAAGGTTTAACCCCAACTGCAAGGAGATCCAACCAGTCTATCCTAAGGGAGATCAGTCCTGGGTGTTCATTGGAGGGACTGATGTTGAAGCTGAAACTCCAATACTTTGGCCACATGATGCAGAGAGCTGATTCATTTGAAAAGACCCTGATTTGGGGAAAGATTGAGGATAGGAGGAGAAGGGGACGACAGAGGATGAGATGGTTGGATGGCATCACTGACACAATGGACATGGGTTTGGTTGGACTCCGGGAGTTGGTGATGGACAGGGAGGCGTGGCGTGCTGCGATTCATGGGATCGCAAAGAGTCAAACACCACTGAGCGACTGAACTGAACTGACTGCCCATGCTAGAGCAGAAATGGTTGACTTGTAAAGAAAGGTGCTTGCCAAGGAACAGTATAAAACCCACATAATGACTATATATTTGTATAATCTGATATCTGAGTTATATAAATATATATATACGTATACATATAGAGAGAGTCTGAAATCTGACTTATATATATGTGTGTACATACTATATGAAATGTATGTTCTGTATGAAATATACATAATTGGAAGAAACTTGGAAGGGACTGGTTATAATGTGTCTATTCTTCAGTGCAAAAATTCATGGATTTAATCATCTGCATAAAGATTTAGCAACACGATAAAATTAGATCTGTCTTTTATATAAGATGTCACTTGGAATGATTGGTTTTCCTAATCTTAACCTTTCAGGTTATACAATGGTATAATTCCTGCAAGAGATGATAGTATGATTTCTTACTTTTCAGTATTACCTTACATCCACTTTGCTCCAAGTTATACTCAGGGAAGGACAAAGAAATGCAAGAATGCAATAAGATGAAAAAGAGCAAGGCTGCCTGATGCTAAAGAAGGGAGCAAATCAGGAGCCCCCAAGGAAGAGGGGGGCCATTCTGAGCTATGACCTTAGGCAGGAGAGAGACTAGCATTAAAAAGATTGCAAATACTAGAGGACGAGTTGTCCCAAACAACAAAGGATTACAGGGCTCTGCCTGAGGCTTTATTCTCATGCCAGTGGACAGTAACACACTTTAGAGTGACACCTTTCAAGTAGCAGATAAAGGTAGAAAGCTCCTCACCCATTCTAGGATGCAGCGTGAACACAGATGCCAGGCCCAGACGGAGTTCTGTGCATGAGCTTCCAGCTTTGCCATTTATAAAACTGAGCCATCAGATGCAAATAAGGTCTGAATGTTGTTTTCCTTCCAAGTCAAACTCCAGGCTTGAGAAATTAATCTGTCGTTTTTGCTTGGAAGCTGAAATCTGTAGATTGCAAAAGTGGAGATGTAGCCTCTCTCTTCATTTCTTTCTTTATATCCTTATGTAACATAGCAAGCATTCCCGGAAATAGATGATGAAATTTTCACATCAAAGGTACAGAGTAAAACTCTTGCAGATTTAAAGAAGTTTCTTCCTTGGCAGAAGAATAACGTTGTCAGTTGTCTGTTCTCCAAACAATGATATTTCTGCTGGAATCTGGTGATAAGAAGGGATACAATGAATGAAGAAAAGTATTCAAAAGTAGCACAATGCTCAAGGGAAACAAATTCATATTCCACTATTTCTTTCAGTAGTACACTACAGTTCTTCCAAAATATTAAGGAAAATGAATATTCAGTCGTTGATTTGTTTGACAAACATCATTAAATGACAACTGTGTGTCTGGCACAGTGTTAAAACCTGAGTCTGCAAAACTATGATCAAGTCTATCCTTTCAAAGAATTCCATTCTAGAGATAGCTTGACATAATAATAACACTGATTATTATTAATATTATTAGTCTTCTGAAATATAATAAATGTTATAATCTAGGTGTTCATGATTTTAGGGATAGGAGAAAGCACTGGCTTATACACAGTAGATGGGGGTAGGATGAAGAGGGACAAATGAGAGGAGATTATAACAGAAGAAACTGCACTGAGTGAAGAGGGGCACAAGCTTCTCATGTCAATACAGCTGTTTTCTCATTTGGGGAACTTTTTACTATCTTCTTTATGGACCTTAAGACAGTAGAGCTAAAAATGATGAGCTAAATTTTATCTTCATGGTTGTTATAATCTCTAGGAGTATATATCTCATCACAAATCTGAAAGACTTTCATTACAAAATCACCCTTAAATAAGTGACCACGTTAGAATCTTATACTGTCGGATGTACTCTAAAGATCAAAGCCTTAATGGTATGGAGCAAAGATATTTTAATAAAATTGATTAATGTTTAAGTCAACTAATCTGGTACTTAAACAATCAATCCCAAGTTAGCAAAGAGGATCCTTTGTCAGGACCAGCCTGGTTTATTGTCTCTGAATTTGACCATTTGCTGTCTGGATGATCTCCCTGGCTCTGACCTACAGCTAGAGGTGTTTACAGAGTTCCAGCTTGGAGCTCAGAGTCCTGGCTTTGGCCTTGAAGCCTGGTTCTGCAATCTGGGCTTCTGAACTGTTGCTCTGACTTTGATACCACCTTGTCTCAATTCTTATAACAACATTCTTTTCTTGCTCTTATATTTGGGTATTATTTTAGAAACTATACAAATCCCCTCAATGCCCAAAGTGTACACATAAAAATTTACTCTTGTCTGGGGTCTTGCTCTCTGAAGAGAGATAGCGATAGACTATCATCCTGATTACCACTGGATCCTGGAGTAATTGTCAACCATCCCCAACTGCATTTTGAAGAATTCCTCTGCTCTTGTTTACAGATCCTTGATATATATAGATGATGGTTCTAGACCATGACCTGTCAACTGTGGTGTTTGAGATATTGTGGGTCTAGACACCTTGCTTTGTAGCAGTAGAACCAAGACCTTTTGGTAAACTCCTACCCTTCATTGGTTTGTGTCTCTATTTTGAACATGAGCTTAGCCTAGCAAAGGAGAGCAAACGTATTATTAACACCATTCATACCAATATTCTGAAACGGATATAATTTTCCTCCTTGCATTGGCCATTCCTCAGTTTCTGCCCTTTCAACCTGCTGTCCTGCTGGATTTATTCTCAGCTTTCCACCTGGGTGATAATCAGATTTCAGCTGTTATTACTTTTCTTTTTTGTAAGATAATTGCTTTACAACACTGTGTTCTTTTCTGCCATACATCAACATGAATCAGCCACAAGTATACATATGTCCACTCCCTCCTGAACCCCTCTCCCATCTCCCCCACCCCATCCCACCCCTCTAGGTTGTCAGAGAGCACTGGGTTGAACTCTCTGTGTCATAGCAAATTCCCACCTGTGATCTGTTTTACATATGGTAATGTATATGTTTCCATGCTATACCCTCAATTCATCCCACCCTCTCCTTCCCCTACTGTTTCCACAAGTCTGTTCTCTATGTCTGTGTCTCCATTGCTGATGGGATATCTATGGATTATATTGCATCTCCCACAACTGGAAATTGCCCCCTTGCCTAGTCCTGTCCAGATACAACCAGACAGCTTGACTCTGCAGGCTTTCTGGCTCAGTGGCAGTGCAGGTTATGGGATGACTAGTTCTCAGTTCTGGGTGTCCTATCTTATCACAACTAACTGTGTGTACATTGATACTGTTTTATCACCAATCCTCAATTCTGTTTCTGGCAAACAGTAGAGACTTTATAAAGATTTGCAAATAAATGAATAAATCAACAAAGTCCATTATAAGTAAAAATGACATGTCTGCTGAATCTTAAGATACAGCTTCCCTCCTTACCTTCACCTTGTAAATTTTCCTTTTATTTCATGTCCTGACTTGATTTTATAGAATTTATTTAAGTATTAATGTGGATGTGGGTTTGAGCCCCAGGTCAGGAGATCCCCTGGAGTAGGAAATGGCAACCTACTTCAGTATTGTTGCCTGGAAAATTCCAAGGACAGAGGAGCCTGGCAGGCTACAGTCCATGTGTCCCAAAGAACTGGACATGACTGAATAACTAAGAGCACATGATCCTTCACTCATTAGTTAAACGATTTGAAGAGATTAAATAATTATTAGTTTTTGGCATGCTTAGACAAATCATTACCATGATTTTCTAAATTCTTTTTTATTTGAATGCTTGTTAACATATGAACTCATGCAACCTATCCATCGAAGAAAAATGATACTCATCTGCTCCTGTGAACAAGCATTATGTTGTAAGACATTTGGGCGTTCTAAAGCACAAGGACACAGTGTTTTCTTAAGGTACAATGTTTTATAAAATTGAGTATAGCACTCAGCATAATTGAATTTCCTGACTCTGCTGCTGCTGCTAAGTTGCTTCAGTCGTGTCCAACTCTGTGCAACCCCATAGACGGTAGCCCATCAGGCTCCCCTGTCCCTGGGATTCTCCAGGCCAAGAATACTGGAAGGGGTTGCCATTTCCTTCTCCAGTTAATGAAAGTGAAAAGTGAAAGTGAAGTCATTCAGTCGTGTCTGACTCTTAGCGACTCATGGACTGCAGCCTACCAGGCTCCTCCGTCCATTGGATTTTCCAGGCAAGAATACTCCTGACTCCTATGTTGCTCTAAAAACTTCTTTTTAAGACTTTACTTTTTCAGAGCAGCTTTAGGTTCACAGCAAAATTGAGAGGACAGTGCAGGTGTTTCTCAATGCACATCTTGCTCCCACACATGCATAACCTCCCCCATTATCAACATCCCTCACCAGAGTGGTATATTTGTTGCAATTGAAGAAGCTGATATACACTCACAGAGTGGTACATTTGCTGCAGTTGTTGATACACTGACGTATCATGATTAACCGGAAGTCCATAATTTACTTTAGGGCTCACTCTCAGTGTTGTGGGCTTCCTTGATGACTCAGCAGGAAAAGAATCTGCCTGCAATGCAGGAGACACAGGACATGTGGGCTTGATCCTGGATTGGGAAGATCCCCTGGATGGAGGAGGAAAATGGCAATTCAGTCCAGTATTCTTGTCTGAAAAATCCCATGGACAGAGGTGCCTGATGGGCTACAGTCCATGAGGTTTCAAAGAGTCGGACATGACTGGGCAAGTATGCATGCCCAGTGATGTGCATTCTATGGATGTGGATAAATGTATAATGACATGTATCCATCACTAGAGTATTATACAGAGTATTTTCACTGCCCTAAAAATCCTCTGTGCTGTGCCCTCAATACCCTCTCCTCACCTGCAAATCCTATTAACCAGTGATCTTTCTACTGTCTCCAATTTGCCTCTTCAGAATCTCATATAGTTGGAATCACAGAGTATGTAACCTTTTTAGATTGGTCTCTTTCAGTTAGTAATATACATTTCCTATATCTTTTCACAGCTTGACAGTTCCTTTATTTTTGGTGTTGAATAATATTCCATTATCTGGATATACTACAACTTATCCACTCACTTACTGATAGTCATCTTAGTTGCTTCCACATTTGGGGAATTATAAATAAAATTTCTATAGACATCTGGGTACTAGTTCAAGTTTTCAACTCCATTGGGTAAATACCAAAGAGCACAATTGCTGGGTCACATGTTATGTTGAGTTTTTTAAGAAATTGCTCAATTTCCAAAGTGACTAGACAATTTTTCCCAAGGAGGTTGTACCACTTTTTTATTCCCATGAGCAGTAAATGAGAGTCCCTGTTGCTCCACATCCTCGCCAGCATTTGGTGTTGTCATTGTTTCAGATTTTGGCCATTCTCACAGGTGTGTAATGGTATTTCATTGCATCTGGTTTCAATTTGCATTTATCTAACTACATATGAGGACTTTCCAGATGGTGCTAGTGGTGAAGAACCCTGCTGCCAACGCAGGAGACATAAGAGACATAAGAGACACCTGCATGTCTTCCCTGGCAAGGTTGTCTATTAAAAATCTTTGGTCCATTTTTCAAATTGGGCTGTTTTCTTAGTGTTGAGTTTGAAGAGTTCTGTGTATAGTTCGACTAACAGTCCTTTATCACTTGTGTCTTTTCTCTCAGTGCCTGTCTTTTTCTCTTGACATTGGCAGAGCAGTTTTAATTGTAATGAGGTCCAGTTTATCAATTATTTATATTTTGTATTATGCCTTTTTGCCTTTTCGTACTATTCCTGGGGTTCATACTGTTCATGGGATTATGCCTTTGGTATTCTATGTAAAAAGTCATTGTCATACAAAAGTCATTTCGGTTTTCTCCTGTGTTATCTTATAAAAGTCTTATAGTTTTGTGTTTACATTTAGTTCTATGATCCATTTGGAATTAATTTTCTGTAAAAACAAATAAGGTCTTTCTAGATTTATTCTTCTGTGACTGTCTAGTTATTCTGATATCATTTGCTAAAACACTGTAAACTTTTAGAAATATGATATTACCCATAGCTGCTACACAATCTTTCATGCAGTATAAACACTTGTTACTGATTATTTTCCTAACTCATTCTTTTGATAACCATTTCTAAGATGACCTATAATAATGAATAATTTCCAAACTTTCAGCAATATGACTGCATTTGTACTGTGCTGGGACAGTTGTAGTAGAAGCTTATATTTTCAAACCAACTAAGACTTCTTACTAAATTGAAAATGTCAGAGAGGGTAGAAAGTTTTTAAATGGCGAATGCATTTTTATTCATTTTCTTTCTAATTAAAACATATAAGACATAAAACCATTACAGCATAAGTTATACTTCATTACAAAGGAGGTGTCGGAGCATTATCAACATACATAATTAAGAGTTACATGACTTTCAGTTTTTGCTTCTGACCATTACCGAATAATGGTATACATCTTGCCCTCCAACTATAAACAATTATATAACTGAGCTCATTATATGAGCTAATTGTTTTTAGGCACTGGACAAATATATGGAACATGTCTGTGAACCCTGAGAAAGGGAATACAAGCCAGGTGATTCCTACATTTATTCCAGTTGTCTGCTTAGGCAACTTTCCAACCATAGGACTGGGAGGCGAGGAACAGGCAGCACAGAGGTCAGCCGCTGGAGAGAGGAGAGTCTGAAGTGGGACGATGTTGGGGGACAGGGTGCCTGAGACGGGGAGGCTGTGCAGAGGGAAGCTGGAAATGGAACACTGTGTAGAATAAGTGTCCTGGAGTCTGCTTGGGTGGTCCCCATAGGTCTGTGATGATTAATTTTTTGTGTCAACTTGGCTAGGCTACTCTACCAAGTTGTTTGGTCAAACAGTAGTCTAGATTTTACCACGAAGACCTTTTGTAGCTGTGACTAACATCTATAATCAATGAATTAAGATTGTACCCCATAGTTTCCGCATTTCATATGGGCAGCATAAAAATAGAACAACAGACGTTGAGGGATGTCAAAGTGACTAATTTTCTTGCTGTCAGATGACTGAGGTGAGATTACAGCTTGTCGTCCTCACTGTCATTGTAGCGGTGGATCTACGGATGGGAAGTGCTCAGACATTCTGGCTCAGGCAGGACTGCTGCTAGGCGTGTGAGGCGTTGTCCTCTTGACATCAGAGAAAGTGAGATCTGTGGAAGATCTGAGTTATGGATGCCGGGCATAAAGCTTTTAGTGATACCTCATGCAACTCAGCTTTCTTTTCAGTTTCTTGCGCTCTGCACTGTATATCAATTGTCAAGCCACGGCTGAGGGTGGGCAGGGATGAATCAGAGAATCTTTATGATCACTTGCCATGCTGCTCAGTGTCATCTGAGATCCACCAGATGGCAGAGAGCACAGGAAAAGGCGACAGTGAAGCTGTCAGTCTATTTCCCACTTTAATTAGCTTCTTCTATGACTGCAGTCTCATTTCTGACTGCCACATCGTGTTAGAAAGGTTTTAAAAGAAAAACTCACTCATGGATCTCCAGACATGAGTAGGTGAAGGAATACGGAGCTACAAACCATCCCAACTCATCAAGTTTAACTCCTTGCTAATACTTAAAATACTGCATTTCATTTTGAAGTTGGAAAGGCAAAAAAAAAAAAAAATTATTATCACAACTATTTATATAGGAAGAAGGAAAAGAAGACAAATGTCTGGGTTATTGAATGATTAGGAGAATAAACACCCTGAATAAAATGCCAGTGAAGTTATTAGATGTGTCTCCTTAAAATACAGTGACAATTCCACTTGGGTCACACTCTGCTGTCTTTGTATACCCCAAACTGCTATTGAGCTGTGGCTCCAGGCATCACTGAAAGGTGATCTCATATCAATTCCGAGTATGTGAGTTATGGTTTCCCTGAAATAGGTTGGAAATAAATAGTACTCTGCAAGTGCCTGTTATATATTATTATTTAATAAAATCTGTCAGGACAAATGCATTTACCTGGAAACTATTTCATAGGCCAAGTCAGAGAATTATGATTGGTTTTGTCGATGCAAGTTTTGTTATTCGTGTGTGTGTGTGTGTGTTCTATCCACGCTGCTTGGCTGCTGTACATACCTTCTATTAAGAATTGCTGGGATCCACAATTGATGGAAAATTTTCTCAAGAGCACAGTGTTATTTCAGCCTTAGTCTCTCTTTGCAAGCAATGCCCCTCACCAAGAATTCTTCTTTCTACTCCTGAGGCTAAGCTACTCCTATTTGGAAAAACACTGGCCATTTCTGTTCTTCCAGCCACAGGAAAGGAGCATCCCCTGCTCTTCTACCAGGGAAGAACAAAATCTGACTCCACTCTGGATCTGTTGCTTTTGCCTTAACCATTGCTTTCCTTTGCTTTGTTAATATAATCACTAAAGAGATGCTATCTATAGCTATGTTGTTGTTTAGTCTTGAGTCATGCCTGATTCTTTTGCAACCCCATGGACTATAGCCCACCGGGCTCCTTTGTCCATGGGATTTCCCAGGCAAGAATACTGGAGTGGGTTGCCACTGTTTTTCCTCTCCAGGGAATCTTCTCAGCATAGGGATGGAACCCATGCCTCCTTCACTGAAGCTGGATTCTTTACCACTGGGCCACCTGGGAAGCCCCCACATACATAATGGCCTGCCTCAGGGAACCCTGCCCCACTTCCTCAATGTAGGCAGAGCCCACATTCCAAATGCAGATTTATATTTCTGGAGAAAGAATCATAAGTAGCATTTATTAAAGATGAAGATTCTTGGGTCGCATTTCAGACTTATGAGTAGAAATTTCTGGGAGTGAGAGCAGAATAGACTTGTGAACAAACATCTCCTGGTAATGTTTAGGTGTATAAATTTTGAGAAGCATGATTTTGGAGAATCACATTCCCTTCTAAGTTGGCATTTAGGACTGAACTTCAGATTCGGAACTAAGCTAGAAACATAAAGTAGGTGAGAGAGTTGATTTTTTTCCCCATCTTATTCCTAATTCAACACAGATGATACCACTCAAATGACAGAAATTGAAGAAGAACTAAAGAACCTCTTGATGAGGTTGACAGGAGAGTGAAAATTTGGCTTAAAACTCAACATTCAAAAACTAAGATCATGGCATCCAGTCCCATCACTTCATGGCAAATAGATGGGGAAAAAATGGAAACAGTGGCAGATTTTATTTTCTTGGGGTCCAAAATCACTGTAGCCCATGACTACAGTCATGAAATTAAAAGATGCTTGCTCCTTGGAAGAAAAGCTATGATAAACCTAGACAGCATATTAAAAAACATAGACATCACTTTGCCAACAAAGGTCCTTGTAGTCAAATCTATGGTTTTTCGAATAGTCATGTATGGATGTGAGAGTTGGACCATAAAGAAAGTTGAATACTGAAGAACTGATGCTTTCAAACTGTGGTGCTGAAGAAAACTCTTGAGTCCCTTGGATTTCAAGGAGATCAAACAAGTCCATCCTAAAGGAAATCAATCCTGAATTTCATTGGAAGGACTGATGCTAAAGCTGAAGCTCCAATACTTTGACCACCTGATGCAAAGAGCTGACTCACTGGAAAAGACCCTGATTCTGGGAAAGATTGAGGGGCAGGAGGAGAAGGTGATGATAGAGGATGAGGTGGTTGGATGGCACCACTGATTCAGTGGACATAAGTTTGAGCAAACTCCCGGAGATAGTGAAGGACAGAAAAACCTAGCATGCTACAGTCCATGGGATCACAAAGAGTCAGACATGATTTAGCAGCTGAACAACAACATTCTCAGCTTCTGCTTTCCAAAGGTATACAGTCAATCTCTACAAAGATTTAACATGTTCTTAATTTCCACAAAGAGAGATCCCTCTGGTATATAAGCTGACCCAAGCAGTTACTAGATGAATCTGGATAATGTATTAGTATAGAGCTGTAGTGCATTAGCATAGAGCAGTAATGCATACCAAAGTCGGATTATCAGTTTTCAAAGAAAATAAATTAAAATATGCCTGCCATTGAATTAACAAAAATTTTCTTTTGATGTCCAGTTTCTTAGAAGAAAGCCAAGCAATGAGCCTGACCCTTAGGAGATATTGAGTGAATGAATATACACATTAAAGAATCCTTTATTCTCTCAAGATTAATATTATGATTTTGATTTAGCTTTGTTCTCTAAATATTTAGAATTATTAGTGAATTAAAAGGTATTATTTGACAGGTGGAGAATAAACTAGGTTTTATTGTAGTAGATTTCTATACAATAGGAACTATTTTCAGCTCATTCACTTATTTTCTGTGACAACAATTTATGTAAGCTACTCTCATATGCTTCATCTAGCCACCTTTAAAAACTTAGAGTCGATGGTAATGAAATATCTATGGTAATAAAATGAATTAAGCTTACTGGTTATAGATACACATATGTGTGCTCATTTGCTGAGTCATGTCTGACTCTTTGTGACTCCATGGACTGTAGCCCACCAGGCTCAGACTCTATCCATGGGATCTCCTAGCCAAGAATACTGGGGTAGGTTGCCAGTGCCTTCTCCACATACACATATACATGCAAATTTATATATACATATACTCATACATATGTGTGTGTGTTAGTTGCTCGGTCATGTCTGACTCTTTGCAACCCCATGGACTATAGCCCACCAGGCTCCTCTGTCCATGAAATTCTCCGGGCAAGAATACTGGAGTGGGTATCCATTTCATTTTCCAATTCTCATATACTAATATATATGCAAGAGGGACTGTGTTAATATTTATTATAGAATATCATCTTTATGACTCTTCTGAAAAGGAAGAAAAAAATGTGCATTTCTTGAAAGACTGTTTTGAAGTTAGATGTAATCTGTTTTACATCAGCTTTCCTTTGAGTGTTTTCTCCATCCTCATTTTTGCTTGTTTCAATAATGATCATCTCCATGTGTTCTCTTCTGGAATTATAGGTCAAAGAGTATAGCTGGTTAAGATCACTTATACAGAAAGCCTTTGATTTCTGTAACTACATGTGTTTTTGACTAGTGGAGGGTGTGTAAGTTGCCCCTTCATTTCTAAAGTAGCTCTATACTTAGTCCTCAGACACTTGGAGTTATATAAAATTAATTGCATTACTGATTAATAATAATAATAAATTGCTTATTTTCAGAATTCAAAGAATAATGTTCCCTGCCAGTGTAAATCTGAGAAGGTTTTATGTAAAAACTGACAAGCTGATTCTAAAGTGTATATGAAATGCAGAAAACATAGGCCAGCTAAGGCAAATTTGAAGAAAAATGGAACTGGAGGATTTATCCTACCCAATTTTAAGATTTACTGTAATCTGATGTAGTTAAGAATGGCCTTATATCTATAGAGATAGGTAAATTAATGAAAGTTACAGAACAGAGGATACAGCATGACTGGATTTTCAAGAAAGGAGCCAATGTAATTCAATAAGGAAAGTCTTTTCAGTAAATGGTGTCAGAGCAACTGAGTATCTATATTAAAAAGTGAATTTTGGCCCCTCTTTCACTGCATATATAAAACTTAATTTAAGGTGGATCATAGCCCATAATTTAAAAGCTAAAACAAACAAGCTTCTAATTACACTATCTAATACTGCAGCCACTAATCACATGCAGCTATTACATGCTGGAAATGTGGTAGTCCAAATTAAGATGTGCTGTAAGTATAAAATATACATAGATTTCAAAGACATATTACAAGCTAAGAATGGAAACTAGTTCATTAAGAATGTTTATATTGATTAGATTTTCAAATAATATTTTGGTATGTTGGGTTAAACAGAATAAGCTATTTGTCTTTTTACCTTTGTTTGATGTGACTGCTAGGTAATTTAAAATCACGTAGCAGCTCATGTTAGTGATTCCTTTTACATTTCTATTAAACAGTACTGTTCTAGCAGAAAAGATGGGAAAATATCTTCAAGTCCTTGAAGAAGGCAAAGATTCCTTAAACAGAACATACACACACACCTACACAAAATACTAACCATATAAGAAAAATAAAATAACTTGGGAGGAATTCCCTGGTGGTCCAGTGGTTAGGACTCAGCTCTCTCACTGCCAAGGGTCAGGTTCAATCCCTGGTCAGGAAACTTCCTGCAAGATGAAAGGCATGGCAAAAAAAAAAAAAAAATTTGGACTTCACTATAATTAAACTGCTCATTAGAAGATATTAAAAATGTAAAAGGGCAAACCAGACTGGAAAAAAGTATTTCAATATGAATACCTAAAGAAGGATCTGTAAAGTGAGTAAATTAAAATCTCCTATAAATCAATTAGGAGAAGATGAGCAACTGTAAGGGAAGAAAAGAATGGGAAAAAGAATAGGTATTTCACAAAAGAAGATATCTAAATGGTCAATAAATATATGAAAAAGTGCTTTTATTTTACTGTTTATCAGGAAGATGTAAATTGAAATCCTAGTAAGTTCATGCAAATGTAGTCAACTATTTTTGACACAAAGGAACAAAAGCAACTCAGTGAAGGAAGGAAGCATGAGTGCATGCTCATCATGTCCAGCTCTATGTGACCCTATGGACTGTAGCCCGCCAGGCTCCTCTGTCTACGGAATTTTCCAGGTAAGAATACTGGAGTGGGCTGCCATTTCCCTCTCTAGGGGATCTTCCTGACCCAGG
Organism: Redunca redunca; assembly: GCA_006410935.1. Lineage (NCBI taxonomy): Eukaryota > Metazoa > Chordata > Mammalia > Artiodactyla > Bovidae > Redunca > Redunca redunca. The sequence continues at coordinate 122,466 of SJYQ01104733.1, forward strand.
GATCAAACCTGTGTCCCCTGCATTGGCAGGCAGATTCTTTACCACTGAATCACCAGGGAAGCCCCTGAAGGAAAGGTGCTGTGCGGTGCTTAGTCGCTCAGTCATGTCCGACTCTTTGCCCATGAATACTGGAGTGGGTAGCCTATCCCTTCTCCAGGGGATCTTCCTGACCCAGAAATCAAACAGAGGTTTCCTGCATTGCAGGTGGATTCGTTAGCAGCTGAGCTACCAGGGAAGCCTGAAGGAAAGATAGCTTTCCACAAAAGTCGCGGGAGCACTAGATGGGAATGTGGGCAGCCTCTAGGAGCCGGAAAAGGTAAAAACAAAACAAAAAAAAAAACAAAACAAAAACAAGATTCTATCCTAGGGCCTCCAGAAGAGACACTTGCTAACACTTGGATTTTTCATCCAGTAAAACTCAACTCAGACTTCTGACGTTCAGGACTATAAGTTTGTGTTGTTAAGACACTAAGTTCATGGTATTGTTTCAAGAGCAATAGGAAACCAGCATCAATGTCCGTGTGCAAAAAAATTAACCTATGCAGAAATCCTAGTCCTCAAGAAAATAAGAGCAAACATTCTGAAAAAGACACAAACATTTTCACAGTGGCTTTATTCACAAAACTGAAATAACACAAATGTCCATCATAGGAAAATGGAGAAACAAATTGTGGTAGAATTCTATAATGAATTCAGATCAGTTCAGTTCAGTTGCTCAGTCGTGTCCGACTCTTTGTGACCCATGAATCGCAGCATGCCAGGCCTCCCTGTCCATCACCAACTCCCAGAATTATAAGACAACAAAAGAATAAAATTCAGGTACATGTGACAACATGGATTAATCTTAAAGGCATGAAATTGAGTAAATGAAGCAGACCTAAACAAATGATTCCATATCATAGGATGTTATTTACACACATTTTGGGAATAGGCAAAACCAATCTATTATAATAGAGGTTAGAGTAGTAGTTCAGTTCAGCTCAGTTGCTCAGTCATGTCTGGCTCTTTGAGACCCCATGGATTGCAGCACACCAGGCCTCCCTGTCCATCACCAACTCCCAGAGTTTACTCAAACTCATGTCCCTTGAGTTGGTGATGCCATCCAACCATCTCATCCACTGTGGTCCCTTTCTCCTCCTGCCTTCAATCTTTCCCAGCATCAGGGTCTTTTCAAATGAGTTAGTTCTTTGCATCAGGTGGCCAAAGTATTGGAGTTTCAGCTTCAACATCAGTCCTTCCAATGAATATTCAGGACTGATTTCCTTTAGGATGGACTGATTGGTACAGTTGAACGGAATTTCAACAGTCTCCTCCAACACCACAGTTTAAAAGCACCAATTCTTTGGCGTTCAGCTTTGTTTACAATCCAACTCTCACATCCATGCATGACTACTGGAAAAACCATAGCCTTGACTAGATGGACCTTTGTTGGCAAAGTGACATCTTTGATTTTTAATATGCTGTCGAGGTTGGTCAAAATTTTTCTTCCAAAAAATAAGTGTCTTAATTTCATGGCTGCAGTCATCATCTGCAGTGATTTTGGAGCCCCCAAAAATAAAGTCTGACACTGTTTCCACTGTTTCCCCATCTATTTGCCATGAAGTGATGGGACTGGGTGCCAAGATCTTCATTTTCTGAATGCTGAGCTTTAAGCCAACTTTTTCACTCTCTTCTCTCACTTTCATCAAGAGGCTCTTTAGTTCTTCTTCACTTTCTGTCATAAGGGTGGTGTCATCTGCATATCTGAGCTTATTGATATTTCTCCTGGCAAACTTATTCCAGCTTGTGCTTCATCCAGCCCAGCATTTCTCATGATGTACTCTGCATATAAGTTAAATAAGAAGGGTGACAATGTAAAGCCTTGATGTACTCCTTTTCCTATTTGGAACCAGTCTATTGTTTCATGTCCAGACCAGCATACAGATTACTCAAGAGGCAAGTCAGGTGGTCTGGTATTCCCATCTCTTTCAGAATTTTCCACAGTTTGTTGTGATCCACACAGTCTAAGGCTTTGACATAGTCAATAAAACAGAAATAGATGTTTTTCTGGAATTATCTTGCTTTTTTGATGATCCAGCAGATGTTGGCAATTTGATCTCTGGTTCCTCTGCCTTTTCTAAATCCAGCTTGAACATCTGGAAGTTCATGGTTCATGTTTTATTGAAGCTGGCTTGGAGAATTTTGAGCATTACTTTACTAGCGTGTGAGATGAGTGCAATTGTGTGGTAGTTTGAGCATTCTTTGGCATTCCCTTTCTTTGGCACTGGAATGAAAACTGACATTTTCCCATCCTGTGGCCACTGGTGAGTTTTCCAAATTTGCTGGCATATTGAGTGCAGCACTTTCACAACATCATCTTTTAGGATTTGAAATGCTTCAACTGGAATTCCATCACCTCTGTTAGCTTTGTTCGTAGTGATGCTTTCTAAGGCCCACTTGACTTCACATTCCAGGATGCCTGGCTTCAGGTGAGTGATCATACCATCGTGATTATCTGGGTCCTGAGGATCTTCTTTTGTATAGCTCGTTTGTGTATTCTTACTGTCCTCTTAACATCTTCTGCTTCTGTTAGGTCCATAACATTTCTGTCCTTTATTGTGCCCATTTTTGCATGAAATGTTCCCTTGGTATCTCTCATTTTCTTGAAGAGATCTCTAGTCTTTCCCATTCTATTGTTTTCCACTATTTCTTTGCACTGACCACTGAGGAGGGCTTTCCTATCTGTCCTTGCCATTTTTTGGAACTCTGCATTCAAATGGGTATATCTTTCCTTTTCTCCTTTGCTTTTCACTTCTCTTCTTTTCACAGCTATTTTTAAGGCCTCCCCAGACAGCCATCTGCCTTTTTGCATTTCTTTTTCTAGGGTATGGTCTTGATCTCTGTCTCCTAGACAGTGTCACAAACCTCTGTCCATAGTTCTTCAGGCACTCTGTCTATCAGATCTACTCCCTTGAATCTATTTCTCACTTCCACTGTATAATCATAAGGGATTTGATTTAGGTCATACCTGAATGGTCTAGTGGTTTTCCCTACTTTCTTCTACTGAAGTCTCAGTTTGGCAATAAGGAGTTCATGATGTGAGCCACAGTCAGTCCTAGTCTTGTTTTTGCTGACTGTATAGAGTTTCTCTGTCTTTGTCTGCAAAGAATATAATTAATCTGATTTTGGTATTGACCATCTTGTGATGTCCATGTGTATCATCTTTTCTTGTGTTGTTGAATGAGGGTGTTTGCTATGACCAGTGCATTTTCTTGGCAAAACGCTATTAGCCTTTGCCCTGCTTCATTCTGTACTCCAAGGCCAAATTTGCCTGTTACTCCAGGTGTTTCTTGACTTCCTACTTTTGCATTCCAGTCTCCTACAATGAAAAGGACATCTTTTTGGGGTGTTATTTCTAGAAGGTCTTATAGGTCTTCATGGAACTGTTCAACTTCAGCTGCTTCAGCATTCCTGGTCAGGGCATAGACTTGGATTACTGTGATATTGAATGGTTTGCCTTGGAAACGAACAGAGATTATTCTGTCATTTTTGAGATTGCATCCAAGTACTGCATTTCAGGCTCTTTTGTTGACTATGATGGCTAGTCCATTTCTTGTAAGGGATTCTTGCCCACAGTAGTAGGTATAATGGTCATCTGATTTAAATTCACCCCTTCCATTCCATTTTAGTTCACTGATTCCTAAAATTTCAACATTCACCCTTGCCATCTCCTGTTTGACCACATCCAATTTGCCTTGATTCATGGACCTGACATTCCAGGTTCCTATGCAATATTGCTTTTTACAACATTGGACCTTGCTTCTATCACTAGTCACATCCACAACTGGGTGTTGTTTTTGCTTAGACTCCATCTCTTCATTCTTTCTAGAGTTATTTCTCCATTAGAGTTATAGTTCATGGAGAAATAAGGATATATTAATGGGAACAGCAAGAGAACAACTTCTGGGATAATAGATATACTTCAGATCTTAGGGGTATAACATATATACATCAAAGTTGAGAGAGTCTCACAGTTCAGATTACATTTTACATTACACAGTTCAGTGTACATTTTACTGTGTGTGAATTTCACCTTAACATAAAAAACTCATTGAATTTCAAAAATGTGATATATTATTCTATTTTTAATAAAGTATAGTTGATTTACAATATGTTAGTTTCAGGTGTAAGCAAAATGATTCATTTATACAAATATGTGTGTGTGTGTGTGTGTGTGTGTGCGTGTGCACGCATGCGTGTTCATGTGTGCTAAGTCACTTCAGTTGTGGCCAGTTCTTTGCAACCCTATGGACTATAGCCCACCAGGCTCCTCTGTCCATGAGATTCTCTAGGCAAGAATACTAGAATGGATTCCCATGCCCTCCTGCAGTGTGTGTGTGTGTGTTTGTGTGTGTGTGTGTGTCTGTGTTTTCTTTTTCAGATTCTTTTCTCTTATAGTTACTACAAAATGTTAAGTATAGTTTCCTGTGGTCTAACAGTAGTTCCTTGTTGTTACCTATTTTATTATTTTTAAATTTTATTGTTAGAGTATAGTTGCTTTACAATGCTGTATTAGCTTCTGCTGTACAACAGAACCGATCACCTATGTGTATGCATATGTCACGTCCCTCTGAAGTCTCCCTCCCCCAGGTTATCTGTTTTATATATTGTAGCGTGTATATGTTAGTCCCAAACACCTGAGTTATCCCTCCTCTTCTCCTTATTTTGTACATGGAACTTTTTCCATCTTGTCTGGTGGAGGCAGAGAGGAAAGGGACACATTTCTTGGGGAAAGTACAGTCAGTTAAATGTTGATGTGTGGCCACAGGAAGGAAAAACTAATATGGTGAACATGGTTTTAGGGAAGGTGTAAAAGAGGGCCCAACAAGACTGGCCAAACCAGCCATCTTTTCTGTACCCACTCCCCAGGTCAGGGTGAAAACTCAGAGTATAGTCCAGAGACTCCTATTTCAGCTACCAGCTAGGTCTTCTGGACCCATGCCCTTCACACTGTTGCTCATAAGCTTTCTCAATTGGAAGATTACATTTTTACTGTCTATTGAAATCAAAGCATATTCAAGCTATAAACCCATCAAAAAAAGCTTCTAAAGGATGACTTTGGATTTTAATAAACACTTTTCATTCCTTACTCAAGCATATCCATGATTCATAGAAAAGTGGCTCCTTTAGGTACTAATCTCCACCCACATATCAATAGAAAAGCAGAGAATAGATAATTGTATACTTAGAATCTTCTTTCAATTGCCAGAAATCAGTAAGCTCCTAGCCACAGCTGTATCTAATGGAAACACGTGAGGCACATCTCCTTGCCTTAATTGTTGTTATTGTTCTTTTTTAAATCAATGTAGCTTAATTTTATTCATCAAAATGAAAAACTGTTTCTGAGATTTTAAAAAAAGTATATTTATATATTCTAAATGAAAGCAACTTGAGTTCCTAATGTTGAAAATTGCTTAAATATTTGAAAATAGATAACTATCTCCCAGTATTTACACTGTGCAGTTAGTAATATTCCTTAGACTGGCAGATACTCTTAGCTTCTACTCAGCCTAGTTGAACCCAAGCAGGTAAATTAAGCATGACCACCATTCCCAATGACCGCATAAAAAACACAAGAATCACTTTGGTGATTTTTTTCCTTTTTTTCCTTTATTCCTAACATCCAACTAATCACCAAATCTAATCAAGCCAAATTGTTTTCACTCTAGTTTCATTTTGTTTAAGACTATGGATATTTTAAGACTTATTGACTTCCAACACTGCACTCTGAGAGTAATCCTATTTTCTTGATTTCTGATTTTCCCATCTATACCGATTTGAACTATTTCTTAATAATGCAGTTTCTTATCAAGGTGAGGCAAGAACATGCCTGGCATATTTAAGGAGCAGTAAGCCAGCTCAGGTTATAGAATCTCAGTGGGTAAGGAGGTTATGGGCAGCTCATTAACTTAGGGAGGAAGCCAGCGTTTTGATAATGAAGGGAGTTGCAGGCTATGGTAAAAATTGTCTTTTGTTTTCCCTGGAAGAGATGGGAAATTATTAGAGTTTAGTTTTAAGCAGATAAGTGAAATGCTCTGAGTTGAATTTTAAAGAATCAGTTTGCTGTGGGAAGAATAAGCCATAGTAAGAAAGAGGAAGACCCGGCAGATAAGGTTGTTCTGTTCCCAGGGTAGTAGACACAGCCTCTGTTGGCAGTGGTGGGGGTTGTAAAATGTTAGTTTCAGGATGTTTGGGATGGTGGTATAGGTAGGTAGAGTCGATTAGAGGTGCTTAAAGACACCAGATTTTTTTTTTTAATCTGAGCTATTAACTAAATATAACATATTTGAGATAGAGATCACAGAGGGAAACGCAGGTCAATGGTTCAGCTTTGGCCATTTAATTCTCATGTGCCCAATAGATATCCTAGTGAAGATGTCACATAAGCAGTTATATACAGGTCTTGAATTTAAAGGAGAGACTGGTGCTGAAGGTATATGTTTGAAACTTGGTATGCTGGAATCAAGATGCTGAAAATACTTCCCAAAGGAGAGAGTGATCAACTAGTTAGTTCACTGCAGCTGAAAATTCTATTAAAATGGAGATGGAGATTGACCATTGGATTTAGCAGCACGAAGGCTACTGGTGGCCTAGAAAAGACCTGTATGGGATTGAATCGTGTGCTACCATTTGTGAAATGCTCACCACCACTTTCAGCATGCCTAACTCTATGTTCAGTAATTTGGTCAGGTCAACATGCATAGAGAAGGCTGCCGTAAAACACTGAACTGGCAACCAGGGTACCTAGGTTCCCACTAATAAGCTGTGTGGCAGAGGCAAGGCATTCTGCCTCGCAAGGCCTCTATTTCCTCGCAAGTAAAATGAGGGGGCTAGAAAAGAACATTTAAACATGTTTTGCTAAAAAACAAGTAGGTATGTTTTATATTTTAAAAGAAAAGCTTAGTAACAAGCAAGTGTCCACTTGATTGTACTCAATGGAAGATGCCTTTCAGAAATGGGACCTCCAGGATCCTCTCACTTGCAGTGCCCTGTCCCCATCTTCTCTACTCCTCTGTTTGAGTCTATGATGTTCAAATCCTCCCTCTCTCCATCCTCACATATGCCCACTCATGCATCATCCTTGTCACCTCTGTACACAGATCTTACCCCCAAGGAACTGAAAACTGAAAACATGGTTGCAGTAGAAACATCACAAGTCAATGCTGGAAACTGGGAAGCTCTCCAGTGGTTTTTAGCAGCACACGTGAAGTCTGCACATAACTCCTTTCCCCGCACGTAAGTACCATCCGAAGACATGAATAGGAAATGACTGCTCAATTAGTTTTGGTCTACCATAAGGGGAGAATTAAAAGAATCCAGAAATTTCATGTATAAGTTACATCAAATTAGCATAATATTCTTTTCTGGGTAAAGTAAAGAATCTGCCTGCAATGCGGGAGACCTGGGTTGATACCTGGGTTGATCCCTGGTTTGGAAAGATCTTCTGGAGAAGGGAAAGGCTACCCACTCCAGTATTCTGGCCTGGAGAACTCCACAGACTGTATAGTCCCTGGGGTCACAAAGAGTCGGACACGACTGAGTGACTTGCACTTTCACTTTCTTTTCTGGGAGGCCCAATTTGATGGCTTAGCTGTTAATTTTCATCAAACTGAATGGAAAGTAAATAAATGAGTTGGTTGTGATTAAACCACAGAAGTCTGCTTTTGTATTGAACTGATGTTTCCTGACTCCAACTCTAGATAAGCTGCAGGCAAGCATCTTCTTTTCCTTGCTGGAGGAGGAAAAGATGGTATGGAGGTCATTCATTTGATCAACTGCCTTCTGTGGGCCAGTTTTGTATTAGATGGCTTAAGCCGTTGAACTCCTTTGATCCTGACTGCTTTTGGAGGTCTTGTTTCCATTTTAGAAATGACTAAGAGTGAGAGAGCTACCTTAGCTGTAGCTTTTTAAAGAATTTGTTGCTTAAGGGTGGTTTTACTTACTCTTACCTCAAACCATCTACTTTATGACTAACTCAAGGATTTCTCTTTTAGGAAATTTGTACCTGTCCTCTCTCAGGTTCTTGCCATGGCATGCTGAAAGACCTTTCATTTATTCATCTTTGCATTTATCCATTCATTTCTTCATTCACTCATTCAGAAGATAGTTGCTATGGACCACAATGCTCTATTTTTCTCTCCTATTAAAATTTTTTTTCACTATAATCTCAAGGAAAAGAATATTAATTTTTATAACTATTTTTATCAAAATATAATTTAATTTTGAAAATGGGAGTGAGGCATGAATGCCTTTTTAAAATGAGAAACAATTATTAACATATAGAAGGATAAGGTGTGGCTTCTGTCCTTAAAAAAAACAGTATCTACACTAACTACCACTGTCTTTATGATGCTTGCATCTTGATCCAGGTGATCATTATTATTATTTTTTAGAATAATGTATCTTTTCATAGAATTGTATAAAAATCACATTAAATATTCTAATACATGATTCCCCAACCTTTTTGGCACCAGAGGTTGGCTTCATGGAAGACACGGACCAGGGGTTGGGGGATGGTTTCGGGATGACTCAAATGCATAACATTTATTGTGTGCTTTATTTCTATTATTATTACATCAGCTCTACCTCAGATCATCAGGTATTAGACCGCAGAGGCTGGAGACCCCTGTTCTGATTTATAACAATACCCTCCTTTGATGTCTTTTACTCGCTAAGTCATGCCTGATTCTTTGCAACTCCATGGCCTGCAATGTGCCAGGCTTCCCTGTCCTTCACTATCTCCCGGAGTCTGCTCAAACTCCTTTGATGAGTGAACTTAAAAAACAATATATATTTCATGCATGCTATTAGAATATGTTTTATGAATTGGGGCTTATACCTTTCGAGCTGGGAGCAGTGACACAACCATTCCGTGCTATGTCACCAGGGGTTTGCTAGGTTGAGCATTGGATTATAAGGATCAAGCCCACTTTAGTGGATGTTGTCTTAGTTACGTTCAGCAATTTAGGGCATGATTCAGGTAAGTTTGTAGTAATTATTTCAAAAATATCTATGAACTGATGCTTTTTCACCCTTGGAATTGACAGCATACTTTTACTTCAGGAACATGTGAACCAAAGGAAAGTTAAGTGATTACCTCTGAAGTTTTCACTTGGGAAAGCAGGTGGGGTAGTATCAACTACTGACTGCAGAAATATCAGTGGGAATTGTTTGGATTCCAAGATGCCAAGTCATTTGCCACAAAATTACCAAATGTTCCCACTGGGAACATAGGTCCTGCATTTTTACATTCAAGCCTACCCTGGGGGCATTCTTTTGAAGCAAAGATAATAATCTTTGTTTTCATTGAACCAAAAAGTAAAACCAAGCATGACCAGAACATTTCTAGAAATACTCTAAGACAAGCTTACTTTAAATGAGACAAGAAATGGTGATTCCAAGTATGGCTTAGTTACCTCTGAGTCAGTCATTTCACAAGGACAGAGGGAGGGAGCCAGAGCGCAGGTGGCACCATTCTGTCCATGGAAGAGGAGTAACCTTCCATACTCAAGACGGCAGCTACATCCAGACCGTCATGGGAAGCCCCTTGACATTTCCCCAGAATTCTCAGATTGCTCTTTATTGCACTAAAATAGAAGCTCCATAAAACAAAAACTCAGCTCCCTTGTTTCCTACAATATACAAACATCATTGTTTCAATGACTTCATTTCTTGTGCAGTTGTGTTGATTGGGCATTGTAGTCACTGTTCTCGCAAACATCTGTTTGGGAATTTTTATTTTATGGTCCTTTCATTGTAAAGCTTTCTTTATCATCCTGCTGCTACTACTTGGGAACAATGCATTCTTTGGTTGTAAAATTGATTTTGTGTTTCCTAAGCTTTTTTGGAATATTTATACAACATCCAGGGGCTTCCTAGGTGGCACTAGTGGTAAGGAATCCGCCTGCTAATGTAGGAGATATAAGAGATGCAGGTTCAATAACTGGGTTGGCAAGATCCACCGGAAGAGGGCATGGCAACCCACTCCAGTATTCCTGCCTGAAGAATCCCATAGACAGGGGAGCCTGGTGGGCTACAGTCCATAGGGTCACTCGCAGAGTTGGACATGACTGAAGTGACTTACAGCACATGCATGCATATGACCTCCAATGTTGGAAAATCAATTTTTGTATAGTTTTTGATTGGCTGAATAAGCTCTATCCCTCTGTTTGTCCTTTAATAAGAGAATTTTTGATGACAGAGCACAGGAAAGAAAGGGATCACAGGGAACTTCCTCTGCCTTTTTACCCCCAGGCATTTAGAAAACTGAATTCTCTGTTTTCAGCAAGTCTAACCCCTCTTTCCTTAAGTATCTTTCCTGTAGCAAGTGAGAGACAGCATGGTGCAGAGGGTAAGTGCAGAGCCTTGAGCTAGAATGCTGGAATTTAATTCCAGCTCTCCTTTTTACTGGCTGCATGACCTTGGACATGTCATTGAACCTCTCCCTCTCCATGCTTCAGTTTATTCATCTGGAATTGCTGTTATTCAGTCACTCAGTCATGTCCAACTCTTTGTGACCCCATGGACACACCAGGCTTCCCCCTGTCCTTCACAATCTCCCAGAGCTTGCTCAAACTCATGTCCATCAAGTTGGTGATGCCATCCAACCATCTCATCCTGTGTCATCCCCTTCTCCTCCTGCCTTCAATCTTTCCCAGCATCCGGGTCTTTTCTAATGAGTCAGCTCTTTGCATACGGTGGCCAAAGTATTGGAGCTTCAGCTTCAACATCAGTCCTTCCAATGGATATTTGGGACTGATTTCCTTTAGGATTGACTGCTTTGATCTCCTTGCAATCCAAGGAACTCTCAAAAGTCTTCTCCAATAGCACAGTTCAAAAGCATCAATTCTTAGGTGCTCAGGAGAAGGCAGCAGCAACCCACTCCAGTACTCTTGCCTGGAAAATCCCATGGACGGAGGAGCCTGGAAGGCTCCAGTACATGGGGTCACACAGAGTTGGACACGACTGAAGCAACTCAGCAGCAGCAGCAGCAGCTTTCTTCATGGTCCAACTCTCATATACATGACTACTGGAAAACCATAGTTTTTATTATATGGACCTTTGTTGGCAAAGTAATGTCTCTGCTTTTTAATATGCTGTCTACGTTTGTCATAGCTTTTCTTCCAAGGAGCAAGTGTCTTTTAATTTCCTAGCTGTAGTCACCATCTGCAGTGATTTTGGAACCTGAGAAAATGAAGTCTGTAGCTGCTTCCATTGTTTCCCCATCTATTTTCCATGAAGTGATGGGACCGGATGCCATGACCTTCATTTTTCGAATGTTGAATTTTAAACCAGCTTTTTCACTTTAGGAGTTGGTGATGGACAGAGAAGCCTGGTGTCCTACAGTCCATAGGGTCACAAGCTGTCAGACATGACTGAGCGACTGAACTGACTTTCACTTTCAGCAAGAGGCTCTTTAGTTCCTGTTTGCTTTCTGCCATAAGGGTGGTGTCATCTACATATCTGAGGTTGTTGATATTCATCTGAAATAGAGGATAATACTGGTAACTTCACAGGGTTGCTGTAAAGATTATACAAATTAATACATATAAAATGTTGAGAAGAGTGCCTGGCACAGGACAAGCACTCTTGAGCATATTAGCTGTTATCCCAGCCTCTACTCAGGTCCTAGTCATCTTTCCCAGGCTCCCACCAGCTGAGTCATTAGCACCTTTGCTCAAATCACCCCTCCATTATTTGACCTTATTTATTACAACCTTGTTATTATCACTTTGTCTTCTCTCCAACTTCAAAGCTCTTCAGAATCTAGGTAGACTCTGCATAAGATATACCCTTTGAAAGAGGCAAAGCATGTTCATGAATTACATTATTTTTAATAAAATAACCATGGAAGACTGAACCAAGAAGAGATTTGAGTAGAGATCTAAATGCAATGTAGCATATTCTACTTTTGAATTCACATCCACTTATTTTCAAAAGATTAATATTTCCTTGGCTATTCATTCTTCAAACTTCTTATGGGCATCTGATGTGTAAGCAGTGGGCTAATTTAAAATATTATTAAGAAATATGAGACAATGTCCTATAACTCATCTATCAGTTGGTGACTGAGGGGGGAAAAGAGCTAGAAGATGAAGCAATCAGTTTAAGAAACGAGTAAAATGATGGATAATGTTTGTCTTTGGCTCTCTAATCCTAGGACTTACTCTCCTTTGTCTAAATTATGAACAAATAATACACTCCATTTTTCTGTTTTGTCTTGTTGGTTCCATTAGAGTTGCTAAATTCATTTTACATTCATAATGAGAATAAGTGGCATCTAGAGACTTTTTGGACTTCCCTGGTGGCTCAGATGGTAAAGCATTGTAGGCTCCCGTCTATAATGTAGGAGACCTGGGTTTGATCCCTGGGTCAGGAAGATCCCCTGGAGAAGGAAATGGCAACCCACTCCAGTATTCTTGCCTGTAAAATCCCATGGATGGAGGAGCCTGGTAGGCTACAGTCCATCACTTTAGAGACTTTTTGCAAAGTTAAAATTAATTTATCTCTGTCCTGGTTCAAGAAGTCACTTTCTAATACTTATCTCTGAGATCTATTTGAGTTTTCAAACTTAATTTTAGGAATAACACCACTGTTCAATAAAACTACAGGGTTCACTGAAACATACATCTTCATCTTAAAAGGAAACAAATACCACAGTGGGCTGGAAGATAGGACCTCTTGAGATTTTCAGATGGAATGCTGGAAGCAGGTACTGTAGCAAGTCTCAAAATCCACTTGAAGTATTTGAATTTCAAATTAAACTAGAATCTTTGCAGATTTGAATTGTGTTTATTTTTTGTAAAATTCTCCACTCTTATTCAAAAGAAAAAAGAAACCTTAATGTCCTCCATAAAAGTTTAAAAGTATCTGGAACTTCTAATAGCTTATATTAAACATCACAACAAATGAAATATAAGTGAGTAAGGAACAGATGTGTTACCCTGCTCTCGAAATACTTAGGAATTTAAAATTAGGAAAGTTGGGAGAGGAAAGAGCTAATGAGAGATACATTGATTATGACTGTACTATATTACCTTATAATCAAAACATTCTTCCCCAGTTGAAAATAAAAGATCAATTTCTAATGAATTCTGAAGTTTGAGTTTGCTCCAGAATCCCTAATATTATAACACTTAACTGATTTATAAAAACTTTTGTAATGTTTTCCAAGGGGCTTTCAAGGTGGCTCAGTGGTAAAGAAGCCATCTGCCAATGCAGGAGAAACAAGTTCCATCCCTGGGTCTGGAAGATCCCCTGGAGAAGGAAATGGCAAACCACTCCAGTGTTCTTGCCTGGGAAATTCCATGGACAGAGGAGCCTGGTGGGCTGCAGTCCATGGGGTCACAAAAGAGTGGGGCATGACTTGGCGATTGAACAACACAATTATTGGCAGCATCATCATCCCTTTCTACCATCTTTATCTCTACATCAACTATCTAAGTGTGCAACACATTTGTATAGATTGTGTGCTACTTGAAAGATTTAACAAAACTCCCAAGATCCTCTCCTTCGAAAGTTTACAGGTGCAAAAATAGATATCGCTTTGCATACAATTTCTAGGAGATTGCTAGCCTGAGGGGGTGGAGGCAATGGATGCCTGGTAAATAATCTCTCCTTTATAAAGTAAATGCATTTTGAGGGCTGTGGATTTCACCTTCATCACCTCTAGCAAAACAGTGAAGTGATAGTCACTTAGTCAAGTCCAATTCTTTGAGACCCTGTGGACCCTTGTCCACCAGGCTCCTCTGTCCATGGAATTCTCCAGGCAAGAATACTGGAGTGGGATTGCCATTCCCTTCTCCAGGGGATTTTCCTGACCCTTTGTCTCCTGCATTGCAAGCAGATTCTTTACTGTCTGAACCACCAGGGAATTCCTACACTGGGACTTAGCACAAAGAGTAATGATGTGTGATGAGGGTAGGGAGGTGTAAGAAGGGAACTTCAGATAAAAATGCTCAAAATGTTCTTCCTGCTTTCCCCCACCACCAGCAGAGTCAGATGTTAAATCCACAGCCAAAGCTCCTACTGGCATTTGGTTTTCTGGTAAAGCTCAAAAGATGTACTTGGCATTTGCTGAGCATGAACAGCATACCAGCCTCTGCTGGCTGACCAGATCAATATATTCATAACCGTACGAGAAATGTGAATGCATTTCTGTTAAAGGGTGCAACTGTGGGCCTGGAAAATGTCCAGTGTCAATAATAAGAAAGGAAAAGAAAAAAGTGGTTAAAGAAGGAAAAGTCTGGCTTGGGTCCTCACCTGTGTTTATCAAATACATCTCTTTCACTTTCAGGGAATGTAAAATCCTTTATTGATGAATCATTCTTCTTATAGGAGTTGATGCGATAAATAATGACTCTTTCGTAGGAAGTCCCCCAGAGATATCTTCTGAGTATATGCTTTAATTAACTTAAAAGAAATGCCTATCTATGCAATAGAAGTGGCCTTGTTTTTGTTTAATTTCGGGAGGGATCAGTGATTGTAGGACAAAAAACTGTTTTGTTTTGTTTTGTTTTCTTGCATTTATTCAATAAGTATATTAACTACTTACTGGAGGTCAGGCCCTGGAGAATGCAACACAGCCCCTTCTCTGTGGGAAATTGCAGTCTTGTGGGAATGATCCCATATCACCTCTTGTCCTAGTAACTCTGAAATTAACTACCCATCCCAACAAGATAGTGTGTATGAAATCCAACAACCCAACCATCTCTCTTGTCACAACTACTAATGAATTCTTACAAGCCACCACAACATATTCTTATGCTTCCAGTATTTTTACATGATATTTGAAACACTTGTTCCTTTAACTAAGACGATTTCAAGGCTTCTGACAGTATAAAGAGTGTTTGCAATCTAAACTTTAGCTTTAATATCTGGGTCACCCAGAATAGATTATATAAATAATGATCCCCGAAATGTCTGTGCATTTGAGTCACATCTCCAAGAATTTACTACCTTCTACACAAACACACACATACCCCATACTGAACAGTCTCGTCCATCTTCACTAACTACTGTCTAGACATAGGAGTGCTTTTGTGGACGTGGGTGTTTAATATCCAGAGAAGGCAATGGCACCCTACTCCAGTACTCTTGCCTGGAAAATCCCATGGATGGAGGAGCCTGGTGGGCTGCAGTCCATGGGGTTGCGAAGAGTCAGACACGACTGAGCGACTTCCCTTTTCACTTTCATGCATTGGAGAAGGAAATGGCAACCCACTCCAGTGTTCTTGCCTGGAGAATCCCAGGGATGGGGGAGCCTGGTGGGCTGCCATTTATGGGGTCACACAGAGTTGGACACGACTGAAGTGACTTAGCAGCAGCAGCAGCAGCCAGCAGAGGAATACAGATGAAAACCATGTACCTTTAAGAAAGGTAAAATGTAAGGTAGTGACAAAATTAATGCTGACAATGATGTGGAGAAATTGGATCACTTGTACATTGTTGGTGGGAATGTTAAGCCACTCTGGAAAAAATAATGGTAGTTTCTTAAAAAACGAAACTTGCGCTTACCGTATGACCTAGCATCCCTGAGCATTTATCTCAGAAAAGTGATGATGTGTGCTCACACAAAAACCTATACACAAATGCTTATAGCAGAAAATGTGTGTTTGCAGTAGCCAAAAGGTGGCTTCAGGAGGTGAATGGTCAAACAATCTGAGGTCATTCCATGTACTGGAATCAGCAATAAAAAGAAAGTATTGATCCATGCGACAACTTTGATCAAATTCTATAGTCAGTCTCTATGTTTAGGAAAAGAAAACCAAAAATCAACCCACAAATATCTACAGGGTATGACTACATTTATATAACAACCTTGAAATGATTATAGAAATGGAGAACAGATTAGTGGTTGCTAGAGTTTAAGGAGTGGGTGAGGGTGTAGCTATTAAAGAGCATGAAGAGTGATCCTTGTGATGGAAATGCTCTGTATCTGGACTCTAACAGTGTCAGTATCCTACTATGGTATTGAACTATGTATAGTTTTATAAGGTTTACCACTAGGGTCAACTGGGTAAAGGATACACACACTCTCCCTGAATGATTACTTACAAGCATATGTGAATCTCTGTGTGTGTGTTTAGTTGCTAAGTCATGTCCGACTCTTTTGCAACCCCATGGACTGTAGCCCACCAGGTTCCACTGTCCATGGGATTTCCCAGGCAAGAATACTGGAGTGGGTTGCCGTTTCTTTCTCCGCGGGATCTTCCAGACCTAGGGATCAAACCCATGTCTCCAAATGGATTCTTTACCCCTGAGCCACCAGAGAAGCCCATATGTGAATCTATAGTTACTGCAAATCAAAAGGTTAATTTAAAAACTTGTGACTTCCAGTTCTACATATGGAAATGGTAAAAAGTGTTTCCTCTACCAATTTGGATCTACAAAAAGTCAGAATTTAGAATATAACTATTGATAAAAATAACTCCTGTATGTGACAATTTCTAATAATTAATCCCTACTTGCAAATACCTATTACAGAACTATTCATTGTATACCAAAAATGGATCAGGACTGACATCATCCTTCCTCCTTCAAAAAAGTGAAAATTCCTGTTTCCTTATGAGATCAGCGAGGATCAGGTTTACACCCACAAGAAATAGTTGGCAATGCTGTCTTTTTGTTCTTGAAAAGAATGTCCTCTCCAGGCAGAGAAACTGCCAAAAGGTGTCTTTCTGGGCAAATCCTTTTGACGAAAGGATTTCCTTCCTTTTCCCTCCCTCCAGACTGACTGCAGTCCTGAGCTAGGGCACTGGGTTTGGCAAGCAGAGACCAAGCCCAGTTTCAGCGTCCATTTGTCTCCCTTAGTAATCGCCTGGTACAGGTCAGCATATACAAGTCTATAGAGATTCCCAGGTAGCCCAGCGGTAAAGGATTCACCTGCCAATGCAGGAGACATGGGTTTGATCCCTGGGTCTGGAAGACCCTCTGGAGAAGAAAAGGGCAACCCACTTCAATATTCTCGCCTGGAGAATTTCATGGACAGAGGAGCCTAGCGGGCTACAGGCCACAGAGTCGCAGAGCTGGAGATGATTGAGCATGCAGGCATGCACGCACACACAGCACCAGCCTATGCTGCAGCTCTCAGTCCTACCCTAGACCTTTCAACTGCTTCCAGCACAGTGAGAAAGAGCACCTGGACCTCTCTGGGGAAACGGGCTTCTTAGGCTCTGCTTCCTGCAGCAGTGTTTCCACATGAGTGCCAGCTTCCTCGGTTTCCTGGGTTTTCATGGTGGAGATTAGAAAGGAGAAGAGAGAGGAAAACTAGCATTTATTGAACCCCTTCTGTCTATGTGCCTGTACTTTTTCATGACTTGATAAACATTATGCTGCATTTTATGATGGTCTCTTAACAGATGAGACTGCTGAAGCTCAAAGACGTGAAATGCATTTGTTAAGCCCACTAGCTAAAAAGAGTTTAGTTTTGACCTTGATGGGGTGACGGCCAAAGAGTCGAAGACTACAATAATCAACTGGAAGGCCCTGCTGGAGGGAGGATGCTTGGGGTAAGCAGGACATAGGGTGACTTGATCCCTGACTCCTTGGTCACAGTATGGTCTCAAGCTTAAGTCAACAGATTTTGAGAACTTGAAAAAGAAGCTTGAAGATCAAAGAAAGAAACACTAGGATAGACCTGAAGAAAACACCTAAGATAGCTGATGGACAAGAGATTTGTTTGTGGTTGAGACATTTTTATCAGAGGAAGAATACTTCTGAATTTGAAGCAAAGTAGTTCTGGATGTTCATTGGAAGGACTGATGCTGAGGCTGAAACTCCAATACTTTGGCCACCTCATGCAAAGAGTTGACTCATTGGAAAAGACCCTGATGATGGGAGGGATTGGGGGCAGGAGGAGGAGGGAACGACAGGATGAGATGGCTGGATGGCATCACCGACTTGATGCACATGAGTCTGAGTGAACTCCAGGAGCTGGTGGTAGACAGGGAGGCCTGGCGTGCTGCAGTTCATGGGGTCGCAAAGAGTCGGACACGACTGAGCTACTGAACTGAACTGAACTGAGGCACAATAAGAATATATAACCTCAGCCTCTAGAGTCCTTGAAAGTGGCTGAAGTCTCAAACAGAATCTCCCCCATACTCTAAAAACATAACTCAACCAGAGTGTCACTAATTTTATTTTATTTTTAAATTTAGACTATCAATATTTGGGACTCCCTTGGTAGATCAGATGGCAAAGAATCTGCCTGCAATGCATAAGACCTGAGTTCGATTGCTGGGTTGGGAAAATCCCCTGGAAGAGGGCATGGCAATCCACTCCAGTTTTCTTGCCTGGAGAATCCCTATAGACAGAGGAGCCTGGCGGGCTACAGTCCATGAGTCCAGAGTCGGACACAACTGAGCAACTAAGCACAGCAACAACTACCTGTGTTTTAGAGATTTTAGCATCTGGAGATGTTTAAGTACATATTATATTTAAAAGAAATATTTATGCTCCAGCATTACATTCTCTCATTCACAATTCCTTACATCATCAGCTAAATGGGGCTTGGTGGATGCCTGGGAATCTAGCCAGCATTTGTGAGATTGTTTCTAAGATAACATGCCTTCCCCTTTCCCAATACCCTAGTTATAATAAAAGTCTATGAACACAATAAGTATTGTCAACTTGACTATTCAATGAACAATAGGGAAAAATACCAATAATTCAGTTTATTCTTCCAGCTTTGATTCTCCTTTCCTTTTCTCTTTTCAATTTGATGAATACTCCTTAGGTTTTGTGTTGTGTTCTAACACCTAGTAAAACTAGAAGACATGAATATGAAATCTTTGGTTCAAATGTTGGGTGGAAACTTTAGCTGAGAAGGCGCCTGTTGCTTGAATGGCCTTGGGAGGGTTTTTTGCCTTCTCTGGAGTGGCCTGCCTGCACAGGAACTTGCAGAAGCATTTAGCTTGCAGAAAATCATTTGTGTTTTGCAATGATCTGTCCATCTGTGAATAACCAGCAAAGGTGTTTTCAAAGTTTGCAGTTGGATAACTGCTTTGAATGTATTGAAAGGTAAAGGGAGGCCTAAGGTCTTGGTTGCTTGATGGCAGAGCTCAGAGCACTCTGAAGTTGAAGTCTCCAAAATCTTGACTGGGGCAATCACGTCACCTGGCATAGGGTGCCTCGGTTTTTCGTTTATAAGAAGATAATAATGAAAACTACAACTCTGAAAATTCATTGAAAGGACTGATGCTAAAGTTGAAGCTCCAGTATTTTGGCCAACTGATGCAAAGAGCCAATTCATTGGAAAAGACTCTGATGCTGGGAAGGATTGAAGGCAAAAAGAGAAGAGAGCAGCAGAGGATAGATGGTTAGATAGCATCACTGATTCAATGGACATGAATTTGAGCAAACTCTGGTAGACAATGGAGGACTGGAAAGCCTGGCATTCTATAGTCCGTGGGATTGCAAAGAGTTGGACATGACTTAGCACTTGAACAACAATAATGAAAACTAGTAATTCCATATAGCTGTATAAGTTATTGCTTACTCATATCTCATTCTACAGATATCTTTGGAAAATCTATCATGTTCTAGATTCTGTTTTCAGCACTGAAGATTCAGTAGTGAACAACATGCCAAATATCATATGTTAGAGCTTATTATATTCTTGGGAAAGAGAATCAGTCAATAAATTAATATTTGTAAAGTGGTAATAAACAGATATGAATAAAAATAAGGCAGGAAAAGGGGATAGGGTATATAAGTAATAGGGTGGCCAGGAAACCCTCACTGACAAAGTAATATTTTTGCTGAATCTTGACAAAAGTATAGAAGTAAGCCAAGTGGATATCTTGGAGAACATCATGGCAGACAGAGGAAATGGCAAGTGCAAAGGCCCTGAGGAGGCCAGTGTAGCAAAAGGAAGTGAGTAGATGGGATGATAGTAGGAGTTGGTGACAGTCCAGACTGTTAGGGCCCTATAGACTGCTATGAGGATTTTGGACCCTATTCTGAATGAAATGAAGAGTTATTGGAGGGTTTTGCATTGGGAAGATTGATCATACTATTCTTTAAGGATGGATGTTGTTGCTGTTTAGTCACTAAGTCATGTCTGATTCTTTGCCAGCCCACGAACTGCAGCACAACAGGCTTCTCTGTCCATCACAGCTCACTGTTATACCCTTTTATATCATAGAATATAATATTATATCATAGAAATATAATTAGTAAGTTATGCATTTTAGATTTTCTGTTAGTCATACTAAAAAATTACAATTGCAAGTAAAATTATTTGAATAATATATTTTATTTAACCCAATATAAAAACTATACTTTCAAAGAGCAAAAAGTATGAACTATCATGAATGAGATATTTTGCATTCATTTTTCATACCAAGTCTTAGAAATCAGGCATATATTTTACATTCACAGCATATCTTATACACATTTCAAATACTCAATAGCTATATATGGCTAGTGGCTACATATTGGATACCACAGCTCTACTTGATGTGTTAAGAATTTACAGTGGCTTCATACATTGCTGATGGGGATGTAAAATGGTGCAGCTTTAAAATGGTGCAACTTTAGAAAGTTATTTGACAGTTCATAAAAAAGTTAAACATAGAATGCCATATGACCCAGAAGTTCTACTCCAAAGTATATACCTAAGAGAATTGAAAACATATTTCCATGCAAAAACTGATACGTGAATGTTTCTGGCAGCACGATTTACAATAGCCAAAAAGTGGAAATAGCCAAGTGCTCATCAACTGATGAATGGGTAAATAAAATATAGTATATCCATACATTGATCTATTAGCCAGAAAAAAGAATGAAGGACTGATTCTATTGTAAACTGGATGAATGTTGAAAACTTTTGGTAAATGAAAGAAGTCAGATATACAAGGCACATATGGTATGAATCCATTTATGTGAAATGAATAGAGCAGGCAAACTCATAGAGACAGAAAGCAGATTACTGGTTGCTGGGGGCTGGTGGTGGGAAGATAGAGTATGGGAAGTGACAGGTAGGAGGTTTCTTTCTGGAGTGATGAAAATGTTCTGAAATTAGATAGTGGTTGTGCTTGCAACACTTTGAGAATATGCTCAAAGCCACTGAATTGCACATTTAAAAAGATGAATTGTATGATATGTGAACTACATTGCAATTGAAAAATAGATGTTAAGGAAAGGGGGTAGTCAGTTCAGTTCAGTTCATTTCAGTCTCTCAGTCATGTCCGACTCTTTGCGACCCCATGAATCGCAGCACTCCAGGCCTCCCTGTTCATCACCATCTCCCGGAGTTTACTCAGACTCACATCCATCGAGTCCATGATGCCATCCAGCCATCTCATCCTCGGTCATCCCCTTCTCCTCCCGCCCCCAATCCCTCCCAGCATCAGAGTCTTTTCCAATAAGTCAACTCTTCGCATGAGGTAGCCAAAGTACTGGAGCTTCAGCTTTAGCATCATTCCTTCCAAAGAAATCCCAGGGCTGATCTCCTTCAGAATGGACTGGTTGGATCTCCTTGCAGTCCAAGGGACTCTCAAGAGTCTTCTCCAACACCACAGTTCAAACGCATCAATTCTTCCATGCTCAGCCTTCTTCACAGTCCAAATCTCACATCCATACATGACCACAGGAAAAACCATAGCCTTGACTAGACGGACCTTAGTCGGCAAAGTAATCAGTTAAGACACTATTATAATAGCATTGGGAAAAAATAAAGATGGCTTGGACTAGAGTGGCAGCAGCACAGGTTGTGAGACATGGCAGGATTCTGAGCATTTTTTGAAAAATAGAGCCAAGCAATTTTCTGATGGACTTTGGTCTGAGTGTCTAGAAAGATGGAGGTTTCATTACCAATATGGGGTATGACATTAAAAAAAAATGTGGTGGTTAGAAACAGAAATCTGCTTTTGGATATAGGTTTGAGATGCCCATTAGACATTCAAATGGGGATATCCAGTAAGCAGCTGGCTGCACAAATGAGGAACTGGGGGAGATGAGTACTCGAAAAGGAAATTTGAGCAACACTGTATGTGTGTGTCTGTTAGTCCTACTCTCAGTCACGTCTGACTCTTTGTGATCCCATGGACTGGGGCCTGCCAGGCTTTCCTGTCTGTGAAATTCTCCAGTGGGGTGGGTTGTCATTTCCTACTCCATGGGATCTTTCTGACACAGGGATCCAACCCAAGTCTTCTGCATTGCAGGCAGATTCTTTACCATTTCAACCATGAGGGAAGCTTAACACCATATAAATGATATTTAAGACCATGAGATTGGATGAAATCACATAGGAGGTCAGTTTAGATAGAGCAGAAAAGAGGTGTGAAGCCTGAGTCCTGATTTATCCCCATACATGGTGGTCAGGAAGATGAAGAAGAAGCAGCAAAAATGACAGAGAAACAGTGACGAATCAGGTATAAGAAAAACCAGGAATGAACAATGTCCTGAAGGGCACATAGGGAAAGTATTTCAAGAACAGATTAATCCACAGTGTCACATGCTGTTGATATGTCAAGTAAGATGGGGACTGAGAAATGATCACTAGATCCATCAGCGTGGAGGTCATTGATCACCTTGGTGTGTTCAGGGTGAATGGAGACTGTATGGTGTCAAGAGAGAATGGATTATTGCAAATATAAGTAGATTAAAGGGAACTAGCATCACATTATGGTTCTAAGGTGAAAGCAGTTAAGAGTCTACTTTTATGCTAATGTAGACAATCCAGAGAACATTGCTGGAGTGTAATTGAAGCAATAGGTATGAGAATACTT
This sequence comes from Redunca redunca, assembly GCA_006410935.1. NCBI lineage: Eukaryota > Metazoa > Chordata > Mammalia > Artiodactyla > Bovidae > Redunca > Redunca redunca. Next base: position 145,238 of record SJYQ01104733.1, read on the forward strand.
TAAATATTTAGAAAAATATTTCAAAATAAAAACAAATGTATGGTATGGCCTTTGGAAGGATGTTCTCTTGATTCTTTCTTAGAGGAGGTAACTGTGGAATGGGCTGACTCACTTGGGTTGCTCATGTACTTTTTTTCCCCTCTGAACTTTATAAACTCATTGGGAGTGTGCTCAAAGCAAAGTAATGAGATCCAGTTTATCCCCCTAAGAAATCAAGTGGATAGCAGTATATTGCATGAAGTGGAGAAAGGAAACCAAGAGTTGGTAGATGCCCCAGGCAGAAAATGGGAGCTGGGCACACAGTGCATTTGGTATGCTGGTTTTTGAGATGAAGATCAGTGAACTCATTTGCCATCTCAAGGGGCAACTCCAAGATTGCAGGAGACATTTTTCTCAGGGCTTATGCATTAGGCTATTCTTGAAGAGGCTGGAAACTGTTTATTCATCAAACATTTCCCTAATGATTACAAAACTGTATGCCCTTTCCAAGACTCATAGTAAATCAATGGGTTAGGTCAGGAAATGGTTGGGTCATTTTTTTCCCACTTTTCTCTCCCTGTCTGTGGAGTTGAATTGAGTCAGTCTTTTATTTCAGCTGAAGGAACTGCATTATTGAGCTCAAATAATAGCCTGCTAGTTTCACAAAAACCCCTGAGAATCTTCAAGCTTCCTCTGAGACTTCCCAGCGATTCTAATACCTTTGCCACTGTTCCCCAAGGGACTTCAATTCTGTACGTTCAATCACCACCTTCTGTGATGAAACAGAGATAATGCCCTGGAAGGAATAGCTTTCTGTAGGAGGGGACACTAGCCCTCACTGCCCTCCTTTTTGTCTTTAAATATGCATTTCCCCTTAGAGATGTGGTTTTTAGGGGTAGTGGTATTTGATTCTTAATTAGCAATCTGTCCTAGCTGTGGATATCATTGTCCTTAATATTCTTTAGTTAAACCATGAGTAGGTTGAATGTCCAAACAGACTACTAAATACCAGGGTGTAACCAAAAGGAAGCAAACTGAAATAAACTAAAGGCAGTAACCTAGATAATTTGTGTTAGAGGACAGGTTTTTTTTTTAAATTTTCAACTTGAGTTTCACTGAGTGACTGATGACTCTATTTAACCCCCAGGGCACTCACAAGTGAAAAAGAATGTCTATTTTGCTACATGTAAGATTTGTGCTATCCAGATCTGTGAGATCAAGATCAAGAAAGCTGCAGGAGTTATCTCCACTACCTGCCTAAGATCTACTCTTTGAGTATCACCTATGTAACACCGCCAGGATCAGGTTATTTTAACTTGCCTCTACCTGGGAAGAAAGAAATTTATAAAGAAGTAAGACAAGACTCTAGGTGCCTATTCCAAATTCTCATGCCACCTCTGTGAAATCAAAGCTTTCTTTTCCAGTTACCACTTTGCTACCACTGCCTACACACACACCCCTAAAAAAAACTAGAACAAATGGGGCAGTGAAAAGTCTCAAAGAGTAATCACTGTTCAGGTGGCTTGTGGATTCCTATTTGTTCACCACTCATGCCCTGGTAGGTACCCAGTATGCAGAAAGAGGCAGGGCTCTCTGTAAGTCTTGCTGAGTACATGCCTGTCTTCTTTCTCTAGGGAACAAAATGGGCATGTTGGGTGGCAGCCATAATGTATAAGAGGGAGTCTAGCTTGCAACTGGACTTGTGACTTTTGTTTGCAGACACCACAGAAGAATAATGACCCTATTCTACATTACGAAATTAATTTTTCTTTGTTCCTCCTTGAGTATAGACAACCATGCCTTGATGCTCCAGGGTATCTGTAGATATCTGGGGAGATAGATGGAAGCAGTGGCCTAGTGGTACTCTTTGTGTTCCAGCAGGTGTAGGAGTAGCCATGTCCAGAAGACATGATGATGTTGCCAGGAGATAGCTACAGCAGAAGAAAGACATAGTTCTTTCTACACACAGCAGAACCCAAAATCAGCTGGACTTACTCATAAGCCCATATGAGTACCATATGGATCACCCCTTGGAGTCCCTGGGGGACTCAGCTGGTAAAGAATCTGCCTGCAGTGTGGGAGACCTGGGTTCGATCCCTGGTTGAGAAGATCCCCTGGAGAAGGGAAAGGCTACCCACTCAAGTATTCTGGCCTGGAGAATTCCATGGACTGTATAGTCCATGGGGTCACAAAGAGGTGGACACCACTGAGCGACTTTTACTTTCACTTTGGAGTCCCAGAACTACATTGAGAAAACATTTATAGGGAGATAGAGTTAAACAGGATGCAAAGAGAGAAAACAAAAAACAAAAAAACAGATCATGTTCAGAAATCCCTTTTGGCCTACAATGGATTTGAGGAAGCAGAGACCAATTAGGAGATTGATGTAGTAATCAACATGAGTGATTAAGTCAGCCTCAATTAGGGCAATTATAGAGAGATTGAATTAATGGATATTTTTAAACTATACTATTAAGCTAGAGTTGCCAGAATTTGTTTATTGATTCTGTATGGGGTATGACTGGTCAGACACGAGGGAAATGTCACTTTCAGGGTGATTCCCAGGGTCCCAGCTGGGATATCACAGATGAGTGGTGCCTTCTTCCCACATTCGGCACCCTCAAAAGCCACATGCACTCTCTGTAGATTCTGAAATTGCCTTTCCTGTGTCCTTACAATTTCCAGAGGAGGGCTGCTTTGCCTCCACAGGAAGATGAGCTTGGCCCTACATAAGGCATGGGTTTTGTTTCTTTCAGGCAGAACTTGAGACGCTTGCGGAGCCAGCATTGCTAGAATCCAGTCTGAAGCTTGTATAGCCATTCCGTTTTCATGACTTTTGTCTTTTCTCTCAAACATCAACAACTGGAACCCTGACTTTTAAAAATACTAAGTTCTAAAGTGCCTCAAGAACTGGGACCAAATCCCTGTCAATATTGGAGTCCTGCTCTAGTTACCTAATTCCTATCTCCCTAAGTCAACCATCTATATTCCTGGATGTTTGCCATTTTCTGCTGATAGAATCTGCTTCCCAGGTGGCTCTGGGGTAAAGAATTCACCTGCCACTGAGGGAGATGCAGGACACGTGGGTACAATCCTTGGGTCAGGAAGATCCCATGAAGGAGGAAATGGCAACCCACTCCAGTATTCTTGCCTGGAGAATTCTATGGACAGAGAAACCTGGCGGACTGCAGCCCACAGAGTCACAGAGTCGGGCACAGCTGAGCACACGTGCCCGCCAATAGAGTCCTCACCTTGATTTTCCATCCTGCCCTTGGGAGGTCTCCCGATGTGCCCATTGTTAACCATTGTCATTGCTAATCAGCTGTATAATATTGTTTAATTTTGCCAGTCTCCTGATGCCATGCCATCTGTCTCTCTGATTTTCAGCCAGTGTCCTGCTATTGGTGTCTCTTCAAGTACCTTCCTACTATAAGGCCTTCTGATGTCTTAGTGGGTCCTTCCTTCTCCAGTTGGATGGAATCAGCCACCACTGTCACTTTAATAGGTCCTTAGGAACTCTCCCAAAGAATTGGTCATGTGAGCTTCCTCAGTTTTTATGTGGGACATAGCATCTTATGATCCATATTTTCAGAGATTCAGATTCCTTTTTAAAAAATCTTACCTAAACTTGAGCTTTTGAAGTTATATTAAATATTGATCTTGGAGAACTCAGCCATTTTGATTTGTAGCAAGATTTCATAAATGACTTTTAAGACATTTGGGAAAATATTTAAAACTCAAGATATTAGACTTTAAGTCTATATTAAGTGTCATCCCTTACTTCTTTAAGGAATTGATTAAAGAATAAATACATTAGAATTAGATAAAAGATTATCAACTTTGGCTGCAAAATGGAATCACCTAGGGATCTTTAAAAACATACTGATGCCTAGGTCCTACCATCAAAGACTCAGATTAATTTCTCCAGGGTCTATCTAGGCATTAGAATTTTTTAAAGCTCCCCAAATAATCCTGGTGTGAATCAAGTTTAATAATTTAATTAGATTAATATCATTTAATGGTAATTTTAAAAATAATGAATATTGTATATGTGCTTGAGAAAAACAAAAGAAAATGTCATACATCATGTAGAGATAAGCACTTAAACATTTTTGGTTTATCCATACACAGACATACATGTACATATTTCAGTTCAATTCAGTTCAGTCACTCAATCATGTCCAACTATTTGCGACCCCATGGACTGTAGCACACCAGGCTTCCCTGTCCATCACCAACTACCAGAGTTTACTCAGACTCAACGTCTATTGAGTCTGTGATGCCATCCAACCATCTCATCCTTTGTCGTCCCCTTCTCCTCCTGCCTTCAATCATTCCCAGCATCAGCGTCTTTGCCAGTGGGTCAGTTCTTTGCATCAGGTGGCCAAAGTATTGGAGTTTCAACTTCAACATCAGTTTTTCCAATGAATATTCAGGACTGATTTTCTTTAGAATGGACTGGTTGGATTTCCTTGCAGTCCAAGGGACTCTCAAGAGTCTTCTCCAACACCACAGTTCAAAAGACGCTCAGCTTTCTTTATAGCCCAACTCTCACATCCATACATGACTACTAGAAAAACCATAACCTTGACTAGACGGACATTTGTTGGCAGAGTAATGTCTCTGCTTTTTAATATGCTATCTACGTTGGTCATAATTTTTCCTCCAAGGAGTAAGCATCTTTTAATTTCATGGCTGCAGTCACAATGTGCAGCCAAAAAAAGTCTGGAGCCCAAAAAAAGTCAGCCACTGCTTCCACTGTTTCCCCATCTCTCTGCCATGAAGTGATGGGACCAGATGCCATGATCTTCATTTTCTGAATGTTGAGCTTTAAGCCAACATTTTCACTCTCTTCTTTCACTGTCATGAAGAGGCTTTTTAGTTCTTCTTCACTGTCTGCCATAAGGGTGGTGTCATTTGTATATTTGAAGTAGGTTATTGTTATTTCTCCCAGCAACCTCCACCCATTGAATTTTCTAGGTAAGAGTACTGGAGTGGGTTGCCATTTCCTTCTCCAGGGGATCTTCCCAGCCCAGGGATCAAACCCAGGTCTCCTGCATTGTGGGCAGATGCTTTACCATCTGAGCCACCAATCTTGATTCCAGCTTGTGCTTCATCCAGACCAGAGTTTCTCATGATGTACTCTGCATATAAGTTAAATAAGCAGGGTGACAATATACAGCCTTGACGTACTCCTTTCCCATTCTGGAACCAGTCTGTTGTTCCATGTCCAGTTCTAACTGTTGCTTCCTGACCTGCATATAGGTTTCTCAAGAGGCAGGTCAGATGGTCTGGTATTTCCATCTCTTTCTGAATTGTCCAGTTTATTATGATCCACACGTCAAAGACTTTGGCATAGTCAATAAAGTAGAAATAGATGTTTTTCTGGAACGCTCTTGCTTTTTTGATGATTCAGCGGATGTTGGCAATCTGATCTCTGGTTCCTCTGCCTTTTCTCAAACCAGCTTGAACATCTGGAAATTCACGGTTCACGTTTTTTTGAAGCCTGGCTTGGAGAATTTTAAGTATTACTCTACTAGCATGTGAGATGAGTGCAATTTTGTGGTAGTCTGAGCATTCTTTGGCATTGCCTTCTTTGGGACTTTAATGAAAAATGACCTTTTCCAGTCCTGTGGCCACTGCTGGGTTTTCCACATTTGATGGCATATTGAGTGCAGCACTTTCACAGCATCATCTTTTAGGATTTGAAATAGCTCCACTGGAATTCCATCACCTCTACCAGCTTTGTTTGTAGTAATGCTTCCTAAGGCCCACTTGACTTCAGATTCCAGGATATCTGGTTCTAGGTGAGTGATCATACCATCATGATTATCTGGGTTGTGAAGATCCTTTCTGTACAGTTCTGTATACTCTTGCCACCTCTTCTTAATATCTTCTGCTTCTGTTAGGTCCATACCATTTCTGTCCTTTATTGTGCCCATCTTTGCATGAACTGTTCCCTTGGTATCTCTAATTTTCATGAAAAGATCTTTAGTCTTATTAAAAGAAATTCTTTTAATGTATTAGCTTGTTTGATTTTTTTTTCTATCACTTTTGCAGTGAGTATTATTATCTCCATTTACAAAAGGGATATCGGCATTCAGAGGTCGATTTACTGATGCAAAGTCTACTGAGTGATAGAGCTGTCTTGCAGACAGTGGACATTCCCCTACACTCGGTGCGGTGTCTGTAGGAGGGGAGGACATGGACAGGGTCACTCTGGTGTAGAGTTAACGCTCTCCTGTTTTGAAGGCCCATAAACTTGATGGTTACTCTGCTCATGTTTCGATGCAGATGAGCTGATTTGTGCTAATCATATTCACAGGACACCAATGTGTAAAAATGTCAATGTATTCTTCAAAAACTGTTAAATAGGCTGGGGCATCTGTGTTGGCTTTTTCTTCCTTGTAAGGAGTCAAAACAGGTTACCGAATTATTATCAAACGTTTGGTTAGAAAACTAGATTTTTGAGTGAATACTGATATTAAGCCACAGAAAACTGGATGTATATGTCTTTATAAGAGGGAAATATTCCCCACGAAATCATGGGTGTCAAGATAGTCTCTCTCTAAAGAGTGTGGGGTCACCAATTCCTGTGCTTTGATTTTCCCTAGTGTAGACTCTATACAAAGCGCCTGCCTTTTTATCCTCACACTTTTTCCCTCAATCATGTGAACAGTGGTGTTAATTCCTCATCCTTGTTTAGCCTCTGGCTCCCTTCACATCTCAAGTCTTGATTAGGTTTCTGGCAATGGCTACTCTTCCTGCTTTGTCTAATGGGGCACCTCATTCCTTGCTTTAGTTCCTCAAGTTTCGTCACAGATAATACTGTCATCATTGTCATTTGAGGTACTTGTTAGGAAATGCAGAGTCTCCTCGCTCTTCATTTTTAGCAAGCACCTCAAATGACGATGATGATGGTATTTGCGGAGCAGAAATTAATACAACATCATAAAGCAATTATCCTCCAATAATAATAATAATATAGAGTCATGGAGTTCACACCAGAAATTCTACATTAGAATCTCTGATTTGAGACCTGAAAACCTAGCTTTTAAGACAATACCTAGGTGATATGCATGCAAACTATAAGGAGACTTCTGCAGAGGGCTTGCCTTACCTATCATATGGTGTTTGTAAGGGTTGACCCTGAAGAAATCAGCTTATTTTCATACTAAGTGAAGTAATAAGTCAGCTCAAGTTAAAAAGTAAGAGGAATGATAAAATATAGCATCTGTTAATTTAAGTAATGGCTATAACTAGTCCATATTATTTAAGTACTTTTAAAAAAATCATTTTATAATAAAATCAAATAGAATATTATAATACTATACTGAAGTTTGAAAATAAAGGCCCAAAGAAAAGAGAAATAAAAATAAGGATTGGGCTGTATCCAAAACATCAACAATGGGAGATAAAAAGTCATCAAGAGGTTTAACATCTGGTTTGTATCACAGCGTGGTCGATCTGATTATCTCTGATATTTAATATGGCTGCAAAAAGCCCCGCAAAGACAAGGAGAGAGAAAGCTTTATTTAAGGAAAAGGGATCAAGAGAAAACAGACAGTCTCCTTCATGGTTTCTCTAGGGTTATTTAGATGGCATGAGATCAATGACAAAATGATAAAAAGTGATTTTTCTGAACCATAGGCTTTATTTACTTCATCCCTAACATCCTACCTTGGAAGATGATAGTGGCAATGGATGACCATCTCAAGAAGACAGCAAATATCAAGAGATATTTATTAACTTGGCTAATATAAGAGTTGACTATTTGATTAGCCTTGGCCTGGAATGACCTGAAGATGTCTGCACACAGGCTTGTAAGCAGCTCTGTGCCATTTCCCTAGAGAACAGTGTGGATAATATTTTACAGCAGAGCCTTGCACTAGCTCAGCACAAAGGCTTCCAGTCTGAAAGGGTAGTGAGAGATTGCTAGGAAGGAAATATTTCTCTGTATCTCTCTAGAGAACTTTAGGAACGGATCTGAAGCCCTGCAAGAATGAACAAGGCATCATTTACTTTTGTGTTTTTCTCACCTGCCTCACTCCCAGATGGCTGTGATTGGGCAGGGAAGAGGGGTGGCGCTAAGTCTTCCTTAAGGTCCAGTTTCTTGCTGACTCGATTCAGTCTTCCAAACTGGTATGAGATTTCTCCTTAAGTAAGTCGGGGTACTGTCTGCAACTTGTATATTTTGCCAGTTGTGGTAGATTCATTATTTTACAATAAGTTAATGGCAACCCACTCCAGTATTCTTGCCTGGGAAATCCCATGGACAAAGGAGCCTGGTGGGCTACAGTCCATTGAGTTGCAAAGAGCTGGGCAGGACTGTAGACTTGATTCTCTAACGTAGCCCAGTAGATGCAAGTCTTATTGGAGAGTAGGAGAATTTTTTTGTCAACTCCTATTTTCTTTTCTTCTAATTCTGTTGCAGTGAACTTAAAGCAAAGCAGAAAATTCAGTTTCAGGTCTTGAATGATAACATTTCAGGTATTCGTCGAACTCTGAGCTACTAGGTAAACTCAAGTGTGGTAAGCTCTGGTGAGAAATATATCCAGATATGTAACATTTTTTGAAGCACCGCAGAATAAGGGCTGAGTGGCAACCTGTATTCTCCCTTGTACATTAGCATCTCAACTTTGCATTACAGTCTATATATTTAGGTCTTGGCATTTCTTAGTAGGTTTTTAAGGTATTCTTAGAAAACATTTGTGCTGCAGTCCTGTGGCCACATCAGACAGGCGTAGGGGACATTTTTTGTGATGAGGTGGGATGGTTAAGATCTTGACTTCAAATAGGTAATAACGTCTTCATTAGTGGAGAAATCTCCTTTTCCCAGGTGGACAAATCAACCACCGTATCTGCAAGTTGGATGCTATTCAGCTCTCCACCCCTGCCCTGCTTTTCTCTCTAGGTGACCAGGAGTCCCAAGTGGATTAGGAACACAGTATTTGGGAATGCAAAGGGAAATAGTGTTAAGTTTAGCAAATGATTTCTACACTGTCACTTTCATGGCTATACAAGAGCGTCGCTAGAATTTTTAAATAAATGCCACCTATTTTAGAGCTGAGGGTTACTAATTCTTTGAGTTACAGAAATAAGTTAGGAGTCACTGCACCAGACCTAAGATCATGTACCTGGGGACTCAAACAATGGAGCTCATTGCTCTCTTCAGGATGCCAGACAGCATTACACCTGCCCCCTCATTCAAATGTCTCTCCATCATCCTAGCCTAATTAGCACCTCCAGATGAACCCCAAAACTGCACCCAAATTTCAGGATATGTTTATGACTATGGAATGTTACAGAAAGCCAAATGGTAGCATCGTTCTTGTAGACTATGTAAAGTAAGGAGCCCCTTTAGTTTAGCTTTGGAAATAAACACCAAGCCCAGAAGTCAGAGTTGGCTTAGTAAAAACAATGACCTTAGCAATTTAATCATTTTCATTTTTGTCATTTTCTGTTTTGTTGGGGCAAGAAACTGTAGTTGGTCCATTTTGATTCAGTATAATCTAATCCCGAGCCTATTTAGCCAAATAATCAGTTGATATGTATTTAAATGAAATGACAGGGGGCTTTGGGAATTCAGGATACTGCCTATGAGGCTATTTTCTGTGTGTTTGTGTAATGTTTGTGTGTCTCTGTTGTATATACCCACCAGGGTTGCCCAGGGGAAAGGCAGAGACTATTCACTCTAAGAGAAGAATATGGCTCTGTGTAAATATAGGTAGGGCCAATGCAAATGCAGCAAGTCAATTACAATCCTATGTGACCTAAATGCTTTTTTTTTAAGTTCAAAAGTCAGTACAATTATTCCAAAATGAGAATATTGATTCATTTAAAGTATTTTAATTTCCTGTCTGTATTCCTAAGAGTATCTATTCAAAACAATAATAAAAGCATTGCTTTGAATTATATTATATTTTCAAACATTTCCTGTGTTTGGCAGATAAGAGTAGATTCAACTTTATCTGTAACATGGACATATTAGCATCCCTGCTTTCATCAGAAACTGTATAAAAAACATTATCAACATTTTGTACTGTTTAGGACATTACAGTGCTTATTTAATGTTTGGCTTCAAATAAATTTCAAAGCAATATGTAGTGGATGTCTTTGCAAAGAGGAATGGAATTGCTGTCAGAGAGATGCAGAGGGAAGTGAGTAGCTTCCTTTTCTGAATGTTGAATACATAGCAATTCATTTTATTATCTCAAATCACACTGTATATCTGAAATAGTTAATGGCAATTCTTTAAATACTTCATAGCCTATAAAGACTTCATGCCCTTCTGCATAGACAAGGAAGAGTCTGAGATATATTTGTACCCATTTTTTAAAGTGATTGTTTATCAGTCCTTAGTTTTCTCTACTGTCTGCTCTTTCCCAAAAGGAGACCTATGTAAAGTTTGAGAGTTGCCATAAATTACTGAGGCCTGGAGAGCAGTAGTGAAATAGTTCGTTTTGTTTTCCCTTTTTTTCACTTTAAGGTTTTTTTACTTTTTAACCTAAATCTTCCAAGTACTCTCAGGGTATTTATTTCAGAAAATTTCATGGATTTTATGTAAGTTGCATTAGACCATTCTGAATAAAACTAATTGAAAAAACACCTCACATTATCTATTTATTTAGATATTTAGATATTCACTGCACTGGGTCTTCCTTGCTGCGAGCAGGCTTCCTCTAGTTGTTGAGTGGGGGCTGCTGTCTAGTTGCAGTGATGAGCTTCTGATTATGGTGGCCCCTCCTGTTGCCAAGCATAGGCTCTAGGGCACGTGGGCTTCAGCAGCTGCGATGTGAGGACTCAGTAGTTGCAGCCCCTGTGCTCTATAGCACAGGCTCAATAGCTGTGGTGCATGAGCCTAGTTGCTCCACGCCATGTGGGATCCTCCTGAATAGAACCTGCATCTCCTACATTGGCGGGAAGACTTTTTACCCCTGAGCCATGAGGAGAGCCCAATCCTCACATTTTTAATGTGACTGGGAGGATAAGCTGTGATCTTTTAGTTGCTGCTGCAGACTCTCTTTACCTATATCCACATGGCAACCTATTATATTCCTGTTTACAAATAGGCAAATTCCTAATGCTTCTCTCATCATCTTTCTCTTCTGTTACCTCCTCAGACTCCCTCATCCAACTGCTCAACACTAGATATTTTTTCTTACCTTCCCCACACTTCTTTCAAAACATATCGCTCTCATTAATCACCAACTGGTCATCACTACACTTGATTCACCCACTCTCTCTGATATCCAGGAGTATTAAGGCTGAGGAGTGTCAATGAAGTGGGAGCGGAAAGTGTTTGGATAATATTTTAATTTACATTCCTTTGTAACAGAGGAAAGTTTACCAAGCATTTATCCCATTACACATATCAATTTGCTCTTTATAGAGGTGTCCTGAGAGCAAGATGGTATCGCCTCAGAGGTTGGTCCTTTCATTTCAGGAGTAACATCCACTTCTGAAGTCAAAGGCCCCAAGAACAATGACCAAGGTCACCATCCATGGCTGGGCTGTGCTTTTGTTTGAGAAGAGATAGCCCTTCAATGCTGAGAAACCCAGCTTCCAGGAACTCCAGGCCTCAGCCCAGGCACTGTCTTTCACGTAGCCCTGCAGAGAACAATTGTGTGAAGCATGGTGACCTCAGAAGCCCAAAGCCTTGCAGGCTATTTATGAATGCAGTGTGCTCCAAAAACGGGCTCAGGATGAGGAAGCCCTATCAGAGCTTGATTTAGTTCCCACTCTGCCTGTGTGAGCATCCTAGGAGAAAACAAGTGTAAATATAGCAACAACCCATGCAAAGGTAGAGGACCAGTTGCATTTGCTCTTCTGAGAGCAAAACTGAGAGCTCTTCAGAGTAGTTTTAGCCAAACAAGTAGAATTCATTGTGCATTTTTCACTAAATAAGATTATCCAGGTTTTGTTTATGGCCTCTTTTATGAGGAAGGTGAAAAATCTAGCCAATGAATTCTCAGTGTATGTATTCACAGTGTAATACATCACACTGGATATGAGGATAAATAATATCATTCATCTCTGAAATGCTCTTTCCAGAATAATCTAAATAGGTGAAAATTACCTCTTTCCTAGAAGTTCATCCCTTTTGGTTTAAGGCAGCTTATCATCTTGTTTGTGGAATCGGGTCTGATCTGAAAATGCCCTCAGCAGACTTTGTATAACTGACCTGCTGTGGCATATGCAGCAGCTAATGCAGAATGGTGCAGGACCCTAGACTCGCTGGCTTGAAACCTCCTGAAGCTTGTTCCCTTCTCATGGACTATGTATGCACTTTACAAAGGGTTCCATGCTGCTTAAGATCGAGAGTGCCTTTCATGAAGCATCACATGCTTAGGTTGAGGCAGATGCTAATTTAATTAAAATGTCACAAAACACAAATACCACCTACTGAAGCTGGCCCTTCATTGGGGAGGCCATGATATTGAGTAACAGCTGCAGGTTGTGACAACAGGTAAGGTGAGGAGTGGAGGAAGGCTGACAGTATAAAACACTGCAAATCTACTGAGAAGCAACACAGCCACATTAAGAGCTAGCACCAAGGGAGGTCACCATGTTGATGCAATAATTCTTTTGGTTCAAGTCAAATAAATAAATAATCAATAAAAGACCCAAAACTTTAAGCACAGAAGTTGTTCATTGTAATTTGTAATAACCAATCTGGCAGTCCCTGAAGGACAGAAAACAAAATCATGAATATGCATATTGGGGCTTTCTCAGTCTAGCCATTGGTGGAATCACTCAAACATATGTTAGTTTCAAGAATTACATATGTATGCATTTTGAAATATCTGTGTATGTATATCAGATATATGTTGAAATTACATATTTCAGTTCAAAAATGTGAGTCATATGCTAGCTGTTCAAAGGCATTTCCTGTGATAGTACAAATAATCTTGATGCAATTCTCTGAAAAAATTTTAAGAGATTTGCTGTGAACTTTTCTGTATTCAAATAAAACTCTATTCCATCTTCATGTCCTCTGGAAAGGACATAAGGTAAGCTTTACAGATATCTTATGTATGTATTTTTAAAACATATTTTTCTGCCCAGTACTAGTAGGAGGATCAGCTGCTTACCATTTGTAACTATGTGCTGGTAATAGTTTCTCTCCAGAGTCATAAGTTTATATACGAGAATAAATAGACCTTTCCCTTCTCAGTCTTTACTTACAGATATGGAGTCCACACCCCAGACAATGGAGCCATTTGTGAAATAATATAGTTCATAATACAACAATAGCTCCTCAAAACCAAAGCATTGCATGGAGTGCAACAGAGGAAATGTGGCATGGAGGAAATTACATCGCTTTTAGACTGAGCAAGGGTCTTAATGTCTCATAGGTCATAGGAATACAAGTTGTCTACTTTGATAGAACACATAGTTTCATAAAGTAAGCTTTGGATCAAGAAATTACAACTGAAAGCAGACACTGATAGAAGTCAAGTATTCCAAAAGGTGATGTTGCGTAGATATAGAAAAAATGAAGAGAGACATTGCTACCTCAGAGTCATCCAGGAAAATATATATAACTTTGCATCTCACCAGAAAGATGAGGTAAGAAGTTATAAAGGAATGCCTATGGACTTCCCTGGTGGCTCAGCTGGTAAGAAGTCCACCTGCAATTTGGGAGACCTGGGTTTAATCCCTGGGTTGGGAAGATCCGCTGGATAAGGAAAAGGCTACCCACTCCAGTATTTTGGCCTGGAGAATTCCATGGACGGTATAGTCCATGGGGTCACAAAGAGTCAGACACAACTGAGTGACTTTCACTCACACTATAAGCTTTGGAGTAGGGCTAGGGTGAGGCTAATTATAAGGGGATTGTGGAAAATAACAACCTTTGAATCCTTTCTTTTTTATTCTGCATAATTATTCAGATGATTTTAAATGTGATTGAAGACAATGGCTCACCTACTATCTGAGAATTGTACCTGTCTATAACTTTAAGGAATTAGAAATGCATGAGTTTTTTTAAAAGTCAAGAGGATTCAGAAATGTTAAACTGAAAATAAGAGAAAGCACTTTCATCAAATTATTTTTTACCTAGGGGAATGTATTTCAAGTCATATTCAAGATTCTGACTGACAAGTTGATGGATATGTCTGAGCTCCACAGAGGGACATGAATTCAAGGGGGAAAATGTGTACTGAGGAGGAAAGAGCTTTATTTAAAAGGCATTGAAATAGATGTTCAAAAAGGGTGTGTTACTGGGGACTAGGAAAGGAGAAATGCTGTAACTAGGATCAAGGATAGATGTGAAACATACAGGGAGAGTAAGATGCAAGCACAGAGAGAGAGGTTTACAGATGTGCATATTAGAAGACTCTCCATCTTCAGCTTGAAGGAGACAGAGCAGTCACTTTGGGGTCTGACATGTAAGAATCGTCTTCTATTCTGCAGCTGTCTCTGTATTAGTATTTTGATACCATAGCTCATGTCTGTAAACAAAAAATGAAATGTCAGATTCACCAGTCTAAGTTCCATCAAGAAATTCATTATAAAGTTCCCAAATCCAGCAGCTTAATTATGAGCTCGATCTTGACAGCAAACGTCAGGATGTGACAGTATTGGCTGAATCTGATGTGTGACAACTGAACACAGTTTAGAAATTCTAATATGTCAGCCTTGACCACCAGACCTAGCGAATCTAAAGACAGTTGTGACATAAAGCTTATTTTAAACCAATACATAGGGTTGTACAGTTAAGTATAATCAGGATTCTATCAATCTTTTATCACTGTGTATGTTCAGCTAAGTCTATCATCAACTGTCTGAAACATCTCAGGAATGAGAGCTGTACATATTTCATAATATTTGTTTCAGAATATACTTCAGACCATATTTAGAGAAGATGGGTTTTCATGTACACATACACATGATCCTCCTGGGAAAATGAGGGGTATTGCTCATCTTTGGGTTTCTATTGTTGCTCCTAACGCAATGACCTGACTTCAATGAGTATTTCTTAGATGAATAAAATATAGCACTTCCCTCTTACATTACCCCATCAACATCATTAGAAGTGATTTTCATGTCAGGGAAGCTAGACATGCATTTCCAGTTAATTTTCATACCACATAAGGGAGAACACTGAACTGAGATTCAGGTGGAGCTGGGTTCAGCTTCTGATTTCTTTTTATTAGCTAGACAATATCCAGGGAGGTTATGATAATTTTAGAGACTCTACTTCCTCCACTGGAAGGCAGGGAATAAAAACTGACCTGGCTTATTTTGTAAGACTGTTATGAAGATTGATTGAGATATATGCATGCCCCATATAAAATACACAACCCATACCAGGGTGCATCTTAATAACATTTAACAGTCATATCACCCTTCCAGCCTGCTGTCTATCCTTATCATTTTTCTCACATTTTATTTACAAGACATTTTCCTTTTTCAGCTGGGAACAAACAATAGGATTTAGTTACTGCAGAGACTATTCAATGGGGCTTTCACAGAAGAAATATTACAGCTTTGGAAAGTCATTTCTCATTACATTGAAAGCTTTAATTTTGAAGAGAAACACATGTTTTGCCAACCAAGGGAACATGTAGTCTATTATGTGCAAACAATATGAAAATGATCGTTTGCAAGTGTTTTTGGACCTAATTCTAAGATTGCCAAGGAAATGGAAAGAAGAAAATGAAATCTATGTAGCAGCTCCAAGCTTGTGCTTTACCTCAAGCCACCCGCTCACTCTGCAAGCACCAAAGTTTGATGTTGGTTTCTAAATTAAGAACACAATTTCCTAGAGGTTCTATATTTGGGAGAAGGAGATTTCCCTTGTCTCGAAATACACCCTTTCCGGTGCGCTCTGCAGAAACCCAGATGGGAGTTTTCCCAAAACCAAGTAAACAATCTCAATTCTTTTGCTGTTATCTTAAATTTGAATTGAGATCAGTAGCTTTGGAAAAACCATTGGTAATTTGACAGGAGTAGGGAAGGCTTCTAATGCAGCATTTGGAGAATACGGCCCCACCTCTCCTCTGCTTTCATCACCTTGTATTTTCAGTGTGTAATGACTTTACGTACTACTTTATAAAGGTTGTTTTTTCCATCTCCCTGCTATAAACTCATTGCAAAGAGAATCCTTATGTTTTTATCTTCACGTCTCCTGGCCTTAGCGTGGATCTTTATGTGTCTGTTCAAAGGATGGATAAGTAAATTGGATGTGTGTAAGATTTATAGTCCAAATACAGAGGGAAATGAATTTATCAGAAGATCTGAACATATCTGTTTACCCAAATTGTTGAATAACTTTAACAGAGTGATGAAAATATGGTACAGTGATTAAGAGCACAGGTTGCGAGTAAGACAGAATTAGGTTCAAAGCCAGTACTGCCCTTTCCCTGGCTATGTGACTTGGACAAGTTATTAGCCCCTCTGTAATAATCATCATTATTACAACTCTTAGAGCATTATCGTCCTTATCTGTAAAGCATGGGATGGACATAAGGACTGAAAAAGGTAAAGTATACAAAGTATAAAGAATGTTTTGATAATAATAATGATAAAGTCTATGAACCACTAGAAGCCCTATACTCTTATTTTAGGTAGTAGCTTCCCTTATACAGCTTTTCATTCAATCCTATAAAAGCTAAGTTTTCCCTCTGGGAAATTGTTCCATTTCCAGTTTTCCCTAATGGATGAATTCTTTATTTTTCTCTTTATGATAGATTAAGGAGAGGCAGCTGATTGCCATAGATCACTCTAACTTCCTTTGGAAATTACTTCATTGATTTCTGAAATGACAAAGGACCTGTAATGTACCTATAAATATGCTCATTAAGTCACAAACTGCTCCTGGCAGCACAGGAAATCTCAATATACTGTCCAGGCATCTTCCTTCCCCAAAGAGGCATTTTCCTGAGGGCATTCAGCCTGGACTCATTATCGTAAGTACAGCTGGACCTGCAGTCCTGAGTCAGGGAACAACTTTCCAGTTCCTCTTCCTCTGCGAGTTCCTTTAGTGGGCAGGCTTTCAGGCTGATGTGATAGACTAGAAATAAGAACATTTGCATAAAATGAGACAATCTGTCACTAATCTACTTTTCTGTTACATTATCAGAGCATGGACTCTAAAATGTGTCTTTTGAACCACAGAGGACTTTGGTGAGAAGATTGTATCTAAAGATTCAGAGAATTTAAGAATAATTTCTTAGCCTCAAGTATTTCATTTGAAGGCATTTCACTACAATTCATGTACTCTGCTACTTGGGGGTCTGCTCATAAGTTCTTCACAATGAAGAAAGCAACCAGGATATGGGGATGACATCAGTGGCTCCATTGCATGTAAATTAGCCCCCAGATGCCTGCACAACAGTCCAGAGAGTTTTGACATCCCTCCCTGGAGCAGAGCCATCTTCAGATCACAGTGGAAGTCGTTGAGTTGTGTATAACTCTTGGTGAACCTATGGACTGTAGCCTACCAGGCTCCTCTGTCCACGGAATTTTCCAGGCCAGAATGCTGGAGTGGGTTGCCATTCCCCTCTCCAGGAGATCTTCCCAACCCAGGGACTGAACCCAGGTCTCCCACATTGCAGGCAGATTTTTTACCAGCTGAGCCACCAGGGAAGCCCTTTGTGAATCATACTGATCAGTCCAAATTTAAGCTCAATCAAGCCTTGATTTGGTTGGGTGGCTTAATGTTAAAATTCTTTCATTTTTTTTTTCCTTCTTCATATTGTCTATTTCCATCTCATGCCATATGGGCTATACCTCCCTTTTGGGTTCTATTAATTTCTCTGAGACTTTTTCAATTTGTTTCTCCGCAAATCCTCTAGGACTTCCAGTTTCACAGATTAAGTGTTTAAATAATACATTTAGCATTATGTGGAAGAACACAGAAACACAGCAGCATCAGAGTGGACACATGGCCTGAGAAACAAACTCATTAACGCCACCTGATCCTTCGGAACCATCCAGCACACCTCACTGATGGGGGGCTAGCTGGCAGTCGTCCCAGCTCACTGCTCTCACCAGAATGAGTGTCACAAGAAAACATGGTTCCTATGTCAAAAAGAAGTAACTTGATCCAGGTACAGAATACTCTCTGACGCGTCTCCTCAGTTGCTTCAGTTGTGTCTGAATCTTTGCGATCCTACGGACTGTAGCCCACCAGGCTCCTCTGTCCATGGGATTCTGCAGGCAAGAATACTGGAGTGGGTTACCATGCCCTCCTCCAGGGGATCTTCCCAATCCAGGGACTGAGCCTTTGTCTCCGGCGTCTCCTGCATTGGTAGGCAGGTTCTTTAATCTTGAGTCACCTGGGAAGCCCCTCTCCTTCTGATACCTTATATTTATTTTTTAGGTGCCCTATTTGAACTTTTAATCATCCAACAGAGTCAGAAATTACTACCCATCATCAATCTTTGCTTTGCAGTTGGGAAAGCCCCAGTGCTCAAGGATTACAGAGGAGTTGCTGATTAAATTCCTGTTTTCAGGTTCTTGAATGGGGACCCATTATCTCTCCAATGTTCTTGGCCTTTGTGGGGGGAGAAAAAAAAAGGCCAAAGGACCTAAACCTGTTCAGACCTGCAGCCTAGAGTAAGGAGAGTGAAAATCTCCTGGGTAGGGCTTGTTCAAGTCTCTTTAATGCAGGCGCATGACCCTGACGGCAGCTTTGGTGTCACTTCCTTTAGAAAAATTTATCAAGCATTTACCTCTGGGGTTTACCTTGTTTCTTTTGGAGAGGATCCATCAAGTGTCTGCAGTGGCTCTAAGGCTGATCCCCTTGAACCTGCCCTAAGCTGAACCAGAGTGGGTTGCTAACTGCAGTTAGTTACTGAGCCATTAGAACAAATCAGAACCTTGCGGGGAGCTAGGGTTTTCATCCTCCTCTCTGCTTTTCTCCCTGAAGTTCTGTGTTCTTCTATCTGATGCTTCTGTCAACCCTCCTGTATGAAGATTAGGTCTAAAGCATTTCTATTTATCAGTTACTATAAAATCTCCTTCATGGCAGGCTATGTATATCTATTTTTATAAAAAGAAAATTTGGTGAAGACAACCTACTTTTTCAAATGAGACGAAAACTAATCTCTTCCACTTTTGCCTTCTGCTGTCAAAAACATCCATATCTCTGGGTAGCTTCCTGCATCTTTCCTGCTGCAATGTAAAAGCAGGGCCAGAATTTTTGTACTGAGAGTACTTAATCATTATAGTGTTCTTAGTGAGCTTTCGATGGTAAGGAATAACATATACTTTCATATTTCAAAAACAAGTAATTCCAGAAAGTAGCATTTTTCTTGAGAGCTGAACAATAAAATGTTTTATATTGACAAATTTGGGGTAGAAAGCTTTCTAAAGCATATTGTGCACTTCTTTCCTGGAAAAAAAAACAAACTACTCCATGCATATTTTTGACTTTTTAGTGTCAAGTAATTGTCCTGAACACTTACTGTATTTCTCTGCCATAGACATACTGAGGCCTTGGGAACCACGGAGCTCTTTGTGTCTGTTCACTCTTGTATCAGTCGTCCCACACTGCCACATTCTTGTGATCTTTTGCCTGACTTTTGTAAACTACCTTCTTCATTGCTTTTACTCTTTGCTCCCATCTCTCCATGTACTCTGGAGATCTCTAAGAGCTCCCAACTAGCAAAACATATGAACTCTGGTGCATGGACATTAAGGCACCTATTTGGATTACCCCATCCCTGGGGAACATTGTATTCAGTTGTTCCACATGCCATTATGATATATGTTACTCTGGCATTGAAAGGGATCTTTCAAATGAATTAAAACGGTGAGTGCTGTGCTTAGCTGCATCCAACTCTTTGTGACCCCATGGACTGTAGCTCTCCAGGCTCCTCTGTCCATGAAATTTTCCAGGAAAGAATACTGGAGTGGGTTGCTATATCCTTCTCCAGGGAATCTTGCCAAGCCAGGGATGGAACCCATGTCTCCTGTGTCTCCTGCATTGGTAGGCATGTTCTTTACCACTAGTGCCACCTGGGAAGCCCTATTTGTTTATTATGTGATTTCAAATGAATAGAGCATGAAATGCAGAAAAGCAAACAAATGAGTATTATGTGTAGCAGTAAACTCAAATGGGCCAGAATTACAATTTTATATAAGAATGAAGATCAGGGTTATTACGTTAAAAATGTAGATCCCAAGATACCGTCCAAGGCTTCTGGGTCAGATTTTCCAAAGGTAGCATTCTAGGTTTTTTAATTAGCAACCATGGTAAATCTGACACACACAAAACCAAATCACACAAAACTGATTTGGGACCATGCTCTGCATAATATTGAAAATGGTTTATCATCGTAACAATTATCAAGGTGCATTGAAACATAGTGATACTAGTTACAAAAACTTCCAACTGATAAATAATCAAATTTCTGATCATCAGTCTTTCATTTAGAAAAGCTCTGTGAAGTAGAAAATCTATCTCAGCATGAAAACATTTTTAGTAGGTGATTTTACTCTCAAAATTCTAAATGGGCAGCAGAGTATCTGTGAACCTCTTTAAAAGCACATGCAAAAATGTTTATCTTAATATACCATATGCATTTTTCCAGGAAGAAACTTGATAACCAAGTTTTTGTCCCCATTTTAGAAATGAGAAAACTAAGGCTCAGAGAGATTAAGGAACTTGCCTTTAGTAGTTAAGAAATGAATCATCATTACCCTGAGTAGTTAAGAAATTTCTTAGCTGGATAGAACTAGGATCCCAAAGACAGGCGTGTCTAATTCCAAACCTGTGCTCTTTCCCACTCAAGCTCGGGGCCCCTTAAGTTGCTCTAAGCGCCTCTTTTCATTATTCTTGGAGAACCTGCTTGATTTGCCATGAGGCTGTACTTCCCATGGCCCGGATCATTCTTTACCAGCTTTGTTCACTGCCTGTCAGGTCAACCCTGTCCTAATCGTCTAATCACAATGTAATCAAGCTCTTTTCTTACCATTGCCCTGGTTCTCTGTCCTATTTGATCTCATTTTGTTTCCTGAAATTGCTAACTTGGTTTCTCCAAGGGAGTTTCTCTAAGATTATCAGATAACAACCGCAACAGATATATTAAGTGGGTTGGGGGCAGCCCCCGTGTCCATCCGTCCATGCTCTTTCTTCTCAGCTTATCTGGAATAGCATCTGAAGCAGCTAAGAAACTTAAACTGCCATCTGAGTAAAGCCAGCTTGATTTCTGCCTAGCAACAGGAAGCAGGCTCTCTTGCCAATGGCAATGTTTGTTTATCACATTCAAGTGCCTACTCATTTAAAAGACAAACCAATCCTCTTGGTTGAGTCATTATTATTTTTTATAATAATTGTTTCTCTTGTATTATTCATCTAAGATGGGCCCTTTTTTAAAAAGCGGGCTTTTTTTCCCTCCATGTGTCATGGTAATATTCTTAATCTTTAGCAGGTATTAGAACTTAATCTTAATTCAATGATTAAGACAGGGTTGACGTGTCAGACAGTGCAAACTAAAGCCCAAAAACAGCCAAAGGGAAAGAGAAGAAATGAATGATGTTACTAGAGGATCCTTCAGTGGTAGGGAAGAGACAGACCTCTGGAAACCATGGGAGACCACCAGGTCCCACTTTTTTCACTCACTAAATATTTTTTGAGACATCTGCTATATGCCGTGTGCATGGCTAAGAGCTAGGGGCACAAAGATGATTAAGAAACAGTATATGTCTTCACAAAGCTCAGTGTTGAATTAAGGAGACAGAAGCACATGGATATCATGGTGGCTGCAGTTTGTATATACCTTAAGTACACTCTTGGGGATGAAGAGCAGAAACAGCTGGTATCTTGGAAGATGAAAGAAGTAACTGCTCCTTTGGGCCAACTTTGGGTTTTCTTCTCACTCATCACCATCCAGAGTTAGGTATATTTGATCGTCTGCTCTAGGGGAAAAAAAAAAAAAATCACATGGGACGGTTAAATTTTAAAAGGGTTTGAAGACTTTAACTATCCAGAGCTGCTCTTCTAAAGAGGCTGAGAGTGCATCAATCTATCATTGAAATCTGCCAGCGACAAGATGTCCAGCCTAGAAGAATTAGAAACTAATCTCTTCCAGAAATCTCATGATTTAAAACTCTATCCACGGTTGAAATCAGAACTGACTCCGGAGAATAATATTCCTGGGAATATACATAATACAATTAAAAAAAAAAAAAAAAAGAACACAGATGAGTAAATCTCTGGCCAGACTGAAATTTCTCCCTGAAATATGTTGTTAGATTAACTGGCTGGCTCCTTGTGGTACAGATTTTCTTCCTGAAATATATTGGAATCATTGCTTCAAATGTTTTATATTCAGACTTGGCCAGAGCTATATTATTAAATTAATTGGATTAACATTAACCAATTTAAATGCAATTGGGCAAGTATATAAAATTAATCATATACCAGTTAGTTAACATTCCATTTAAAATGTAATGATATGAAATAAAATATTTTTTGAGTAATGCTTTTTCAAAGCCTACTACAAAAGGGTTCAATCAACTCTATACCTTTCCTTTTGAGAGGATCCCAAAATAAAACATGTTTAAAACCCCCAAACTTATATTTCATGTTATAAATATCAGCCTTCCTTTCTTTACTAATTCACTTTGAATTCATACAAAATCAGCTGCCTGGTAATGGGTTCAATTCTGGGTTGCTAGAATACAGATGTGAATAACATGAACTATCTGCTTTCTAAGAGTTCGGGAGTAACGGAGCTACAGACACTCAGTGTACTCAAAGTACTGCAGTAATGGCTGTAAAAGTGTAATTGTGGAGTATTGCAGGAGACAGAATGGAAAGCAGCTTCTTATCAGAAGAACACATTGGCAGAGATGACAATGGACCAGGGCTTTGAATGTTTATTAGAAAGGAATTTAATATGATCAGGTCCACATTATCTCCTGGAGAAGGAAATGGCAACCCACTCCAGTATTCTTGCCCGGAGAATCCCATGGACAGAGGAGCCTGGCAGGCTGCAGTCCATGGGGTTGCAAGAGTCGGACACAACTTAGTGACTAAACAACCACCACCACATTATCTATCAAGGAAAAGAGACTAAAAATGTTATATTTGAAAATAATTTTTGTATAGTA
Organism: Redunca redunca; assembly: GCA_006410935.1. Classification (NCBI taxonomy): domain Eukaryota; kingdom Metazoa; phylum Chordata; class Mammalia; order Artiodactyla; family Bovidae; genus Redunca; species Redunca redunca. The sequence goes on from SJYQ01104733.1 coordinate 168,287, forward strand.
ATGATTAACTGGTATGTTCCACTGTATCAGAATGGAACGCAAAATAAAAAGACATTTATTTTGAAGTTTAAACAAGTATAATTCTGGTTCCACCTCTTTGTCAAAATGGCAGGAGTCTTAAGGATTTCTCTTCTGCAGCAACTGATGTCTAACAGTCTTTGAGGAATTCTCACAATAAACTCAACTTATATTTACTGGGCTCTTACTACATCCCAGTACAGTTCTAGGCACTGGAGGAGAGATACTGGCGGGCCTTTCACAGAGCTTGCTTTCCAGCTGGGAGAAAACAGTCACTAACCCAACAAACCTACAGCCTGAAGAATAAACATGTATCCAATCAATAAATGACAAGGGAAATGTAAGCACAATGCCAGAATTACATTTGGGTGATGTGGTGATCAGTGACAGGGTAGTCAGGGCAGGGCTTTCCGAGGGTAGAGGGTACTTAAACTGAAGTCTGAGTGGTCAAAAGCTGTCTTGGCTAGAGTACCTGAATGAGGCTGCAAGAGAGGGAGAGAGTAGGGATTGGTCCTGTGGAGCCTGGTAGTGACTTGAGAACAACGGGTTAGACTTTTTATTTTTTACTTTATTTTTCATTTTATTTTGTACTTCTGCCCTGATAAAGTTTTTACTTAATGATTTTCTCAATGAATATTTGGCTTGTTCTGGAACAAAGAGGTTCTTTTGTAAAAATAATTGGTTCTCAATCCAGAAACCAATCCTAATAGCATTTTCATTTGGCAATTTTCCATAAGTAAAACAATAAAGAAATTAAAATTACTCTTTGCTCCTCCACTTATAATTTCTGCACCATCATCAAAGGGAGAGTGGAGAAGAGGAAGACAATATTCTCTCTGAAAGTGGAGATTATGCGTTCTGGATGTGATCTGGAGCAGGGCTTTGTTGAAGATGAGAGGGCAGGGGAAGGTCATGCATTAAAATCACCCGAGGGGCTGTTGCAAGCACACTCAGTGTTCTCTCTCCCTCAGGAACACCTAATTTATAGTCAGCAATGTAACAGAAAAGGCACAAGCACATTAAATTGTGCAAAACCAGCCTTGTAAATTCTAATTAATCATGAAAGAGTGAGTCATGGAACTAAGGCATCAGTTGGTTTATGTGTGAAACTCTTATACCATACAAAATAAATGATTTCATTAGTTTCTTTTATGTAGACCTTGACTCTCTAAGAAATAGAGTTTCCTGATTCTTAGAAATATAAGTCATCTTTGTGTATTTTATGCCTTTTGGATATGGGAGTCAACTAAAAATTTCATAAGTTCAAATAATGTACTTCTCTGAAGAATAAGTCATGTCTCTTTGCGATCCCATGGACTATACAAGTCCACGGAATTCTCCAGGTCAGAATACTGGTGTGGGTAGCCTTTCCCTTTCCCAGGGGATCTTCCCAACCCAGGGATTGAACCCAGGTCTCCTGCAATGCGGGCAGATTCTTTACCAGCTAAGCCATAAGGGAAGCCCAAGTATACTGGAGTAGGTAGCTTATCCTTTTGCCAAGGGATCTTCTGGACCCAGGAATGAAACTGGGGTCTCCTGCATGGCAGGCTGGTTCTTTACCAACTGAGCTATCAGGGAAGCCCTAAAGAATAAGTAATATACACATGCTGATTCAAAGTTTAAGATTATATGTTCTCTAATAATCTCATTTTCCTTGGATGTTGGTTGTCACATATCTTAAACAGGATCCCAAAAATTAAATGGGAGAAGACAGGAAGCTCCTTCAGGGAGGAGACCTGTTGAGGTGTGGTGGATGGATGTTGGGTGTGCACCCTCTGAGGCCCACTGGAAAGGATCTTGTCTTCTCCTCCCTCCTTCCTTCTCCATTAAATGCTCTCCAGCTCTGTCACTGTCTCACTCTCTCAAACACAGTTACTCTTTAAAAACTGAAGAAAAGAAAAAACTGGATATGAGAGACTCTGGCACAGAACCGTTGGCAAATGGTGCCAGCAAATTCTGGCAAATTCTCGTTGCTACAGGAAAAGCCTTTAGAAAGAAAAACCCTTTGTGACAAGTAGTAGGTAATGAGAAGATAAACTTGAAAAATACAATATACCTTTGTTTATGATCATTACATGTGTGAGCTGGGTGTTTCACCATTTTAAAAAGTTTTCAAAGGAATCTCATAACAACTTTCAGCAACACAATACTCTTCACATGTACATTCCAGATATCACTTTCCCCTAAGATATGTTTGCATTAAAGACCCCAGGAGATACCTCACCAGTTAATTTAACTCTTCATCCAATTTCAAAATTGGGAGATCATTTGAAAACACAGATAAGGTATCCCAAAAAAAGTTTCTGGATTTTTGTGTTATCCATTTTTACTTCTTTCTGATCCTCAGGCACATATATTTTCTCTGGCCTGTTGGAGTCTAAAGAAGGCTGAATGCTGAAAAACTGATGCTTTTGAATTGTGGTATTGAAGACTCTTGAGAGTCCTTTGGACTTCAAGGAGATCAAACCAGTCAATCCTAAAGGAAATCAGCCCTGAATATTCATTGGAAAGACTGATGTTGAAGTTGAAGCTCCAATACTTTGGCCATCTGATGTGAAGAGCCAACTCATTGGAAAAGACCCTGATACTGGGAAAAATTGAAGGCAAGAGGAAAAGGAAGAGGAAGAGAATGAGATGGTTAGATAGTATCAGTGACTCAATGGACATGAGTTTGAGCAAACTCTGGGAGATAATGAAGGACAGGGAAACCTGACATGCTGCAGTTCATGGTGTTTCAATGAGTCAGACATGCCTTTGCAACTGAACAACATTCCTCCTCTTGCTTTACTGGTAGTTAAAGTAAGATGCTAAATTTTCTACCTGAGACCATCAAGGAAACTCACCTATTTATTCTTTCTGTTTCTCATTTACTTATTTAAAACTTTTTAAAATTTTATTTTGGAGTACAGTTGATTAACAATGTTATATTAGTTTCAGATGTACACCAAAGTGATTCAGTTATACATATACATGTATCTATCTATTCTTTTTCAAATTCTTTCCCCATTTGGGTTATTACAGAATATTGAGCAGTTGGTTATCTGTTTTAAATATAGCAGTCTGTACATGTCAGTCCCAAATTCCCAATATATAGTACTAGTTCTTCTAGATTCTAACTTTGAATCCTGACTCAAACTATCTGAGCTTACCATTTTCTTTTCAATATATGTGTCCCAATATTCCCATTATCCTCCCCAAAGACAACACTAGGTACTTACTTAAATATCTTATTTCTAGCAAAAAATAACTTACTTTCCTCAAAGCCTAGAGCTTTGCTTGTATAACAAAAGTTGATAGAATTGTTTCTCTAGCTTGGTTAAGAATTCTTTTCTTTAAGGAGATGATTTAATTTTTACTGCCGCTATATGCTCCGCAAGTAGTTCTGTTTTACATATGAATCACATATAAAAGCACCCAAGATAGGCAATCTACGTGTGTTTTTCAAGATGATTTTTTGAAACTCCCCCATCTTTCAGCACAGAATACCACATACAAGAGGAGCTCGTTTTGCTCACTATTAAAACAGAGAACAGTCTTATTCTATTGAAACTAATTTCCTTTGTTAATTTTTGATGATACATGTTAATTTAAATTTTAAATTGGATGGAACTGGAGCCGATTATACAGAGTGAAGCAAGCCAGAAAGAAAAACACCAATATAGTATACTAACGCATATATATGGAATTTAGAAAGATGGGGATGATGACCCTGTATGCGAGACAACAAAAGAGACTCAGATCTATAGAGTGAACTTTTGGACTCTGGGGGAGAGAGAGAGGGAGATGGTGGGATGAGATGGGAGAATGGCATTGAAACATGTAAACTATCAAGTACAGGTAATCTTATTTGTGATAATGTTTTGATTTACAATAAACAGGTACTAGTTTAAAAAAAAATAAAAAAAATAAATTTTAAAATGAGAAGAGAGTATAATATTCTGGGAAATTTTTTAATCCCAACATTTCCCCCCCCCAAGAACTTTGTCATCTTTCTCAGGTATTATTTGTACTTGTATGGGGTTGGCCAAAAAGTTCATTTGAGTTTTTCCATAACATCCTACAGAAAAATCCAAACAAACTTCTTGGCTAACCCAATACCTTTGGTGCTCTGTTTTTATTGACATAACAGATGCCTTATTTCTGTCAAAGCAAATCTTCCTTGAGGAGAATCCTTACCATCCAACTTCATGGGCCTCTGTAATAAAGTGAGTAGCCAAGTAGAGTCCAGTGAATCTCAGGAGGCCTGTGGCACTGAGTCAATGAAACCAGAAGATGTACCCACCAATGTCCAGCTGGCTCTAGCTTATACACTCTTCCTCTGATCCAAATGGATAAGATGAGGCTGTTCTGGCTGCTAGGCAGTTGTAGGGTAAAGCCATTTCTGCATATGGTTTACTCTCATAAGCTCACACTTCCACATATTCACTACAACATCTGCATAGAACAGAAATCTTGAAACATTTCCCATTTCCAAGGGAAGATTCTAGGATCATTTAGCTAATCAAAGCCATACCTTGAGGTCAAGTACAAAGGAGTGTCTGTCAAGCTCTGAATAAGAAAAGTCCAGTGACACCAACCCATGGGCTCAAAAAGATTAAAAAACTCAGATCTAAGTATATGTATATATCTTTCAACTATAACAAAATTGACCCATCTCTAGGCCACATGATTGCCAGCTTAGTTGCCCAGGTTCTGAGCTTTGGCAGTTCTGGAGTCAATCCATTTCTCTGCTCAGTGAAAGCTTAAGGCAGCATTTCAATAGCCAGCTCTGTTGTACACAGAAGTCCTACGGAGAGAGATAAACCAGCTACCTACTCCGCCCCTCCACAGGGCACATGGTGTCCCTGAAAAGAAGTGCTAAGGACATAGTGACCAATTCTGTATTACTAGATGGGCCATTGTGAAGCAGGAAATGGCACTGTGATTTTGGCTGTTCAACTCACTACCTGAAAACAACATACTCTTGTATTTCTGTTGAGTAGAACAGAACTAAACAATTCTTTTCTTACTATATCTCAGCTAATTCATTAAGTGATTTCACGATTGACTCGAGAAAGGCAAGAAAATATAGTTATCATTATTCTCTGAGCAAGACTTTAAATGACATTAAAAATCTATGTATTACATTAAGAATGATTCAAAAAGCAAAACAACAACAACAAAAAGAACCTGAGGGGGCTTGGAGGACTCAGAATTAGCAAATTATTTTTATATGTTTCATTGCCTTTCTTCTCCCAGGCAAAATAGAAAAACAAATGAGACACAAATCTCTCCACATCATCAAATCTAACTCCTAAGTAGAAATTCTCTGGTATTCTAGCCCTAAATATTTTAGATTCTACAGAAACTTGGATAATTCTAAAGTTTGGTTAATATCCATAGCAATCAAGTCAGTAGAAGTTATATTTAACTGAACTAATACCATCACCCTCTAAATTCACAATGAGCTTTCCATAAACTTGTGTGCAGACATAATTCTTTAAACTGTTTTGCATTTAGTCAGGAATATACCATGATTAAATGACATAAAAAGGAATTTGAATTTTGGTGCATAAAGAATAGTCACCTATTCTTTACGACAGCTAATTTTTAATTTGCACATAGAAAAATTCCAGATTCCCTGGAAATAGATAAGTACAAAGTATATTCATCAGCTCTAAATCACCTATCCTTTAGATGGTCTCTCCAACTCAAATACCTGAAAGAACAAATTCTAGAGACAGTGTTTTTCTAGTTTTATGATGCATTTAGTAGCATACCTAAATAGACTGAAGACCTTGTCACTATCAAAGATGGCTGGAAGGATAAATCCAGTTTCAAAGGAGTGTTGCTTGCTTTGTTTTCTAAAGCTCAGGCTCATAATGCATGGTATTCCAATTAAGCTACACTATCAATGCAGTCCAGAAAAACTTTCCCCAGACTAAAAACTGAAATCTAGCTGAGGTTCTCTTCCCACAGAGAAAGTGTTCGAGACTCAGGGCTGAGTGGTAGCAGAGGAAGGAGTTGGATTTGAAGGGAATGAGCATAGTTAGTATCCTTTGGAACCTGGGGTATTTGGTCCTCTCTGGGTCTATTTTGTGTGATGGTTGGATGGGGGCTGGGCCAGAGCTTTGGGGCCTATGCTTGGAAGAATTCAGAATGTTCATAGATGGATTACTACTGCTGCCTACTCTCAAAAATACATCTATGACAAAGAAACCTACTTTCCTCCCAATTCTTAGGAGCAGAGAAATGTTGGACAAAGAGATGAAAAGTTTATATGCCTTCCTCTAAAATCCTCCAAGTCCAAGAGGCTCTCTGTGTGTGGTCTTGCATAAAAAGGCAATGTGGTTGAATTTACATGTCAAAAAGGTTAAGGGTGGTCAGATCAACAGTCTCCCAGAACAAAAAACAATACATATAATTGGACAGAATTCAAATAGTCTCATCACAGAACATGAATAATAAAGGTGAAAAGGAAAAAACAGAAATTTAGGTTCAGTTCAGATGAGGTCAAAGGTTAAATACCTGGATGGTATTAATTCTCTAACTTAAAGAAGATTTCTCATAAAACTTCAAGAACTTTTCCTTTCACACTAGCAGAAATACCATATTTCCTGACATGTCCCTCTAACTCATGTAGGCCTGAGTCCAGAAGATAAGACAAGCCATCTCTCCAACTCTTCAGGCCTTTGGTCAAGGCCCACAGTCACAAAACTCCCCTGTTCTGCTGTCTCTCAGGGCCTGTTCATGGGATGGCTAGGGACTGGGTAGCTTGGGTATGTTTTCTCTTGCCCTTTCTGTCTTCACTGCCATGCCAGGCTGAACCCGGCACGTACTAATACAGCTGCTGGGTTTCACTGCAGGAGATAGGTAACTTTGGGGGGAGAGTGAGGTGACGCCCATGTCTAATTTGTTGAATAGGTTATAAACAGCTTTGGGATATTTCAAGACATAAGACTGCATTTAAAGGTAAGGGGTTATTAGGAAGAGTGGTAATAATAGTTATAACAGTCATTAGTGTCCTAATAAAATACAAACAAAGGAAATGAGAACATGTATCTTTAATAATCTGATGCTAACACAACAAACCAAACAAAATAAATAAGTGAAACCGGCTTTTGGCTTCTTTGGAATGGACGATGACTTGCCCACTGAATATATTTACATCTTTGCAAGAGACTATGTGAAAGCTATCATATGTGATAGGGCATTAAAAAAAAAAATCAAATGGTTGTTGTATTCCTTCAGTACATTTGAATCTAATTTCAGCATTTACCGAAAGGAAATAACAACTTGGCTGGGTACACTGTGTAAACCTACGTGCTGTCAACTGCCAAGAAAAAATAAAGTACTTCCTCCCTTCTAGCCGGTCCTTCCTCTTCTTACGGCAGAGGTCCCCAGCCTCCAGGATCCAGCGCCTGATAATCTGAGGTGGAGCTNTAAAAAATTTTTTAACTGCTCTGCTGGGTCTTAATTGCTACAGGGGGGCTTTTTCTGGTGGCCGTGAGCCGGGGCTGCTCTCTAGTTTGGTGTGCAGGCTTCTCATTGCAGCGGATTCTCTTGAGGAGCACAGGCTGTAGAGTGTGGGCTCAGTAGTTGTGGCATAAAGGCTTAGTTGCTCCATAGTAATGTGGAATCTTCCCCAACCAGGGATCAAACCCATGTCCCCTGCATTGGCAGGCAGACTCTTAACCACTGGACCGCCCGGGGAGTCCTATATTTCTGACTGATACCTGTTACTGTCACTGTCTTGTACCCCTTTATATATATTATCTCATTAATCCTCATTTTGATAGTAGTGACCATTATTATTTTATTTTATTTTAGAGATGAGGAAGTAAATCTTAGGTTGTATCACTTTGGTAGGGCTGCCATAATGAAGTCCACAGACTGGGTAGCTTGCACAATGGAAATGTATTTTCTCCCCTGTTTTGGAGTTCTTCATTATGGAAAAGTACCCAGATTATCAAGGGGTGAGCACTGTGTTCCTTTACCTTGGGGATGTTAGCAAGAAATGTGGACACCCACAGACAGTTCTGCGCTCACACTTTTCTCATCTGCCTTGAGAACCTTCCTGTAAGTAAAACTCTGGTCAGATCTCTTGCTGGCAGGTCAGGGTGTACCTGGTATGCTTGAGTTCTCAAAGGAAATAGTGCACAATCTATGGGCCTTCCTAGCTGCAAAAATAACCAACTTCTCTTGCAGGGTTTCATGAATGGAGGGAAATAATCTACCTACTTTCTTACACATTTTACTATAGCAAATGAGTTTAATCACTTCATGCAATAAGGGGCTCTGAGTGAGGATCACCTTCAGGTAAAAGTTGGAGGAAAACAGATGCAGATAGATGAACCTGTTAGAACCCTGGCTGTAGGTCTCTGCTGTGGCCCCGAGTCTATTCACATGATACGGTTCAGCCTGAGGAGCCCTGTTGGGGGTGTGATCTCACTTGTCCACAGCAACAAGCTCTGGGCCCAGGTTGGGTGGGTGTTGTGTGTTACAACTCCTGCTTCCCATAGGAGGAAGCTGACGCTCAGCTAGAGAGAAGGACCTTCCAAACCCTATAGCAGTAGGTGCCGACGTAGATCAGAACCCAGAGATTCCGATTCCCACTCTTCTACTCCGGCCATTCCCAAGTACCTCTTCTCTAGGGCACCACCTCTGTGTTGCAAAGACAAGGCCGCTGTCATAGCACCCATGCTGAGCAGCATGCGGATGTGACCTACCTAAAGATCTCTTCACCTCAGGATCACTCATCTCTAACCTGACATGGATCTGACACCTTCCCCTGTCAGGCTTCAGTGTCAAGATTACCTTCTTAAAACAAAAAGATTTTTACAAAGTAACAGAATTTAAAACTGAGTTGTTCAAGTGTTGCTGTTTTTACCTGACTATTCTTATCTTAAAGTGGGATCATTCCCAGGGAAAAGAGGAAGGTTCCATCCCTGGCTCCTTAAATAACCAAAAGCTCCAGTCCAGAATTCAGCAAACTTTACCCTCAAAGTTTCTTGCAACATAATTTTCCAGTTGGTTGATGCCAAGGCAAAAAGACATCTTTTTAACGATTAGAGAGGATCAGTTGCTTAAACGATTTCTTGCCAATGTTGCATTTATGGTTTTACAATAAAGTGACTTTTAAGAAAAAGATTATTACCTTCTTAGAGATCACATTGGTGACCCTCCTCTCAAAAGGAGATGCCCACTCCTACACAGTCGTGCTTTGTCACATCACACATCATCCTCTTTATTTCCTGTATGGTACTTGATATATGTTTGTAATTACCTTGTTGTGTGTTTGTTTACCTGTTTCCTATATCTCTCTTCCATGACACAGCAGCTTCATCCAGAGAGGGAGCTGGGGAACCCTTCTGGCCACTTGCCCTCAGCGCCCACAGCGGAGTTGGGCAAACAGCAGGAGTTCAAGGCCAACGCCAACCAGGGAACAAGGAGGAGCACGACTACAAAGTCATCCTAAGGCTCACAGAATGGGAAGGAGGGAACTTCATACCCTGGATGAGCTGCTTCCTCTCCATTTGACCTTGACTCATTTTAACCTCTGTTATGAGCTGAATTGTTGTTGTTTAGTTGCTAAGTCATGTCCGACTCTTTTGCTACCCCATGGACTACAGCCCACCAGGCTCCTCTGTCCATGGGATTTCCCAGGCAAGAATACTGGAGTGGGTTGCCATTTCCTTCTCCAGGGATGAGCAAAATTATTTCCCCCCAACCCCCAAATGCATATCTTGAAGTCCTTATCCCCAGGACCTCAGAATGTGACTGTATTTGGACATAGGGCCTTTAAAGGGGAACTAAGTTAAGATGAAGTCATTTGGCTCAGCTGGTAAAGAGTCTGCCTGCAATGCAGGAGGCCTGGGTTCAGTTCCTGGGTTGGGAAGATCCCCTGGAGAAGGGAGAGGATACCTACGCCAGTATTCTGGCCTGGAGAATTCCATGGACTCCATGGGGTCACAGAGTTGGACAAGACTGAGTGACTTCCACTTTCACTTTCACAATCCAGTGTGAGCAGTGTCCTAATGAGATGTGGGAATTTGGACACTGACACGTATGGCAGGGAGACAGTGTGAAGACACAGCAAGAAGATGGCCCCCCTAAAAGCCAGAGAGAATTCTCAACAAAATGTAACTCTGCCAATACCTTGACCTCAGGCTTCTAGCTTCCAAAACTGTGAGAAAATACATTTCCATCGTTTAAGCTACATTGTCTAAGGATTTTGTTATGGCAGCCCTACCAAACTGATACCACCTCTCTGAGACTTATTTCTTCACCTCTAAAATAATAATGGTCACTTCTATTAAATAAGGGTTAACAAGGTAATGCATGGAAAGGGACACAACACAGTGATAGGAACAAAGACATCACTCAGAAATACTAGCTGCAAAAATTGCTTTCTTCCTGGAATCTAACTCCTTCATGTGTCATAGTTATTCACGTGATTATCTTCGCATATTTCACATAGGAAATGGTTTAGAATTATGCACACCTATATCATTGCACAGGAACACAATGACTGCCTTACCTTAAGTATTCAAGAGATGTGTGTCTCTCTGAGGGGAGAGGGCAGCAATTGTGTGGTCATCATGCACTTTCTAGCCTCCACGACCCTGTACAGGCTGTTCCTTGTGCTTTGAAGGCTTTTGCCGCAGATTTTTGCATAACTGGCTCCTTCACGTCATTCCCTTCCCACCTCAAATAGCGCTCAGCAGAGAAGTCTTCTCTCACTCTTTTAAAAAATATGTATTTATTTGGCTGTCAGATCTTAATTGTGGCACACCAGATCTTTCACTGTGGCACGTGGACTCAGTAGTTACAGCGCACAGGCTTAGTTGCCCTGCCACCTGTGGGATCTTAGTTCCCCAGCCAAGGATCAAACTGGCATCCCATGCACTGGAAAGTATATTCTTAACAGAGGAAGACCTAGAGAAGCCTCTGAAAACCCAGTTTACCTCCCTTGACCCCAGTCACTGAATGCATTTTAGATATTGATTCCTTTATCACCTTTTTTATCCCATAATACCCCCTACTCCATGATAGCAGGGACCCTAGCACATTCATCACTCTCTCTCTTTAATCAAAAAATTTGGTCATGAAATAGCCAATAAATCAAAAAAGAGATAATTGAATAGAGGAGACTACTTCCCATAAAGCTGAGTCCTGGGGAAGGGGCTGATTCTGTGAACTGCGCAGTGTATCTTATATTCTGGCCTTGGCCTCCAGGGGACATGGTTTCCTGGAGAGAAGAGATACTGAGGTGCTGTAGGAGGATGATAGATAAAAAGGGAAAGCCAGTTAGAGGTGGATTCCCAACCCAGCTTTGCCACTAACTAGGACACCCTATTGGGGAAGGCACTCAGCCTCTCCAAGCCTCACTCTCAGTAAAAAAAAAAAAGAAGAAGATGACTATAAGTAATTTTATACTCTGAAGAACTGTTGGAAAGATTCACTGAGTAATGTTTTAAAAGCACATGGCAAATAGAAGCTCAGTAAATGGTGTCATTTATAAATATTTTTAAGAGAGAAACTAAAAGGGCAAGCCACTCCATCCTGTGTTTTGACCTAATACAAGGAGTTTAAGATAAGTGTAAAAACTTAGCCATGCTGACAGTTTAATGTAAAGAGCTAGTGTTTTAACCCATCTGGAAAATATGGATCAGATCTCTGATGCCCTGACCCCCTGAGGGTTCTTTTTTTCCCATTATGTGTGTGCATGCTGAATTGCTCCAATCCTGTCTGGCTCTTTGCGATCCCATGGACTGTAACCCGCAAGGCTCCTCTGTCCATGGGATTCTCCAGGCAAGAATATTGGAGCGGGTTGTCATTCCCTCCTCCAGGGGATCTTCCAGACCCAGGGATGGAACTCACATCTCTTTTGTCTCTTGCATTGGTAGGCGGGTTCATTGTCACTAGCACCACCTGGGAAGCCCCTTCCCATCATGTAGAACTATTTTATTTTTATTTTGAAGAACATGCTAAATTATGTAAAGTGATATTGATATACACATACAGAGTCTACGAGGACAGAAACAATTTGATGAAATATTTTAAAAATTATTTTTAATTGAATATAGTTGATTTACAAAATTAGTTTCAGGTGTACAGCATAGTGATTTGCTATTTTTATAGATTATACTCTATTACTATATTAAAAAAAATTTTTTTGATGTGGACCATTTTTAAAGTCTTTCTTGAGTTTGTTACAATATTACTTATGTTTGTTTATGTTCTGTTTCTTTGGCCATGAGGCCTGTGGGATCTTAGTTCCCTGACCAGGGATTACATCCACAACGCCTGCATTAGAAGATGAGGTCTTAACCGTTGGACCACCAGGGAAGTCCCTAGATGGTACTCTATTTAAAGTTATAAACGGAGAGTCCTTGATTTTCTATTGGCCTCCCATAGATCACAGAGAATCCTACATCTGAAGGACACAATGATTCTTTTATCTTCAGAATTATCTTCACACTGATGAAAGTTTCCCAATTTTGAGAAGCAAATTATTGATATAGCTTGATATTTAGTTACTTAATATCACTGTCATGGGAAGAGGACTTTAAAAGAGCCCCATGGCAGATTTCAGCTGCGTCAGTCACCGTCAGTACCAAGCTGCGGTAACATTTCTCATCTGCAACTTGAGGGAGGGAGAGAACTCATAATGCATGTCACGCTGATTTATGCTGATTTCAGCAGGCTCACCGTGGGGCGGGGGGGGG
>SJYQ01104733.1:181151-200635 GCA_006410935.1 Redunca redunca
GATATGTGCAGGTGTTCCTCATACTCTATTCTTATGCCATGTTTGCTGAGTGGTGATAAGTCATTATTTTCCCATGAGCGACTGCCTACTGCTTTCTCAGACTTCTGAATCATGCCAGGCTTAGGGCTGTTTTCCCAGCAGGTGCAGTCACCTGAGAAAGCATCCTCTCCCCATCACCTCTTCCTTTCCTAGGTAATCCCAAGGAAAAAAAACATCAGGAGCCAAATTTTAAGAGTAAATACCAAAGTGGACCTGGATCTTCATTAGGCCTCAGCACATACCAGGGCAATGATTAACATAGTTCTTGAATTTAGTTCCTGCAACACCTCAGCCTTCCCCTGCCTTGCCTAAAGAGTGAAATCAGATTGTCCCTCATTCCACAGAGGCTGCTGGACTCTTGTGATGAATGAACTGGAAGCAGACCATCTTTAGGAACTTTTCCAGACAGCCTCTTTTTACCCTCCAGCCTCCTTTCCCAATTAGGGATCCTGCAGTGTCTGAGGAAAGACGCTTTTCTTTTCTGTTAATCACTTGAGTAAGAAAAAAAAAAAAAGTTGATTTTCTATGTCCCTCCAGAATTAAAGGGACTTAAGACAAAAATATCTGGGTTTTATATCCAACATGCCCATCTCCCACCAGTCTGCCTGTGTGTGGATCACCTCCAACCAAATGCACGCCTTGCCTCCCACCTTGCATCCAGTATCTTGACAGCAAATTTTATAATGTCACTTTTTTTCCTGAATCCTCTGACTTGCTACCCATCATCCCCCAAAGATCAAAAGTCATCATTTGGCTCCCAGTCTCTTCCTGGTCCAGGCCCTCCCCATCCTGTAGCACCTACTTCTCCTCCTTACACCCCAACCACGGAACTGGCCATGCGTTCTGTTTCTGGCCCTTGTACACGCTGCTACTAACACCTAGAGCAGTGATTCTCAAGGCTAGAGATGCCATGTCCCAGACAAACTGGAAATCTCTGGGGATGGACTCTGAAAACTTCTTAGGTGACTGTAAAGTACAGCCAGTTTGGGTGCAGATGCTCAGCTCTGGCTGAAGGGTGAAGTCCTAAAGTCCCAGTGCCCAGCTCACACTTTAGCCTACAACATTTGCATCCCCATGCATGGGCCTCGGGCATCACTATTTTTTTTCCAGTCTCCCTAGGAGCTTGCAGTTTTGAGAAGCACTGTCCTCAAGGGTATTTTCCTATGATCCCTGGAAAACTTGGACTCCTTCCATAGGTCTCAGTCTGATGGAATTTTCTGAGAAGGCTTCCCTGAGCCAGGTGCTCACATCATGCCCTCCTGCAATGAGGACTCAGTTCAGTTCAGTTCAGTCGCTCAGTTGTGGCCGACTCTTTGCGACCCCATGGACTGTAGCGTGCCAGGCTTCCCTGTCCATCACCAATTCCTGGAGCTAGCTCAAACTCATGTCTATTCAGTGATGCCATCCAACCATCTCATCCTCTGTCATCCCCTTCTCCTCCTGCCTTCAATCTTTCCCAGCATCAGGGTCTTTTCTAAGGAGTCAGCTCTTCACATCAGGTGGCCAAGTTATTGTAGTTTCAGCTTCATCATCAGTCCTTCCAATGAATATTCAGGACTGATTTCTTTTAGGATGGACTGGTTTGATCTCCTTGCAGTCCAAGGGACTCTCAAGAGTCTTCTCCAAAACACCAATTCAAAAGCATCAATTCTTTGGCACTCAGCTTTCTTTATGGTCCAACTCTCATATCCATACATGAGTACTGGAAGAACCATAGCCTTGACTAGACAGAACTTTGTTGGCAAAGTAATGTCTCTGCTTTTTAATATGCTGAGGACTCAGCAGGATTCAGAGTCAGGTGGTGAGCCTCTCAAAGGTGAGGACAGCGCTGGCTCCCTCAGTCTCTAGAACAGCGCCTATCATCCTCCACTGGGCACCGTGTTGGGAGCACAAAAGGGTTTCTGTCCTTGTGGAGTTCCCAGTACTCTTGTCAAGTTCTCCATTCACCCATTCTTTCCAGAGACAAAATGTACAGCAACCTTGCCCTCTGCCCCAGAAGCATGGTACTGATACCCAGGAGCTAGAGCATAGCCTTGCTCAGCTCCCAGCTTTACAGGGACATCCTTCAACAGAAGGAACTCCCATGGAGAATATTTCCAACCCTGGAAACAGTGGTCTCAACCTGTTAGCTCTACAGATTAAAAATTAAAAAGTGAGGACACCAGTGAGAAGAATGCTCAAAGGCTAATTTTCAGAGAAGATTCTGGACATAATTTGTTTCATTTTGAATCATTACTATGAACAGAGGCAGACTTCATCTGTTGTTGTATTGTTGTTTAGTTGCTAAGTTTTGTCCAGCTCTTTGTGACCCCGTGGGCTATAGCTTACCAGGTTCCTCTGTTCATAGGATTTCCCAGGCAAGAATACTGGAGTGGCTTGCCATTTCAGGGAATCTTTCTGACCTGTGTCTCCTGCATTGGCAGGGCATTGCAGGCAGACTTTTTAAACTCTAAGCCATCTGGGAAAACTTTGTCTGGAAGATTCTAAATGCAACCTGTGAACAGCTGACTGAAGGAGACACTGTTGGAGTCACAGATGATGCCTGTCAACATGGAAGGATGACCACAGTAAGAAGATGCTGAGTAAAAGTCTCAGAAGCGTAGTTCATGTGTCATTACTTTTAACCTCTGCAACAAAATACTTCTTTTCAGGCATTAAAGTATAATGCAGGGGGCTGTATTCAAGTCCAATGTTTGCCACCAACTGTGTGAGCTCGGAATAGTTACTTACCCTTGCTAAACTTCAGTCTCCTGGACTATTCAATGTGGACAATCCGGTTACCCATTTCAGAGGGTTGTTGTGATGATTAAAAGAGATCGTACAAGTAACGTTCCTTAGCATAGTGTCAGGCCTACAGTGATTTAACTGCAACTATTTGCTACTGTTATTACATTCTCTAGCAAAAGTGGAAAGCCCAAGGAAGATGGTAAGTGGGCTAAGACAGGGACCAGGGACTTCTTAGGGGACATCCTCTTAGTCTCAGCACTTCACGTTCAGACGGAGGGGCTGTAGGGAACCATAGGTTGCACAAGATCCATTTCCATTCCTTACTGGAATTCAGCTCTGGATTTTTATCTATCAGCACCCCTTTTAAGAACTTTCCATGACTTACCAAACCATATCTTCCCTTCTTGCATGCTTCATTGCTTTCCCTTTCCTTTTCTCCTTATATCTGAACAGGCATGAAAATTGATGTCTTGACACACTTGAATATTAGATCCAAGGACTTTCAAGTTTCTTCAATTTCATATTAATCACTCATTGTCCTGGTACAGCCATCATCATTGGTGGTGGTCTGAGTTTTTATTATTTCGATTCTGTGAAGCTATTCGAAGTTAATTGTCATGAAACATTATTTTTTTTAAAGTTTCTTTTAAGGAGTTTACTTTTGTTTAGTTGTTCTTTCTTATATGAGGCGTTTCAGTTAACATTTTCTTCTTTACACAATTCATGGTCATTAAGAAGTGAATGGGTTTCCATGGTGGTTCAGATGGTAAAGAATACGCTTGCAATGAAGGAGACCCAGGTCTGATCCCTGGGTCAGGAAGATCCCCTGGAGAAGGGAATGGTAACCCGCTCCAGTATTCTTGCCTAGAGAATTCCATGGACAGAGGAGCCTGGCAGGCTACAGTCCATGGGGTTACAAAGAGTTGGACACAATTTAGTGGCTGAAAAGCAACAATTAAAATATTGTTTATAATCATATATGTGAAAATTATCAAAGTAGAAAGTATGAGTCAGAACATGTGGATTCATCTATATATATTTAATTCTATAAGCTGTGGAAGATGGTTCAGTTCAGTTCAGTTCAGTAGCTCCGTCGTGTCCGACTCTTTGCGATGCCATGAATTGCAGCATGCCAGGCCTCCCTGTCAATCACCAACTCCCGGAGTTCACTCAAACTCACATCCATCGAGTCGGTGATGCCACCCAGCCATCTCATCCTCTGTCGTCCCCTTCTCCTCCTGCCCCCAATCCCTCCCAGCATCAGAGTCTTTTCCAATGAGTCAGCTCTTCGCATGAGGTGGCCAAAGTATTGGAGTTTCAGCTTTAGCATCATTCTTTCCAATGAACACCCAGGACTGATCTCCTTTAGAATGGACTGGTTGGATCTCCAGTCCAGTCCAAGGGACTCTCAAGAGTCTTCTCCAACACTACAGTTCAAAATCATCAATTCTTCAATGCTTAGCTTTCTTCACAGTCCAACGAGATGGTAGGTTGACAAAATATTAAATATAAGTTGGGGACTGAGATTGTGCTTACAGAAAAGAATCCTCTGTAATATTCAGTAAAAACCATCTGTCAAGACATCATTCATGAAGTAATAAAATCATCAAATAAGCCACTGCACAAAGGAACATTCTCAGGGACCACGTCTGTTTCAGAATCTCATCAGGCACATTCCTAGTTTCAGTTTATCTGACTGCAAGACCCTTGGAACTGCTTTGAACTGTTAGATCAGCTCCAATGGACTCTGCCCAAACAGAAAAAATAAGGGCTTCTATTCTCTTCATCTTTCATTTATATATTTTTAGATGTAGTTTTCTGCATAAATGGTAAAGCAGAGAGGATGGAAGGAATACACAGTGTTTTAAAAGTTGCTCTCCTTCTCTTCCTTTATTCTTGATCCATTACTGATCTTTATCTTACCTGAGCCTCTGTCAATTACAAAGAGAATACTAAGAACCTTAATCTGGCCATTTATGATCAAATGTAACAGATGTCTAGACTATTCTAAGATTCTATTTTCTATAAAATGGGGACAAAACCACCTGAACGTTGTGAGGATTGAATGTGACAGGATTCACTGAAGCTCCTAGCCCAGGGCCTGGTACGTGGTCAGTGCTCACAAATGTTAGCTATGACTCTAGTTACTATTAACCTCAGACCCCAAGTGCTACCCTCACAGACTCCTTGCACATTTCAGTTCTCTTTCAGGTATGGCAGTGATACTGTGGTTCCATCTTCAACTTTTGGATTTCTTTTTCTCCATTTATCCATCCACTCAGATTTAGTCATAGCATGCTAGATTCTAGGGAGACTCACCATAGGGAATTCTTGCTGTCTCAGGACTTTGATTTATGCACTTAGATTTGTAGAAAAACCTTACTCTTGACCCCAATATTCTTTTGGTTTCTATCCTTCCTTGAATTGTATAATCCATCTAGGAAAGTTTATTTGCCATGTTTTTACATCTGTTTTACTCCTCTGTAGTTCTTAGTGATACCACATTTGTCACTCTTGGTAAAGAGTTCTCCATATTACTCACCATGGAATAGGTTATCTGTTTGACATCAGAGAACAAAGTACTATTCCTAGGATGGATTTCAAATGTCACTGAGATACTTTTATCCTAGGTCTTGGGCATCACAGCTTAAGGTTTATCCACCCTACTGATCTTAAGTTCCCCTCTTCCCTGCCTTTACCCCAGATAGATTTTAAAAAGAGTGAGGCTTCCCTCAGCAGAAGCTTTATCTTCCTTTTCCAACTTCTCTCCCTGCTTCTTTTCACTATGACTCTGATTTCCCCTATGGTTACATCCTTTTGGCCATATAATCCACTGTGTCAAGTATGTGCAAGTAATAGAACTTTCTGTGATGATGGAAATACACACACACACACACACATGTATAGCCATATGTCGCTATTGATCACTTAAAATGTGGCTCAGTTCAGTTCAGTTGCTCAGTCATGTCCAATTCTTTGTGACCCCATGGACCGCAGCATACCAGGCCTCTCTATCCATCACCAACTCCTGCAGCTTACTGAAACTCATGTCCATTGAGTCAGTGATGCCATCCAACCATCTCATCCTCTGTCATCCCCTTCTCCTCCTGCCTTCAATCTTGCCAAACATCATTCCAATGAGTCAGTTCTTCACATCAGGTGGCCAAAGTATTGGAGTTTCAGCTTCAACCTCAGTCCTTCCAATGAATATTTAGGACTGATTTCCTTTAGGATGGACTGGTTGGATCTCCTTGCAGTCCAAGGGACTCTCAAGAGTCTTCTCCAACACCACAGTTCAAAACCATCAATTCTTCGGTGCTCAGCATTCTTTATATACTCCAACTCTCACATCCATATATGACTACTGGAAAAACCGTAGCTTTGACTAGACAGAACTTCGTTGGCAAAGCAATGTCTCTGCTTTTTAATATGCTGTCTAGGTTGGTCGTAGCTTTTCTTCCAAGGAGCAAGTGTCTTTTAATTTCATGGCTGCAGTCACCATCTGCATTAGGTCCATGTGATGTAGGTGCCTGCCATCAGACTAAGACTCCCTTCCCCATCATTTTGCCCCTTGGAGGAGAGAGTTGGAGATAAAGACCGGCAAACTTTTCCTCTTAATTTTCCCTCCTTTTATTTCTGTATTAGGTGGATTGATAACTCTTACTTAAAGCATTCTTCTTGGGACCTAGGTGCACTTATTACTTAAAATAGTCACTGCTGCTGCTGCTGGTAAGTCACTTCAGTCATGTCCAACTCTGTGCGACCCCATAGACAGCAGCCCACCAGGCTCCCTCATCCCTGGGATTCTCCAGGCAAGAACACTGGAGTGGGTTACCATTTCCTTCTCCAATGCATGAGAGTGAAAAGTGAAAGTGAAGTTGCTCAGTCGTGTCCGACTCTTCACAACCCCATGGACTGCAGCCCACCAGGCTCCTCCATCCACGGGATTTTCCAGGCAAGAACACTGGAGTGGGTTGCCATTGACTTCTCCTAAGATAGTCACAACACCCCTAAAAAACTGTTGTTATCCACATTTTATAGATGAGGCTCAAAAGAGTAACATGCTTGATATTGTACAGTTAACAAGCCACACACTTGACGTTTAAACCAAGGTCTGCCATAAAGAAATCCTGTCTCTTCACTCTCTCCTCACCAGCCTACAACATAATCATCTTTGAGATTATTTGTTGCCATGACACATTAAAAAATACTGCTTGCTACCAAGCAGTCCTGACTTCTTGGTCTGATTATCTATGATTCTTTTCACAACTTTTATCTATTCCACATTTTTATTTCCTAGACTTAATCTTTCTGTTTTGCTTTTCCCGTAAAAGACCACCTTCTACTCAGTTCTCCTGGTTTCACGGTCCTGCACCCCTATCCAGCTGGCACCATATGTGTTAAGCTACTCTGGGTCATGCTGCATTTCCTTACGATGTTTCCTACATGACTAAGCAGTGCACAGCTGAGCTTTCAGTGGAGCTCCACAGATGCCTGCCTTAGTTTCCTGAGTCCATATTTATACCTGAACACCAACAACTCCAGCTCTTTTATATAGCCTCTTCCTAAAAGGAGGTAAGGAGATGGGATGCCTTTTCAAAGGGCTGAGTCTCTTTTATGCTATCAATTTGCAAGAGGCTTATAAAAAAAATCCAATGGATATTGACGTTCAACTCACCTCACAATTCATCAGTATGCTATTCTTTCCCACTTTGCCAGCGAAGAAACAGAGGCTCAGAATGATTTATTCAATTTGTAGCAAATATATCAGGAAATCAGAAGGGTATCCAAGAATAGAAGCTAGTTCAATGTGCAGCCTAAAGTTAAGGCACAATTCCCAAAAGTTTTGAAGAGTCACCCCTTCCTAACAAAATCAAGGGTATTTGTTTCCAAGCAGTTCTTGGAAATGAAAATAGGCAGAACTGGAAATACTATTTCAGACCACACACTTAGCTTGCTCCTCACAATAACCTGGCATTGGAAATTTCTCAAGACCAAAGTAACTCATCTTTTTAAGTATACAGTCTGCTGAGAGCAAGGAGTTAGGGGTAGAAGCAGCAGTGAACTCTTTTTTTTTTTTTCCCTAATTGTAGCTGGACTTCTGAAAATATTCTGACAGCAGCATAAAAGCTATCTCCATGCATGAATCAATCTAGTATTTTAGCAACACAGGAAATCTATAATGGTAGGTAAGAGTGTTTAATAAATGGGATAGGGAAAAGTTTGATTTAAGCCAGTTCACTTATTTTATTGGATTGCTGAGAGGCCTTTGTAGGCAGTTATTTCCAGATAGCTTATCCTTGGTAAAGCTTGAAGTACCTTCCAAAGTCAGAGAACTTTAGAAAAAGGGAAGTCAACAACATTATCTTCTAAGGTTTCTTTATTGTTTGCATGAAGCAAACTTCCATTGTACTACATACTTCGAATGGAACTTCCTTTTAAATCTTCATCAGATTTTTTGATTACCCTCTTTCAAGATCAACAACAGCTATCCCACCATGGGAAAAAAACATGGTCCACTTTTGAAAAGTAACAAGAGCCATGTGCTATAAATGTAGACCCAAGATTTTTTCTCAGTGTAATTCATTACTACTCATGAAGAAAATTTAGAAGGACATGGAAGGGCATTGGTTTGTCCAGTATCAGTGTTCAGGTCAGCTAGTCTGAAAGAAAATGGAGAGAGACCCAGTGGGTCAGTAACAGGAGCAACATATGAAGACTTTAAAATATAATGCTAATAAAGATATAAGCCAATAGAAGTAATCTACTATTTTTACTAGATACTAGGTACTAGGGCTACCCTGACAAATTACCACAAACTGGTTTCTTAAATAACTGAAATGTATTCTTTTTTGGTTCTGGTGATGATAAAGCTGCAATCAGGTGTTAGCACTGGTTCCTTTGGGGGCTCTCGGGGAGAATCTATCCTGCCTCTCTGTCTTACTGTCTGGCAGTTGCTAGCAAGACTAGGCATTGCTTGAGTGTAGCTGAAAAGCTCTAATTTCTGCCTCACTCGAGTCCCTAAATGACAAGCCAGTTCTTAGTGATAGTCATTACTTGGCCTTCTTTCCTGTGTGTCTCTGTTTTTACATGGCCTTCTTTTAAAGACCTGTCATTCAGATTTGGGCTACCCCCATGGCTCAGAGGTAAAGATTCCACTGGGCAATGTAGGAAACAAGGGTCTGATTCTTGGGTCGGGAGGATCCTCTTGAGAAGGAAGTGGCAACCCACTCCAGTATTCTTTCCTGGGAAATCCCACGGACAGAGGAGTCTGGTGAGCTACAGTCCATGTTGTTGTTGTCATTGAGTCACTAAATTATGTCTGATTCTTTGCGACCCCATGAACTGCAGCACACCTGGCTTCCTTGTTCTCCACGATCTCCTGGAGTTTGCTCAAACTCATATCCATTGAGTCAGTGATGCCATCGAACCATGTCATCCTCTGTCATCCCCTTCTCTTGCCCTCAATCTTTCCCAGTATCAGGATCTTTTCCAATGAATTGACTCTTTGCATCAAGTGGCAAAGTACTGAGCTTCAGCTTCAGCATCAGTCCTTCCAATGAATATGCAGGACTGATTTCCTTTAGGATTAACATTTGATCTCCTTGCTCTCCAAGAGACTCTCAGAGTGCATGGGGTCGTCAAAGAGTCAGGACTTAGTAACTAAACAATGACAACATTCAGATTTAGGGCCCACCTTAAACCATCATGACTTCATCTTAATTAACTAATTATAGCTGAAGAGATGCTTTTTCCAAATAATATCACATTCTGAAATTCCAAGTAGACGTGAATCTTGGAGGATGCTATTCCATCAGTACAAGCACTATAGGAATTATCAGAGCCTGCTTATGCTACAGGCATGGTCTGGTGTTGGACTTGGCAGTACCTTTGTCATTCACACATGAATGGAGGGGTTAGAAGAGATCAGAAGTCCTTACCTTGGGAACCTTGAACAGACTTCAAGACCTCCATTAATCTAAGATTGTATGCACATCATTGCATCTAGTGTGCTCACACGTTTTTTAAAAATAGAATTACCCTGTCTTTTTTGAGTGTCCCTAAGAGAACTTATGGAGAAGGCAATGGCACCCCACTCCAGTACTCTTGCCTGGAAAATCCCATGGATGGAGGAGCCTGGTGGGCTGCAGTCCATGGGGTCGCTAGGAGTCAGACATGACTGAGCGACTTCGCTTTCACTTTTTACTTTCATGCATTGGAGAAGGAAATGGCAACTCACTCCAGTGTTCTTGCCTGGAGAATCCCAGGGATGGGGGAGCCTGGTGGGCTGACATCTATGGGGTCACACAGAGTTGGACATGACTGAAGCGACTTAGCAGCAGCAGCAAGAGAACTTAGACTCAATAGGCTAAGAAAAATTGTATCAAATCATCGGTAAGGTTGTTCAGAACATTCTGATTTCTGGATATGTATTTGATCTGTTATATTTCCCCAAGTTTATGATGCATTCAGAGTTTCTGGATTGTGTACTAAAAGTATAGCTTTTAATATGATTTTCTTTGGAAGAGTTTCTGGCTCATTCATTTCTAATCTGCTTCATTCCACATAACCCACAGGGGGATCATTTTCTATGTTTCTCATGTTTTATGCAGTAGGAAACGTAAATTAAACTCAGAACTGGAAGAAAACAAGCTAATGTCTGCAACGAGGGGAGGGGTTGGGAGAAACATAGCTGAAAGAGTTTACAACTAGGCATACAGAGTTTGGTATCAAAGACTATAGAATGGAGCTGGTGAAAGGAAGCAAGTAGGGGAGGTGGGTAAGGCTGAAGGTGATGCTGTGGGATTGGAGCTTTAGAGTAGAATCCACTTTCCCCTCAGAGTCTGGGATGTCACTTGTCCCACATTTTAGTGTCTCCCTAGTAAATAACAATTTCCTAGTTATTAAAAGCAATTCCTTTTAAAGGCAGCTCTCATCAGATCACGCAGTCTGTACTGTGTTTTGAAAGAATACACTCCCTCTGGTTTTCCTTGGCACCATTCACGCACATCCACGAAGGACATAGCTCTTCAAGAACCACAGACAACTTGTTCATAGATCGTCTGATCTCCATTTGTTTTATCCTCTTTTTGTTTTTATTTGACTGATTTTTATTTCTTCATCTTTTTGGAGCTTTCCCACTAACAGATGAGTGAGAGGAAGGAAATGGATTCTAGTCTACTGACCGAACTGCTACTTTTCTATTATTTGAAAAAAAAAATGTTTGGTCCTGAGAAGCAATTTTAGTTATACATCCTTTTCCCTGTCCTGTTACCACAGAAAATCAAATCAATCTTTTATATTGGTACAATATAGAATTGAAAACTCACCTTTACTCTGGAAGCCTGGGCTTAAAATAATAAAAATTTTTTAAAAAGAAATTTTTGTCCTTCATGATAGTTTGTCATTGATTTCCTTAATTTCTTTAAGCTTTGTTTCCATTTTTATGACTATATTAGAAAATGTGAAAAATACATCAATCCTTTCATATTTTTTTTTACTCCAGTCTGGGAATGTTCTGTAGGCTCATGTGTGCATGAGTGGAGTTAATTTCTCTCATGTATTCTCAAATTGACACTGCTGAGTACTCTCTTGAGAAAAACACTCTTAAAGAAAGCCCCAGGTAAAAATGCATTCACAAATGAGTGTGAAGTCTCTTTCCAAGAGAACCCATTCTGCACATCCTTGTGAAAAAAGTAAACCAGAGTATAGCCAGAGACCCCCAGGGAATGTTGTGTTCATAATTATTCTTTAAAGGTCAGTGAAAAGAAGGAAAAGCATCGAGGAAGTTTTGAAATAGAACTTTCGAGTACACTGGCCAAGAAATGAATCCCAGGCAGGCAAAATTGGAAATCTAAGAAAACAGACTTGATCTTTTAAGCTTGAAATAAAAGGTAATGGGGTAGTCTGGGAAAAAAGGAAAGGAAACCGCAACCCCTGAAGAGTTGCTAAAAACCCAGAGGGCACCCAGGGAACCTGCCAAGGTCCACACAGTCATTGCCCATATTGTCCTGCCTTTCAAAGACTTTCAAGATGTCTACCGAAAGCTCAAAACAAAACTGATTTAGCCATATGGGACTTGTCTTTTTTTGTTTCTTATGGTCAGTCACTTTCTTACAGCTGAAAAAGAGTCAGCCCACTAATTTGCTTTGTATTAGGATAGCATCTAAGATGTAAAAAAATTTTAATATATATATAAAATTTTCCCCAAGTGGGGGAATGGAACGCATATTACCTAGATGAGTGCTTTGTGAGTGAAGTCGCTCAGTCACGTCCAACTCTTTGCGACCCCGTGGACTGTAGCCTACCAGGCTTCTCTGTCCATGGGATTCTCTAGGCAAGAATACTGGAGTGTGTTACCGTTTCCTTCTCCAGGGGATCTTCCCCACCCAGGGATCGAACCCAGGTCTCCCGCATCAGAGGCAAACGCCTTAACCTCTGAGCCACCAGGGAAGCCCTGAAACTGTAATTAATCAAATCCATTTCACCTGCTTTCACTAATTAAGGTCATTTTAGGATGTGCATGGCTCCAGTTGGAGCTTCCCAGGTAGCTCAGTGATAATCTGCCTGCCAGGCAGGAGACATGGTCGGGAAGATCTCCTGGAGAAGGAAATGGCAACCCACTCCAGTATTCTTGCTCGGGAAAGCCCATGGACAGAGCAGCTGAGTGGGCTATAGTCCATGGGGTCACAAAGAGGTGGCCATGACTAAGCGGCTAAACAGAAGCAGCAGCAGTCCTCCACGTGACATGCAGCCTGAACGAGATGTTTGCCCCAGTTATTTTCTGGCAGCTTGGGGTCAGCTGTGTCTAGTTTGAGCTGAACTAGTTAAGACTGGATAGGAGCCCTGACCCTCCAGCTGGGCATGCTTGCATGTCCTCTCAGTGGCCTTTTGAACATTGGGGTAGGGGAGGGCTTATAGCTCAGTTACATCTGCACAGAAGGATGACTATCACACCTTTCCTCAATCATCTTCCCCCAAACCCTGCCACCCTTACCAACCCCACCCCACCTGTGCCCTGTGGCTGTATTCCTTTGTCCATAAATACCCCCAGGCCCTCACCTCCAAGGAGATGGGCTTGAGGCTTGTTCTTCTGTTTCCTCACTCCTCCACTTTTCAGATAAACCCTCTCTTTCCTTTTTGCTGCAAACCTTGGTGTCTCAGCACTTAGGCTGCTGTCTTCCTACAAAATGAGCCTGATTGGGAAATAAGCTTTCTAAATGGGCATCTTAACCAAGTAAACTAAAGTTTCTGTGAATGATTTTTGGTTCACAGTTTTCAATAGATTTTACTTTTTTTGTAATACTATATCAGATTAAGGGCAGCTTCACCGAAGTCATTCATAATGAAGTCCTACTCTCTACTATCTTTCTCCTGTTTGTTTAGTTTGGCTTTCTCTCTCTTAGAAACTTAGAATTAGGGGGTAGGCACAACACAGAGCTTGAGGCTAAGGAATTCAGTTTACATAGCCAGTTTCACAGATCTTTACTAAAAGTGATGATCTCTGTGGCTAACTTGTAAGTTTCCTCCTCTGCTACTCCTTTTCTCTGCATATTTCAACAGGAGATGGAACCCATTTGCAAAACTCATAGTAAGATCCTCAAAAGGCCAGAAGGGTTTTTTTTAATCCAACTTGACTGCAAGGGGCAGTGTGGTTCAAGAGTAAAAAGTGGGAGTGGTAACCATAGCTCAAGGAAGGCATTGTGGCCCAGAAAGTATTCCCTAAAGTGAAAAGCTTTCCCCAAAGAGCAAGAAAATGCCATTGACAGAACATTTTGAAAGAAAGGAGACAAAATATAAAAGAAGTCTGTCTTACCCTTGCAGAGAAATGGCAATACAGATACCTTTAAAAACCCTAGCTTGTTGGTGATTAAAAACAAGCTAATTAAATATTTTGTTATTCTAAATGACCTTGTGGGGTGCTTAAGACAGAATTTAAAAAGTAAGCACTTTCTCCTATTTGTTCTGTGGATTACACCACAGCGCTCCTCCCTTCCTCTCACACATGTGGACCATGGGTCATCTACTTGGGTCTAAGGAATCTTAAATGCTATATTAGTTTAGTTATTCTCAGTGAACTTCTGTTTCTTTTTTAAAACTTTACTAGCATAAGGAGGGGCTTGGGCCTTAGCTATCAAGTTTCCCTGAAGATAACACAGCAGTTATAAAATGGTGTAAATAATTCGACATTGGGTAGTACAAAACCGTGACAAAACTGGTTCTAATTAAGTATAACTATGTCAATCAAAATATATCTAGAGACCCAGTTATCTTGATAGAATTCTGAAGATCACTAAGACTTGAAACAGCTACTTAAAACACTCTAAGTCAGTGTTTTCTCAATCTCGGCCCTACAGAAAATTTTAAGTTGGTAGTTTTTTGTCGCTGGTGGTGGGGAACTGTCTGGGGCACTGTGGGCTGTTTAGCAGCATCCCTGGCCTCTACCCATCAAATGTCCAATCCTGTGTGTGTTAGTCACTCAGTCATGTCCTACTCTTTGTGACCCTACAGACTGTAGCCCACCTGGCTCCTCTGTCCATGGGATTCCCCAGGCAAGAATACTGGAGTGGGTTGCCATGCCCTCCTCTAGGGGATCTTCCCAACCCAGGGACTGAACCCAGGTTTCCTCTATTGCAGGCAGGTTCTTTACTGTCTGAGCCACCTTGGCCAAGTTGAGAACAGAAAACATCTCCAAACATTTCCAAATGCCCCCTCAGGGACAAATTTCACCCCTAGTTGAGAACCACCATTTTAAATCATTGCAGAAAGACAATTCAGCTTTTTGCAATCTCGTTTTTCCTTTTCCTCTTACGTTAGCTCACAATAACTTCTGAACATCCCATGTTTTTCCTTTTATCTCTGAAAAACGTGACTTTTTTTTTTTTTTTTTTTTACTGTCCTTTAGGTAGGAGATGCGTCCTATAGGCTCCCACCTCCCTGCTTCGTCTGTCACCCAACTGAGGCTGCTTACCCCTACTCTCTACAGGGAGAAAAGCCCGCTCCCCTTTAAAGCAGGGCTCCTTCATATTGTGCTCCCCTTAGTCTTGTTGCTGGGACACACAGGCTGCTTTCAGGGTGGCAGGTCTCCCAGAGCTAGGATTTTTGTGTCTCACAGCTTCCCAGCTGGAAGGGCTCTGAAGGATGCTTTGAAGGGATGTTCTAACAGATTCTGAGACTTAAGCTTAAAGGGGAGGTTGTGGAGAAGCTTGGAAGAGATTTAAAGACTCCCACTGTGTGGGCCAACTGAATTCAAACAAGACAAGGCATCAGACTCATTGTTTACTGATAATAGTAGAAACTTATTTTCCACACACCAACTTGGCAGGACCTTAGTTCTGAGTATTCCTAGGTTAATTACAAGTCAATTAAGTTTAAGACAAAGTATTTCAAAAACAAATTTAACAGTCTTCTTGTCCTGCCTGCCCATCTAGAAAGGCTTTTCATTATTCCCCAACTTATTAGAAGCCTGCTGGGAGTGCTTTTAAAATGCCTTTGAATAAGTAGGCAAAGAAAAGTTACCTAGGTCTCTAGGTCTCTGTCTTCTTGTTTATTTTGCCATTTCTCTTAGGTTTACATCTAAATCTTTGAGGTACAAAAACTGAATCATCATCTGCATTATGAAACTTGAGTAAAATGCATGTAGTCTGCTCCGTTCTGTGGCCTTTGATTCTGTGTAGTGCATCTTACGCTAGTGGAGAGCATGGATCCTGACAAAGCCCCACGAATTGAACACAGCTTATAATAGTAACAGGTATTTGGTATATATTTACTCTGTGCCAAAGACTGAGCTAAAGTTATTTCCATTTTTTCTTTCTTACATTTAATTACTCATTTCTCATTACAACTTTATGAACTAGGCCCTGTCATTCACTATTGAGATAAGGAAACAGGCTTAGAGAAGAGATCACATTTTTAGTGAGAGTAGGAATTCAGACTCCATCACTGACTACTCTCAAAGCCTTTATTCATTAGTAGATGGATAGGTTGACCAATCACCTTGTTACAGGATGGCTACTCTTCCAGGAAATTCCTTGGAAAGACATTGTCATGAAGGTTGGCTCCTAAAGGCAGTCTGCATAGAGAGGACCCTCTCTTTCTTTTCAAGGAGTTACTTCTCATGTGTGATCCAATGACTATCTGCTGAGGATCTCACATCTCTGAAGAAGCAGATCCATGAGTTCCTCAGACCTAATAATTCAGAACTTCTATAATGAATGGGAAGTAAGCCTAAGTGTCTGCACTTAAAAAAACAAATAACAACAGCAACAACAAAACCCTCACTTTTCTTATACCCCAGAAAGTCTCTAACCATTGACCTATGCTGTCAGAATAGATTCATTTTCAGGGCTGGGTGTTAGGTTTCCTCTTCTAGACCTTCTGGAGGATTCCTTCAAGCAGGCTCCCTTGCTTTCTGACTTCCAGGTGACTTTAGACAAGGGAGGCTGGGGGCATTAGCAAGAGATCAGGGAGGGAGAAATGGGAGGGATAAGATCTTTAGCCCTCAGGCTCCCTTCCTATCTGGTTATTGCAAATTGGCTGCCTCCTGCACCCAAAGGCCCGAGTGACTGTCATGGAGCCCTTTCCACACAAATGTTCAGATTCTAGGAATCACACCCTCCTTTTGTCCAGTTAGGCTCTGGGTGGTAAATGCTCCTTTCTGGTGCTCCCTGTAGGGTATCAGACTATCTTCCATTGGTTTCAAGAATCTCTCAACTACCCCCCATTTGAGAGCATCCTCTGGTTCCTGGCAGAACCTTGAATACCCTGACAAACATGACCCAAAAGGCATAATTTATCTTACTTCTTCTGGGTTATTCTTCCTCTATTGCACCTATTAGGGACTTGATAGCCTTAAGTTA
Source organism: Redunca redunca (assembly GCA_006410935.1). Lineage (NCBI taxonomy): Eukaryota > Metazoa > Chordata > Mammalia > Artiodactyla > Bovidae > Redunca > Redunca redunca. The sequence continues at coordinate 197,777 of SJYQ01104733.1, forward strand.
TGAAAAAGTATACTTTTCTTTCCAGCTGTTGTGAGGATTAAATGAGATACTTGCATAAATTGGTTAACATGTGCATCCTACCAACTTGGTTCTTGCTAATTCCTGTCACCTATTGACAGCACACTGCCTCTGTCTCTTCATTAACGTAACTTGATTGACCCCCACGGTGATGCGTACTCTCTTCAGTTCTCCTTTTGCTTGATGCCCTCTCTCACCCAGTCATCCACCAACTCTTGCCATCAACTCGTACCTTTTGTTTGCTCTGACTTTACTGGTTTGCTCAGTCTCACTGGGACTTAACCGTGTTCACTGTAAGAGCAAGCGCCAACTCCCTTTGTCTCCAAGCCATGTCCTTTCTGTGTGTCTGGGCGACAGACCTTCCCACTAACTCTAAGTTGACCTTTATTTCCTTTAAAGCACCAGTTTGCAGGCATCTCCAGATTTAGCCCTCAGAACTTCCTTGAATTTAACCTTCAGTTTCATGAGGGCCTCCCCATCAGGGCCTTCCATAGACTTCCCTGTAATCTAATCATTTTTAAACCCCAATCATGCTTCTAAATAATGTCCCACTATATGGAGCTTTCAAACTTTTTAGAATATCAACTCTGCATTTATGTTCATGTCATCACACCTGTCCAAGTACTCAGGTGCAGGTGATGGGTCTTTCTCAGCCTAGAAACAGTGCGGTGGGGGGCGGGGACAACTGTTTTCTAACCAAAAAAAAAATTTAGGGAAGTAGAATAATGTTTGTTTACTTGAGTACCAAACAAGTGCCAGGTGCTCTGACAGGCACAGAAGGTTGATGTTTCTGCCCACAGCACATGCAAGAATGCCAGCAAAGGGGTGAGCCAATCTCCACCCAGTCATCCTTCATAACCCCTTATGAATTAACCGGTGGATTTTCCAGGAAGGCAATCAGACTAGTGGGGAATCACTGAGCCCAGACCCTACAGTTAAATCACTATACAAAATACTCTACCTGCTTCTATCCAATGAATCATAAAGATTTATGGTGGGTTGTGATACCAGTAAGATTCCTGCCGAACCCATTATAGTCTGTCTTGGGTCTCATGTTTTAGTTGGAATATGCTGTTTGCATTGGGGTAACTGACTCCTGCCTGGCTTGCTCTCACACCTTGTTGAAAACACAGCCTGGAAGTATTTCAGTCNACTTATTTCCCAGCATGGATCCCAAGCTGAAGATTTTATTTACACTTTTAGAAAGGTAGGGTGCCCCTCATTCTTTAGGAAAAGCAAAAGGAAAAAGATGACTTTTTAAGCCATAGAATGGAAAATTCCTGGAAATCATCTATCTCTATTTTCAAAAGAGGTTACCTTTCACCTCAAATGGGGAGCTAAGCACTATCACCAAAGCCACCTCATCTTCAAATACTTGAAGGCAATCTGTGTCTGTTCTGAATCCACCTGGTGCCAAACCCAGGTTAAATAACAACCATGAAGAGGTTGGACATTGTGCCCCAAGTTGAATTTTTCACCTGTACATCCTAGTGGAAACCTACTGAGTTGTCTTCTCAAATTCCCAAATCAGTGTCCCTTCTCTGGAACACCCTTGCTTTTCTACAGAGCTAGGATTCTGGCTGCCATCTTCCCTACCATGTAACCCTATTTCTTGGCTACAACTAATTGTTCCAAGAGTGGACACCAGGCCCCCAAACTGGACAAGTCAGTTGTTGTTCAGTTGCTGAGTTGTGTCTGACCCTTTGTGACCCCATGGACTGCAGCACACCAGGCTTCCCTGTCCTTCACTGTCTCCCAGGTTTTGCTCAAATTCAAGTCCATTGAGTTCGTGATGCTATCTAATGAAGCAAGTCAGAGTCCCTCCAAAAGTAATATGAAATTCATACCCAGAGAAATACTCATCTGTATATATCTATAACATGTCAATTTGGGAACCCTGTTTTCTGCCACCTCTTCCAAAGAATAAAAATATGTAGACAATTGTAGTCTGCTAAGTGGTCCTCCAGAAAGAAAGGTCACAGTGTGGTCCATCCACAGTGCTGCTCACCTACACCCAAACATTGCAGTATCTTCATATAAAAATAAATTTGATCATGTCACTCTCCTGCTGAAAATCTTGAACAGCCATCATATGACATGGTTCACATAATCTCATCTTTACATATGTTCATGCCCCATATCCCAACAACTCTCTTCTCCCCTACCCCCATTAGATCCTTTCTATGACCCCCAGACAGTTTCACAATTCAGTCATAGAACATCTACTCTTCAGACTCACTGAGTGTTTCCTAACTGACTTCATGTACCCTCTCCATCCTCTGCCTGAAATATCCTTTTCCCTGTTCTTGTTTGGCAAACAGTTTTTCATTTTTCATGTCCTGCTAAAATAACAGCTCTACAGAAGACTTCCATGTTTCTTATTCACTTCCACCTCCCCTGAAAACCCTCTACCAGCTCCTCATGGGTGAACTAGCCATTCCTCTGTCTTTCAGCTCAGTTCAGTCGCTCAGTCGTGTTTGACTCTTTGCAACCCCATGAATCGCAGCATGCCAGGCCTCCCTGTCCATCACCAACTCCTGGAGTTCACTCAGACTCACGTCCATCAAGTCAGTGATGTCATCCAGCCATCTCATCCTCTGCCGTCCCCTTCTCCTCCTGCCCTCAATCCTTCCCAACACCAGGGAGTTGGGAGTCAACTCCCCCAGTGAGTCAACTCTTCGCATGAGGTGGCCAAAGTACTAGAGCTTCAGCTTTAGCATCAGTCCTTTCAATGAACACCCAGGACTGATCTCCTTTAGAATGGACTGGTTGGATCTCCTTGCAGTCCAAAGGACTCTCAAGAGTCTTCTCCAACACCACAGTTCAAAAGCATCAATTCTT
>SJYQ01104733.1:200735-284518 GCA_006410935.1 Redunca redunca
TTGGTCATAACTTTCCTTCCAAGGAGTAAGCGTCTTCTAATTTCATGGCTGCAATCACCATCTGCAGTGATTTTGGAGCCCCCAAAAATAAAGTCTGACACTGTTTCCACTGTTTCCCCATCTATTTCCCATGAAGTGCTTGGACCAGATGCCACGATTTAACCCTCTGTCTTTAACTGTAGTTTATATCTGCCTTTCATAAAATCATGCCTATAAAGCTATAAGCACATGCCTGTCGTCCCTTCAAGAATTGCATGCCCTAGTTAGCTATCCCCCAGTGCTGAGGAATATGGGACATCCTCTGTGTACAGGGATCCAACTCATGCTAAACCACCAAATGCCCTTCCTCAAGTTGATTTTTGGGAAACAGATTGAGCGTACCTGCAAGGTAGTGATATCTTACACCCTAAAGCCAGGGCAGAGCCCAGTGCCTCACACATGCTGGGCACTCAACATATGTTGAAAAGGTGTGTGGATATTCTGTGTTTTCAGAGTGTACTGCTGGTCCTGTTCGTGACGCCAATTGTCCTACTGCTCACACTCTGCACACTGTTCTCTGAACCCAGTGTAGGCAAGGTGCGAGCTCAAGAGGCTGGAAGGAGACTCGCGGAACTGCAGACACATTCATTCTCTCCCGGCTGGCGTGGCAGTCGTTACAACGGCTCTCTCCCGGCTGGCTGAAACAGCCGTAGCAGCAGCCACAACATAATCGTAATGTAGCAATAACAGCCGCGACACTAGCCTCATATATAACATCATCGCAGTGCTGCTCATAAGTAGCCCCAGCGCAGCAGCAGCCAGGGCTCTCACGTGCATGCAGGCACACCACACGAGGCAGCTCCTGACCACGTGAATACCCCGGGACCCACATGTGCAGCGCTGCAAGTGATCGTAGCTGTTCCGGTCACTGTTTACAGAACATGAGGCAAGAGTGTGTGAGAGCATGGCATGAGAGAGCCTGACTGACAGCCGCATAGAGTATAAAACAGGGAGCAAAATGTAAAGGATTAGAAAGATGCTCAAAAGATTCCTGTAAAAAGCAACTCAAGGATTGGTTTATTTGTCAGCAAAAGGTATTCCGCCCTCAAATAAGGGGATACACTGGTTAACCTGTAAGCTCCTGAAGATCAAGGACTGCAAGTACTCCTCCTCTTTGTATTTCCACAGAAATTCCCACTGTATCACATATATTATGGGCATCCAAAAATGTTCATGACATTTAATGATTTGAAGTATCATAATTAAGAGTATGTGAAAATAAAATTTTGAGTCAAATATATAATCTTGATTAGACCATTTCTATAAATTAAAATGTTAAATTGAAAATTCAGAGATGACTATTTTTCCTTAATATTAGCTGTTTCCAAATTTTCCTTCATCACAATTGTATACACTTAGTAGCCATTTAAACTACCTCATTTAGCCTTTTTGTTTCTTTATAGTTTTTGATTGACCTCTCTGAAATAGATGCACATGTAAGGAAATGATGAAACATTAGCAGAGAAGAGTGAAATGAAAAAATGCATATCTTTCTAGTTGATAGAGATATTCAAAGGGTATTAGAAGTGGGAGATTCTATGCTGGCCATGAGGGGTAAACTTCCATGCAAATCTGACTGGCAGGTTTAAGAAGTTAGACCTGCTTCAGAAATGGCCTATCTAGAGTATTCTGAATGAAAGCAACAGTGAGTGACTTTGGTACAGTTTTGCATGGCCATAAAATCACCGCCAGGTACACTGTGACTCTTCAGGTGTTCCATTGTACAGAAGCTGAGCACCTTTTCAAAAAGGCACGTCAGACAGTTGGAGAGTGAGGTTTGCAACTCTTGTCTTACAATGCTGTCAAGTAACTTTTCCCTGTGGAAGTCAGCATCCTGTTTATCCCCAGCAGGTTTTTGCTTCACCTCTATCACCTAACTCCTCACTAGTTTATTTAAAAAATATAATTATTCAGCAGGCTACTACCTAGCTCTCAATAAAACAAATGCTTGAATCAAAATAATAGGTCCCTGTGTTTCAATTATTAAAAAGCGTTTGACTACAGAACCAGCTATTGCTTTTAAGCAGTAATTTTAAAAACAGATTGCAACAAAGCCAAAAATGCAGAAAAGAGTGGCTTCAGATTTCAAAAAGGTCACCCTTACATATGGGTTGTCATATGACCAGATAGTCCACTTGCAGTTTGTTTAGTTAACCGCAAAGAGTTGAGAAATAGCCTAATTTGCTAGGGAGTCTTTTTAGTTTTATCCCATCTCAATTCATCTTATCTTTATTTGGAATTTGCATGACAGCTTTGAACTAAACACACTGAAGAGGACATCATGAAAAAATGTAAAATATCTTTGTCTTCTTGTTTCTTCCCCAAGTATGGATAAATCTCTAACAAGTACATCTGTGCACGTCTGTTCACAGGGCATATGTTTGTAAGTGCAATTAGCATTTCTTTAGCATACTATACTTAGTGATCCACTGACTTAGGATTCATTGGAAAATTTTCCTCCAAAATATCTTGTGGATCATTAGGGCCACTGCTATGCTGCTTAGTGGTATTCAGTTAAAACACAGAAGTCTGAAGAGGTAGTATTTGGACTTCATAATTATGTGAGGACTTGCCATGAGTCTTTCACTGTTCATCAGTAAAATGCATATGAATCATATAATCTGCTGTCTAGAGTGTGAAACTCAAAACATAGGCCAGATATTTTTTTAAAAATACATTCTCTCCCGCCCTTTTCTTCCTACATTTTTCTATTTTTTTTTTTAAATCTACTTAAAAGCTTCATGAAACAAAGCACACCAAGGATATTTCCACTTAACTATTGATTGAAAAGCATAAAGGAAGATACTGTATCAAAAGAAATACATCATCATTCTTACACCAATGACCCCTGTAATGGTCTCAGTAATAGTCTTGAAGTTTGCTGTCTGAGTTTCCAGGAATTTCAAATTGATTTCATCAATTAACCTCATGTGTTTCCAGGAATCTAAAGAAGCCAGCCTTTGGGTTACATATGTATAAGCATATTTTCCTATGAACTTCCCGGATTACGGCTGATCCGATGACTCGTTAACAGAAAACCACTTGAAATACAGACACATCACAGGAGCTTCTTAACAATGATGAGCCATTAATACCTAATAAGTCATTAATAGTGAATCTAAATAGCACCTCCCTCCTGATGACATTGTAAGCTCTTTGTCAATACTTTGAATATTAAGGTGTTCTCCTACATAGTCATTACAATTTGTAATTAAAACCTAAGGTTAATAGGCCATAAGGCTAGTAAACAAAAAATCCAGAATTTAAAACTAGTCTGAATGAATATAAAATTACCTTTATTTCTAGTATGTATATCTCCATAGAAAGATTAATAGCTATATATTTCCCAGACCATTTTACTTGCCTTCATCATGGGGTCAGTATATTTGTAATGATGAGGAAGACTAACTATGACTAATAAGCTAACTAGTTATGATTGGGAAATAATTCTACCTTAACTTTGAGGGTTGGAAAAACAAAACTAGTGAGAGTCAAATGAAAAGGTGGCTGCAGTTTAAATAGGAAAACCTGGGGAGAGAAATGGAGAAGAGCCCTCAGTTCAGTTCAGTTCAGTTGCTTAGTTGTGTCTGACTCTTTGAGACCCCATGAATCGCAGCATGCCAGGCCTCCCTGTCCATCACCAACTCCTGGAGTTCACTCAGACTCACGTCCATCAAGTTGGTGATGCCATCCAGCCATCTCATCCTCTTTCGTCCCCTTTTTCTCCTGCCCCCAATCCCTCCCAGTATCAGAGTCTCTTCAAATGAGTCAACTCTTCGCATGAGATGGCCAAAGTATTGGAGTTTCAGCTTCAACATCAGTCCTTCCAAAGAACACCCAGGACTTAACTCCTTTAGAACGGACTGGTTGGATCTTCTTGCAGTCCAAGGGAATCTCAAGAGTCTTCTCCAACACAGTTCAAAAGCATCAATTCTTGGCACTCAGCTTTCTTCACAGTCCAACTCTCACATCCATACATGACTACTGGAAAAACCATAGCCTTGACTAGATGGACCTTTGTTGGCAAAGTAATGTCTCTGCTTTTGAATATGCTATCTAGATTGGTCATAACTTTCCTTCCAAGGAGTAAGCGTATTTTAATTTCATGGCTGCAGCCACCATCTGCAGGGATTTTGGAGCCCCAAAAAATAAAGTCTGACACTGTTTCCACTGTTTCCCCATCTATTTCTCATGAAGTGATGGGACCAGATCCCATGATCTTCGTTTTCTGAATGTTGAGCTTTAAGCCAACTTTTTCACACTCCTCTTTCATTTTCATCAAGAGGCTTTTTAGTTCTCTTCACTTTCTGCCATAAGGGTGGTGTCATCTGCATATCTGAGGTTATTGATATTTCTCCCAGCAATCTTGATTCCAGCTTGTGCTTCTTCCAGCCCAGCGTTTCTCATGATGTACTCCACATATANTGGCATTGCCTTTCTTTGGGATTGCAATGAAAACTGACCTTTTCCAGTCCTGTGGCCACTGCTGTTTTCCAAATTTGCTGGCATATTGAGTGCAGCACTTTCACAGCATCATCTTTCAGGATTTGAAATAACTCAGCTGGAATTCCATCACCTCCACTAGCTTTGTTCATACTGATGCTTTCTCAGGCCCACTTGACTTCACATTCCAGGATGTCTGGCTCTAGATGAGTGATCATACCATCATGATTATCTTGGTTGTGAAGATCTTTTTTGTACAGTTCTGTGTATTCTTGCCACCTCTTCTTGATATCTTCTGCTTCTGTTAGGTCCAGACCATTTCTGTCCTTTATTGTGCCCATCTTTGCATGAAATATTCCCTTGGTATCTCTAATTTTCTTGAAAAGATCTCTAGTCTTTCCCTACTTTCTATTTAATAGGAAATTGCTAGAAAATGGATATACGACACATCTGTGCATTATCCAACCAAAGTTTAAGAATATATTCCCAGTACAGAAAATAACAGTGGTCCCCAACTCTTGACACCAGAGACTGGTTTTGTGAAAGACAATTTTTCTGTAGACTAGGGAGTGGCAGGATGGTTTGGGGATGATTCCAGTGGAATGCTTTTATTGTGCATGTTATTTCTATCATTATTACCTCAGCTCCACCAGCATTAGATCCTGGAGGTTGAAGACCCCTGCATTAGACCTCATTTCTTTCACTTGGCAATTATCCCTCCAATCAATATTTAATACCTCTCCTGCTGCTGCTAAGTCGCCTCAGTCCTGACTCTGTGCGACCCCGTAGATGGCAGCCCACCAGGCTCCGCCGTCCCTGGGATTCTCCAGACAAGAACACTGGAGTGGGTTGCCATTTCCTTCTCCCTTATTACCTCTAACCTCAGCTAAACATCCTTGAGAAAGTATTCCTTATTTATTCAGTGTTGCCCTATTTTACATATTTAAAATATCCATATTCCATACACAGTATGGAGTTATGCAAAACTTTCTCTGTACAGACAACCAAACAAACACCTCAAGGCACACAAGCCGCAAAATGGAAGTTTGCAATGTATGGAGGATGAAATTGACTTCAGGAGAGCAACTGTTTTTTAGCAATGGTGCTAATAGCTCAAAAGTGATCAGGTTAGAGATACTAAAAAAGTGAAACACTGTGCCAAAAGCTGTGGACAATGTGGATTAAGACACACATAGGAAATCTCAACACCGTGCTAGAGATGAGAACATGACAGCTAGGTTACCATGGAAACAGAGCAAGGACACCAGCTACTAACTCTGAATGCCAATTAGCAGCTAGCACTTCTTTATGTTACTAAAATTCGTTGTCAGGGCAACACACAGGATTGGCTCACATTATCAAATGAATAACAAACTGAATCCAAAAAGTCAGATTCTTTAAGATCCATAAAATTCCAAAGAAATTATTTATAGAGATTCATGCAGCTTGCAAGATAGTATCTGTTGTCTCTGTAATTCCCCATCCTTCAATTTCTGTAAAATATCCCTTAAGCTGATATTGGGATATATGTCTTAGTACTCTCATTCATGTTTCCAGCCAAAGTGCACACACATACACACCCCACCCAAGCCATGAGAAACATCATCCAACAGGTTCTTTCAGTATAAGCAAAACACAAACAACCTAGGTTATATCTACACAAAATAGTTGCCTGGGTAGCTATATTTTATCAGGCTCAGTTGTGTCTTTTGTGACCCCCGTGGATGATAGCCTGCCAGGCTCCTCTGTCCAGGGGATTTTTCAGGTAAGAATACTGGAATGGGTTGCCATTTTCCTCCTTCAGAGGATCTTTGTGACCGAGGGATCAAACCCACGTCTCTTGTGTCTCCTGCACTGCAGGTGGATTCCTTACCTGCTGAGCCAGCAGGGAAACCCCGTCAGGCACCTGTTACCTGCTTATGTAACAGTTGCTTCATATATGGTATTTAGTCTGAAAAATGTATATATAATACTGACATTTTGCTCAGAACCATGTTAAATTGAACTGTTTGTCACAGGTGAGATTCAGCCTGAACCTTTGTCTTCCAGAGTCTGTGATTTAAGAGCTAGCTTCTCTTATGCAAACACAGCACCTGTCACTCAGTAACTAGGTAATGTCAAACAAGCTAACTTCTCTAGTTCAGAGTCCTAGTATACTAAGGATTTTTAGTGAGATCTGACATTTCTCCAGAGAAGCCAATAGGAACCCACTCCAGTACTCTTGCCTGGCAAATTCCATGGACGAAGGAGCCTGGTAGGCTGCAGTCCATGGGGTCCCGAAGAGTCGGACACGACTGAAGTGACTTCACTTTCACTTTTCACTTTCATGCATTGGAGAAGGAAATGGCAACCCACTCCAGTGTTCTTGCCTGGAGAATCCCAAGGATGGGGGACCTGGTTAGGCTGCCGCCTATGGGGTTGCACAGAGTCGGACACGACTGAAGTGACTTAGCAGCAGCAGCAGTAACATATTAAATAATAATGAAAGCTATATGGTGGTTGCCACAGGAAGTGAGAATGGGGGAAATTGAAGACAGTCAAAAGGTACAAATTTCTAATTATAAGATAAGTTCTGGGGATGTAATGTACAAGATCATTATGTAGCATCAGTTCAGTTCAGTGGCTCAGTCGTGTCCGACTCTTTGTGACCCCATGAATCACAGCACGCCAGGCCTCCCTGTTCATCATCATCTCCCAGAGTTCACTCAGACTCACATCCATCGTGTCCGTGATGCCATCCAGCTATCTCATCCTCGGTCGTCCCCTTCTCCTCCTGTCTCACTGGGGAAACAGTGGAAACAGTGTCAGACTTTATTTTTGGGGGCTCCAAAATCACTGCAGATGGTGACTGCAGCCATGAAATTAAAAGATGCTCACTCCTTGGAAGGAAAGTTATGACCAATCTAGATAGCATTTTCAAAAGCAGAGACATCACTTTGCCAACAAAGGTCCGTCTAGTCAAGGCTATGGTTTTTCCAGTGGTCATGTATGGATGTGAGAGTTGGACTGTGAAGAAAGCTGAGCACTATAGAATTGATGCTTTTGAACTGTGATGTTGGAGAAGACTCTTGAGAGTCCCTTGGACTGCAAGGAGATCCAATCAGTCCATCCTAAAGGAGATCATTCCTGGGTGTTCTTTGAAAGGACTGATGTTGAAGCTGAAACTCCAATACTTTGGCCACCTCATGAGATGAGTTGACTCATTGGAAAAGACTCTGATGCTGGGAGGGATGGGGGGCAGAAGGAGAAGGGGACAACAGAGGATGAGATGGCTGGATGGCATCACCGACTGGATGGACAAGAGTTTGAAAGAACTCCAGGTGTTGGTGATGGACAGGGAGGCCTGGCGTGCTGCAGTTCATGGGGTCGCAAAGAGTCGGACACAACTGAGTGACTAAACTGAACTGAACTGATATATTTATAAGTTGTCATGTGTGTAGATCATAATCTCTCACAAGAAAACAATTTATAGCCATATGAGATGATAGATATTACCTCCTATGTGCTGGATATTTATTGGGATAATTTTGCAATATATACAATTCAAATCATTATGGTGTACACCTTAAACTAACACAACGTTATATGTCAATTACATTTCAATAAAGCTGGATGAGGGAATAGCAGGTAAAGTTTTTAAAGTAAAACAAAACTTTTAGAATTAAATTGTTTAAAAATGCTCAATGAAGTATTTATAAAAGAAAAACATTTATTTTAATAAAAATTATATATTTGACCGAAAACCATAAAGCAAAGTAATTTTCCTGTTGAAGGATTCTTTCCTACAATGCCTTGTGCCTAAAAACCATGAAATAGTCAAGTAATATCTAAAATTTTTTATTACTATAACACAAAATGTATCACTTTAGCTAATTCCTTTATTAGATACAATGCACTTAAGCCATTTCCTTTCAATAAGTCTCATGGTGTGCACATGACTAAACTTATTATTGAGGATTTTTTTTGTTTCTCAAAGCTTTCCTTCCCATAAAATACATTTCCTCATGAGAGATAATAATAAGACCATTCTCTGTTCCTTAAGAAGAATTAAGTATTTGTTAAATGTAACAGCCTTGAGCCTTCAGCCAAAAGCTCCTGCTTTTCCTAAACCTTAAATAAATCTTTCTGGAGAATAAGTATATATTCCATATACACGTGCTTTTAAAACATACATGTAACATTCATTATATGGGCTTCACTTGTGGCTTAGCTGGCAAAGAATCCGCCTGAAATGCAGGAGACCTGGGTTCAATCCTGGGTTGGGAAGATCCCCTGGAGACCGGAAGGGCTACCCTCTCCAGTATTCTGGCCTGGAGAATTCCATGGTCTCTATAGTCCATGGGATTGCAAAGAGTCAGACATGACTGAGTGACTTTCACTTCACTTCACTTCAAATTTTACAAGTTGAATTTTTTGTTTGTATAGGCAATAGATGGTTAAGAATCTGCCTGTAATGCAGGAGAGCCAGGTTTGATCCCGGGTGGGGAAGATACCCTTGAGAAGAGAATGGCTACCCACTCCAATATTCTTGCCTGGAGAATTTCATGGACAAAGGAGCCCGGCAGGCTACAGTCCATAGGGTCACAAAGGGTCAGACACAACTGGGTGACTAACACTACTGCTATGTGCCACTTACGTTGCTAGGCACTGTTCTCAACACTTTAGGTTTTTAGCTCACGTATTAATGATCACAGTAATCACGAGCCAGGTACCATTGGCAGCATCCCCACGTTACAACTGAGAAAACCGAAGCACACGTAGATCTAGTTAGATCTAGTAACTTACTCAAGGCAATTCAATTAATAAGTGGAAGAACTGAGACTTAAACCAGCCAGTCAGACTTCAGAGTCTATTGTCTGAACCCCCACACTCCACTGGGCATCATCACACAGAACAGGATAACATTTGATACATCATGTTGTTTCCCTTGGACTTTCTGCTTTTTGTTTGTAAACTTTCTCTTACCCTCACCACCTGCAGTTCAAATTGGAAATGACTTTTGTTTTTCAAAGGGCCAAGCTTTTACAGATATGTATAAAGTTATGTGAAGGAAAATTATTTTCTTAAAAACACAGAAAAACAATTGCAAAATCTCTTGATCTAAAGATATAAGGATAGTTTCCTCATTAAATTAAAAGGTGGTTCTTCTCCTTGGGGTCAGGGAAGAAGTAAGAAGAGGGTTTCTTGGGCACCACTGGAAACAGAAGACCCCTAATATAATAAACAAGCTGTCTAAGGTGTCTAGATTGACTTTAGAGCAGGAATGAAGGTGAGAAAATCCATGAAAAGAACTTTTGGTCTAAAAATCCTGCCAGTCCTGTGGGATTATGGCTAAAAATAGAAAATGAGATGTTAAATGTCCTTTACAAATAAAAGCTTGTGTCCCAAGATTTATGCACATGAATCTACAGTGTAGATTGAATGTCTATCCTAAACTCAGAAAAGGGCACACTATTCAAATCAGCAGTAATTAAGAAACCTAATCCTTTCCCACAGCCTATAGAATATTTCACTGCCCTTCTTAGAAAATCTTACTCTACCACCATCCTATAAAAGATGAGAAATCAGATCAGCTTAGTCTGGCATTGTATGGCTAGCACATACCTCGTCTTGTGTCCAAAGAGACTCAGGTACTTTGTAAGTAAATCTTGCAGTTGAAATAAAACTACAAATGGAAATAAATGAATAATGCGAAAGCTTTCTCCTTTGCTGTTAAACAATAGTTTAATCTCTACATCATAAAAATTGGCTGAATTAGTACCATTTGGGGGCACACACTCTGTTCTGAAATCGGCAGAGAATAGAAAATGCATAGATCGTGCACATATATGTATACAAGTCTGTAAGTACTTCAAAGTCATCAGTGGACATGTTACAGGTCTCAGTCACCCAAGTTGCTATAAGTTAAACAGAAAGTTCTTAACAGAGAAATGAGAACCAGTTCACTTAGGAGAAGATTCCAGAAATACACCAGTGATCAAGCAGCTTTGAAAATAAACATGCAGTACTACTGAGGCCAGCAAGATCCTTCATCAGTAGTTATCAAATCTGCGCTTCTTGTGAGGTTAAAACTTAGTCTGAAAGTGAGTTCCATAATTATCCTATTCTCATAATGTATCAGCAAGATCTGGCCTGCTGAAAGGGTAGGGAGTCCTAGTTCATAAAATATTTAATAAATCAATTCTATGATGCTCTCTATTGACTACCCTCTCAAATGTGAATATCACAGTAAATACGATGCAGCCTGTTACTGATTCAAAAGGAATTCAGGATCTGTGGATTCCTGTAATAAACACCTACCATATTTGTATCATAGTCCCTGGTGGCTCAGAGGTTAAAGTGTCTGCCTCCAATGCAGGAGACCCGGGTTTGATCCCTGGGTCGGGAAGATCCCCTGAAGAAGGAAATGGTAACTCACTCCAGTGTTCTTGCCTGGAGAATCCCATGGACGGAGAAACCTGGTAGGCTACAGTCCATGAGGTCGCAAAGAGTTGGACACGACTGAGCGACTTCACTTCACTTCACTTCAACAATAAGTATTTAGCAGAATGGAGAAGGGAGAATTTACAGGGCATGGCTTTACTGTAGTACCTGAAAACGTTAGACTTCTTGAACTGGAAGAACAGCAAAGTATAAAGTGCATAGATTCTCTGGGTTCCCATCTCAGTCGTGCTGTTTACTAGTCAGTGAGCCCAGGCAAGTTTCTGGAAGTTCAGTCCTCGGAGTCTTCATCAGAGCACATGGGGGGACTACTGATACCCATCTCAGAGGGCTGCCTGAGAAATAAATAGATCATCAGTACTACATGGTAAGTGTTTAGAATAAGAAGGAGCACATAAAATGGTATGCAAGGATTAACTATCATTATTGGCAATGAGAAAAACTGACAATGTGGCCTAGACTCTCTTTTTTAAAAAACCATATTATAAATAATCCTCCTTTAAATATTTGAAAAATGTATATATGGCTAGTTGAGTTCTTACTAATTAACAGACTCTGCTATAAGTAGCGTATGTATTTTGAGTCATTTACCATACAGTTGAGATTTTAATGAAATATTATTTGAACTTAGGTGAAAACAAAAATACCTCCCTTCACAATTTTTATTTAAAAACTTATTTTAGCACTTAGGGATATTCAGCTCCTGAGAGATGTCCAAAAGTTCCACTAATCAAGGTTGGGATAAAAATAACCTTTATGAAACTCAGAGATTAACAATGCAATATACAGTTTGAGGGCTTCCTTGGTGGCTCAGTGGTAAAAAAAAATCTGCCTGCAATGCAGGAAACGCAGGAGATGCAGGTTAAGTTCCTGGTTCAGGAAGATCCCCTGGAGGAGGAAATGTCAACCCACTCCGGTATTCTTGCATGCAAAATCCCATGGACAGAGAAGCCTGGCAGGCTACAGTCCATAGGGTCACAAAGAGTCAGACACAAGTGCAATGACTGAGCATGCGTGCACACAGTTTGAAATTCCTACCATTCAAGACAGAACCTAGTGCAGTCTCCTTAACTACTAGAAAGGCTATTTTAAATGCAGGCCAGACAGAATCCAAACTAATCTGGGGTCAAATTAAACCACATAGACTCTAAATCCACAAGGCATGCCTATTACCCCTCTCTCTTTTACATACAAGAATATCTCAACCTGTTCTGGTATCAGCATAATTAGCAACTTATGTCACCCTGGCTCTGACATAAATACTAATTAAAGAACACTTTTGTGCCAGTAAATATTTGCCTTTCAAACTGGCACTCTGAAATGTGGTTTCACCTGGTTCTATTATAGAGCAAACTGGGTAAAGTGGCTCCTAAGACTTGCTGGGGTGAATACTTGCCCCTACCCTAGAGGGTGTTTCTTTTGCATGCAAACCCCTTTGTAAACATAGCTCACCACTGTCTATATGAAGCCCAGGGAAATGAGTTTCTGTGAGGAAAACAGAACTGTTTGCTTATTCCCACAGATCCGGCAATTCTGTGCACTCTGACAGCTGGCCATTCCAGAGTGGACGAAAACATTTCCCCCTGGCATGTTCTCTTTGCTGGCCTATGTTGAACAGAAGCCCAGTTCATTTATAACTATTTCATGGACAGACTTGAGATTATTTCAAGTGCTCTAATGATATTTACTTTCCTAAGGAGGCACTGCGTGGTACTCCAATTTGGTTGGCTCAAAGACGCATGCTTACGGCATCTCCTCAGCCTGGGCAAATGTTCATAATTATAAAACACACTCTCTTTGCCATCAAGAAGCCTTAACAAAACACTCAAAAACAATGTACATTTTCTCCATTTCCTTCGATATAAACTTCCTCAGGGCACTCTCAGGTTTCTTGATAGCAGAAGGAGGTTAAATAAATGTTGAAAACAAACCATTAGACTTGCCAGGCTGAATTTTTGAACTGCCTCCAAATTCCAGCACGGCCACTTCTTTCTGATGTGCCCTTTTTAATCCTGGGATGTTAAAGCAATTGGTAAACATTAACTCACAGATCCTCTTAAATCTTTCTGGGTGGTAGATGTCTGGACTCACAAGTGGGAGAATGTGTTGACAGGCCATCCCTCTGCAAATCATGGCTAATTCCTGGCCATCTCCCAGTCATACGCGGCCAGGTGCATTTCCACTTTTCACAGGGAACTCTTTCTTCTGTGAAGTTATAGTTCAAGTGCCTGGGTCAGTGCCTATTGCATCATCACTTCTCACTAGTGTACTTTTGTGGAATAAATGAAATTCTTCCTGTTATTAAAACAATCTTTTCTCTTACTTTGGTGTCACTAAAGTCTAAATCAAGAACAGAAGGGTCCAAATTAATTAGGAAAAATCTATTCACATTCTTCAGATGAAGTACTTACATTTGTGGAATATCGATTTGAATCTTGTTTCTTTAAAACAGGTTGAATAATTTCCTCAGTTTTAATGAGACATAACTGACAAAATTATAAGAAAGGTTGCAGCATGATTTGATATATATGCATATTATGAAAGCTTTCTCTCATGTAGTTAATTAACACATCCATCACCTTTCATATTTACCTTTCTGTGTATACATGTGTGTGTGACTGAGAGAGCATTTAAGTTCTACTCTCTTAGCAAATTTAATTATACAATACAGGATTATCAACTATACTGTCCATGGTACACACTAGATCCTCAGACCTTTTTCATTTTGTAACTCAAACTTTGTACCCTTTCACAAACCTCTACGATCTCTCCCAACCCTGGCCTCTGGCAACCACTTTCTCACTCTATTTATATAAGCTGACTTTCTAAAAAAAATTCTACACATGATACCATGCAATATTATTTCCCTGGCTTATAAAGCCCTCCAGGTTCATCCATCCAAGTTGGTGCAAATGACAGGAGTTCTTTCTTTTCTAAAGATGAATAATTATACACACACACACTACATCTTCTTTATCCATTCATCCATTGACAGGCGCTTAGATTGTGTCCATGTCCTGGCTATTGTGAATAATGCTGCTATAAACGTGGGGATATAGATATCTTAGCTGAATAGTTTCAACCAGTGTCTCCATTATTCTTTGAATATTCCCTTATTACAATTTCCTCAGCACATTCTCAGAAATAGACACTGGATGTAAAGCTGAGAGTTCAAAATACATCCTGTGAAACCACTGTGAAGTGCTTTTGAATCCTTCAAACTTATAACTTACCATGAAAGAAATAAAAGAACCAAGCTGGTCATTACAGTCTTTTGTTCCTTGTATTCGTATGGCACTTCTAAGTGCCCTAGGTTTCAGTGCTAGTGATAATTTCTTGCTGTACTGTTTTCAGCCTTATGGTAAAAAGGATAATTATTTTGTGCTGCTGCTGCTGAGTTGCTTCAGTCGTGTCCGACTCTGTGTGACCCCATAGACGGCAGCCCACCAGGCTCCCCAACCCTGGGATTCTCCAGGCAAGAATACTGGAGTGGGTTGCCATTTCCTACTCCAATGCATGAAAGCGAAAAGTGAAAGTGAAGTCGCTCAGTCATGTCTGACTCTTAGTGACCCCATGGACTGCAGCCCACCAGACTCCTCCATCCATGGGATTTTCCAAGCAATAGTATTGGAATGAGGTGCCATTGCCTTCTCCAATTATTTTGTGGAGAAGGCATATTTCATACCTCCATTTTTTAAAATATCATATTAAGGACTTGACAATGTTTTCTGTAAAGGGCCAAATAGTAAACACCTGAGCCTTTGTGGGTCATATAGTCTCTATCACAGATTGGCCATTGTAACACCAAAGCAGCCACAGACAATCTGATCAAATGGGCATGGCTGTGTCCTAATAAAACTTTATTTATAAAAGCAGGCCACAGATTATATCTGGACCTTACAGCAGTAGTTTGCCAATCCTATGCTTCTTGATCTCGGTGATACTAAAATATAGTTCAACAGGAAAACTGAACTACGATTTAGTCTAATAAAATGAAGAAGTCCAATATTGAGAATGTTCAGCCATACAATGTGTCTAGAGGTTATATCCTATTGCTCTAAAGTAACGTTCATCATAGCCTTTCCTCTCTTCTGGAAATATATTTTAAAAATTCTATAACCTACATGTATTTCTTTTAAAAAGGCTAAAAGTAGGCATAGAGTGAAAACCCTTTTAATAACCCCCAAATCCTCATTCAAATAGAAAAATCTCAGGTGATTTGGTGCTTGGAAGTTACCCTAGTTGCTGAAGACAGTTGTCAGTGCTCAACTTCCCTCTCCTTCCAGCCTTGCTTCTTCATCCCCAGCAACTCCACAACCCTGGCTCAGTCCTGGCTCAAAGGGAAGAATGCAAGGAAGGATCATGAGTGAAAGCTGGCCTCCCACATGGGGGCTGCCAAGGAACCAGTGCATCAAGGAAAGAAACAGCTCCCGGTTCATCTTCTGCTCATTCTGACTTTCTGTGTGGAGTTGAATCCACCTCTTGAAAATGTCTTTGGTTTCTTCTTTGCTCATCAAACATTTGTTTTTGCCTGAAGGATCTGATCATTTTCCACACTTGAGAACAACTTAACATTGTTTTGAGATTTTGATTCTTGTTGATGCTAACACCAAAACAAACCTAAGTGATTCCACCAAAGACAGACAAGAATAAAACTTTCATTGACAACCCTAATAAGTACCACTTATAACTACACTTTCTAACAATTACCCTTCTAGCCCATTTATCAGCTACAATTTAATATTGTTAAAATTTCTACAAAACTTTGATATGACTTTACCTCTTAGTGTCAGGATTGTTCTTGTTGTTGTTCAGTCACTAAATCATGTCTGACTCTTTGCAACCCAGGCCAGGCTCCCTTGTCCTCCACTATCTCCCAGAATTTGCTCAAATTTACGTCCCCTTCATGGATCACAGCTTTGTTGTGAAGGGGCTTGGTTAACTCAATGAAGCTATGAGCCATGCCATGCAGAGCCATCCAAGACAGGCCAGAGTGAAAAGTTCTGATAAAATGTGCCCACTGGAGGAGGGAATGGGGATTCTCCAGTGTTCTTGGGGCAAGAACCCCATGAGCAGTATGAAAATGCAAAAGATATGACACCAGAAGACAAGCATGCCCCCCACCCCACCCCCAGGTCAGAAGGTGTTCAATATACTACAGGGGAACAGTGGAGGGCACTTACTTACAGCTCTAGAAAGAACGAAGCAGCTGGATCAAAGTGGAAATGACACTCAGTTGTGGGTGTGTCTGGTGGTAAAAGTAAAGTAGATTGTTGAAAAGAACAATATTGCATAGGAACCTGGAATGTTAGGTCCATGAATCTAGGTAAGTTGGATGCGGTCAAGCGGGAGATGGCAAGAGTGAACATCGACATCTTAAGAATTAGTGAACTAAAATGGACAGTGAATTTAATTCAGATGACCATTACATCTACTACTGAGGGCACGAATCCCTTAGAAGAAATAGAGTAGCCCTCATAGTCAACAAGTGTTGGAAATGCGGCACTTGGTACAATCTCAAAAATGACAGAATGTTCTCTGTTCATTTCCAGGGCAAACTATTCTACATCACAAGAATCTAAGTCTATGCCCCAACCACTGATGCCAAAGAAGCTGAAGTTGACTGGTTCTATGAAGACCTACTAGACCTTCTAGAACTAACACCAAAAAAGAATAAAAGTCTTTTTTTTTTTTGTCATAGGTGATTGGAATGCAAAAGTTTTAGGATAAATATTTTCAAGTCTTTAATATACATTAAAGAAAAATCAAGCAATAGTGGAGTACCCCATGTCCCATAACTTAAAGATAGAGAAAACACTGTCATTTCAGAGTTGAATTGGCAAGACACAACATACTCTGTGTTACTGACCATCTGTGACAATTAACTAAGAACTTTTCTGTAAGCCCACGTCTCCTCATCCAGGACTCTTGTCAGAATGGGGAAATCTTATGGAGCCAGGCTAAGTCAGATAAGACTACATATAAGCAAGCAGCAACTTCACTGCACTGTACTTATTTGAGGGAAGTCTGTGTAAACTGTTGTCTAGTTTATTGTTGTTCAGTCATTAAGTCATGTCCCACTCTTTGCAACCCCATGGCCTACAGCACACCAGGCTTCTCTGTCCTTTACTATCTCCTGACGTTTGTTCAAACTCACTCATGTCTATTGAGTCAGTTGATGCCATCCAACCATCTCATCTTCTGTCACCCTCTTCTCCTCCTGCCCTCAATCTTTCCCATGAATCTTTTCCAATGAATCAGCTCTTTGAATCAGGTGGCCAAAGTATTAGAGCTTTAGCATCAGTCCGTCCAGTGAATATTTAGGTTTGATTTCCTTTGGGATTGACTGGTTTGATCTCCTTGCTGTCCAAGGGACTTTTAAGAGTCTTCTCAAGCACCACAATTCTTAAGCATCAATTATTTAGTGTTCAGCCTTCTTTATGGCCCAACTCTCCTATTTGTAAATATTTGCCTCAGTGGTAAAGAATCTGCTAATGCAGGAGGTGTAGTTTTGATTCCTGGGTCAGGAAGATCCCTTGGAGAAGGAAATGGCAACCCACTCCAGTATTCTTGCCTGGAAAATACCATGGACAGAGAAGTCTGGCTGGCTACAGTCCTTAGGGTCACAAAAGAGTCAGATGTGACTTAGTGACTTAACAAGCAAACTGGAAAAAATTCGTTTTCATTTGTTGACAAAAGGATGGATGACCTTTATCCTCACCATATTCTAACACCCCCAGTGGCAAGGATAAGTGGAAATCTTGCCTGTGGCCCTGAGAGCAGGGCCGTGCAACACCAGGTAAGGGCTGCCCCTAAATATACACTGAAGGTGGCATTTGCTTTTTTGACTACATGGAGGTCCAAGGTCTAGCTCTCAAAGTTACAGGCTGATCTTTTTGTCACACAAATTGTGTGGACATTGAGAATGCACAATAAGCACACTCACAGAGACTGCTAAATTTAACTCAAGAAAAAGGGCTGAAATTTTAGAATGTTTGAATTGGTATGTCAATACCCCTTCCTAGAAGACAAGCTACCTGGGAAGTTAAGTTTTCATAAGGTTTGAACTAGAACCAGAACAAAGGGAATTCATTATCAAGCAGGAGTGTTTAGTCGTGTCAGGGTATCATGAGCATTTAGAGATGTCAGCTATATATTGGAAGTGTAGACTCCTTCCAGGCTAGACAGGCACTACTCACCAAACGGGTATGGGGTATGGTTTATTTTGCAAACTGTGGGTTAGTGGTTCCCAAGCCTGATTGAGCAGCAAAACGTCTTACTAAGCTTTGAAATGTTAAATCCTTTAATCACCCATGCCCTTTCTACCCTAAGATCAACTGAAGTATAATGGGGGTGACACAGGAATCTTGTTTAGGGGATTCCAATACAGATAGGCTTGTGCCGTGGTTAGTTGCCTAGTCATGGCCAACTCTTTGCGACCCCATAGACTGTAGCCCACCAGGCTCCTCTGCCCATGGGGGGTTCTCCAGGCAAGAATACTAGAGTGGGTTATCATGCCCTCCTCCAGGGGATCTTCCCAACCCAGGGATTGAACCTAGGTCTCCCACATTGCAGACAGCTTCTTTACCATCTGAGCCACTAGGGAAGGCTACAGATAGCCTTGGCATTTGATAACACAGATAGCCTTAGTATTGGATAACCCAAGCTCTCTGATTCAGGCAGACTTGAATCAAAATTCGGGACCTGCCACTTAGAAAAATAAACTTGGGGGAGTAAAATAGTCTCTTGGAGTCTCTGTTTCTTCATCTGTAAAACAAGTATGATAATGCCTACCTCTCAAAGATGTTAGAAGAATTAAATGAGAATTTTAATCCCAAGGCTGGATAGATAATCAGGAAACTAGAGAGCTCTTCTGTCACTCCCCAAATAGGGTTTGACACAGTTGGTGAAGTTGTTTCTTATTAAACTACATTCTTATTGTAGCCCCTGGTCCCTGAGAAATTTCCTAATCATTCTGACTGGAGTCTAAATTATAGAGATACATAATTGCAGGCAAATTCTTGCATTGGTTCTCAAAAAGGGTTGGGTGAGCTTTGCTAATTTAATCTTTCAAAGGCAGTCTTATTTCTTCTATTCCCAAGTTCTTGGTGGTAGGTGTCTTCTAAATATAGTTTAAAAACATCTATTTTTATCATAAAAGACTCAAAGCTCATATCTGTGAGTATTTCAAAAGAAAACAAGTCTCAGAACCATGTTTTGAGAAAATTTTAATATGAACCGTGTGTTAGAAAGACAGGGTGATTATTAAAAACATTAGTTTCAAATAGAGGGCCAAAGTATAAATGACCATTTTCTATCGTGCTTTTGACATATGCACAGAACGGAAATTAATGGGAGAAAACAGGCTAAATGATGTTTGAAAGAAACATACAGGACAATGCCCTTCCTCACGGCAGGTATCTCTCCGTAGTAGTCTGAAAGTGCCAAAACAACTCACATAAGTAGACACATTTACTAAAGAGTCCCTTCAGTTCTGAAGAGAATTAATTCACTTCATAACAACATGGGTATAATCTGTGATTCCTTGAGTTTCACAGCCTGGAGGTCTTAAATGCTATGACCCTAAAAGAGAGAAAGTCCACCTCTATGAATGTCCCCATCCACTCCCACTTGACTTCCACCTGCATTGAGGTATTCTTGGAGCATTTCTAGAAGAGCCCCTGAATCTTCACATGGCCAAGGATGAGGCCCACCAGTGGCCGTTTGGCCTGGGCACTTTCACAGTCTCTCCTGCTTTAGGCCCCTTTGGTGCTGTTGCTGCTGGACGTCAGGTCCACCGTGTGCTCCCACCAGACATCAGCCTCTGGAGGTTCGTGCCACATGTTTTGGCTGCTACCAACATTGGGAAGTCATCCTGGTGGCAGACGAGGCTGAGAAGACTGGCATTCTCCAGGGGCTAAATCAATCTGTGTTCCAAGTAGAAAGGAAATGGTCTCTCCTCTCCAGCTTTAGTGTTAAACTTCAGAATATGGGTGCAAAATGTTGCTGTAAATGCCCTTCCAGAGGGTTTGGTGAAAACGGTCCTTTCAGAGCCTATCAACAACACCATTCTCCTTTTCTCTGCCTCCTCAGCCCCCAGGCATAAGTCCACAATTCCAGACACTCTTCTCAGCAGCTACTCAACGTTGTAAGTCAACAGCTAGACACTAAGATAAAATACATTTTTGAAAGGATAAAATAATGTTTTGCAGTGATCTGGGGGTGATGGAATTAGGACTGTGAACCTCACATGGTATAATTCTGTTTCACATCCTGAAGACAATGGGAATGACAGGTCTAAGTGTGTGAACAGTGATGCAACTAGCATTTTTAGCTCTTCAGGCAACCTGATGGTTGAAAAGGTACTGGAGGTCTTAAGCCAAAATCAGTAGAGAATCAGAAAATATTTTAGTACTTATCTTCCCACTAGGGTCTATACTATATGTTGTTATCATATTATATTTAGCTACATGCAGCAAAATTTCATCATCTCTATTTATGACACAGATGGTGGTTTCATATATGTTCCATATTTGATCCATGTAGGACAAGTAACACTTCTTTCACTTGTTGGATGAGAAAGTTAAAGCCCAGCGCATTCTGTGCTAGAAGGTGACGCTGCAGCAGAGACACAGAGGTCAAACATTCCCGCTCCTCAAGATGGTGCCTGTCGCCTTGAAGCCATCTGGAGCCTGAGAGAGAACAGAGAAACCTACACATCCCCTCTTTGTGAGAAGTCTCTTCTCTGCTCCCCTCCCCAAGACACAAACTATACCCAGAGAGTTAACACTTAAAAGACATTCTCATTTCTCATTTCACCTGAAATATTAAAAAACAAAACAAAAAAGATTAGGCTACTTTCCTGAACCCGTATATGCGAGTACTCTCATATCATACAAATACAAATCTTTTATATTCAATAATCATTAACATTCAGTTACTTTATACATGTCAATCTTTTTTCCCTATACCTCTTCATCTACCTCCCAGGGCCATCCTATATCTGCTAAATAGGTACAGTCCCACAAGAAAGTAATATACCATGGAAAGGGCAGAGTCTTTTCCCAAACCCTTGGAACAGCTGCCAGTAAGAGATGCAACTTAGAGAAGATCCCAGGGCAAATAGATACAGTGACAGACTTTTTGTGACCCAAGAGGTTTGTTTTTAGCTTAACACATTCTTAGGAACTCTTCCCTGGTGGCTCAGAGGTTAAAGCGCCTGCCTCCAATGCAGGAGACCCAGGTTCGATCCCTGAGTCGGGAAGATCCCCTGGAGAAGGAAATGGTAACCCACTCCAGTATTCTTGCCTGGAAAATCCCATGGACAGAGAAGCCTGGTAGGCTACAGTCCATGGGGTCGCAAAGAGTCGGACATGACTGAGCGACTTCACTTTCACTTTCTAGAGGTCAAGCCTCTACAACTCGGTGTGATCCAATAGCGTGAAGTTAACAAAAAATATATATATAAATTTAAACAACAAATAAATCATCCAAGTCATTTAACCTATCTCTATCCCACCAAAAAGTCCCATTTAACCTTTATAAAGGCATAATTATTCATAGCATTATGAATATTTTGGTGTGATATTCTTTGATGTGAGTAATGCAAAGCTGAGTATCATATGTCAAGCCCATTTCTGTGAAGCGCTCTACAAAGTTTATTTTTTTATTGACTCAACTTCTTTCAAAATAAAATACAAACCAATGCTCTCATAAGTACACAAACACATGAGATCATGCTTCCACTCCTTACTGTGGTTTGATGGGGGAAGGGAGATAAGAAAGAACAGCAAGGAAACAGTAAGCAAGAGTGAAGGCTTTGATAAGAGTACAAACATGAGGTCACATCCTGCTCTTCATGTCAGCTGCAAATTTCTAATTGTTACCTAATAATTAGCTAGTCTGTCCCAAAATGAAGATACTTGTCTGTATTATATAATGAGAAAAGTCTATTGGAGTGAAAATTATTCCCTAGGTGTAAGAGCTTAGGAAGGATCCCATGCTTAGAAAAGCCTGCACTTGGTTTAATGCTCTAGTTTCTTGACACTTCCATTCTCAAAAATTTGTGGACAAAGGACCCTGTACTTTCATTTCACACTGAGCCTCACAACGATATAGCTGGTGCCAGACATCATGTCAAGCTCCAGTCTACAGCCTTGCTACTTCCATTAAAAAAAAAAAAATTGTGTGCATATGTGCAATCCTTGCCAAGGAAGTGTTATTTCCCCAAAGAATAAATACAAATGTAAGAATAAACATATCCTTATATTTAGAACCTATAACCTTCTCAGCTTACCTTCTTCTAGGTTTCATATAGTTTATATTCTTAAATTTTTATTTACTTATTTTTGGCTGTGCTGGGTTTTCATTTCTGTGAGGGCTTTTCTGTAGTTGCAGCGAGTAGGGGCTACACTCTAGTTGCCGTGCATGGGCTTCTCATTATGGTGGCTTTTCCGGTTGTGAGCTCAAGCTCTAGGGTTAGAAGGTCAGTAGCTGAGGCATGTGGACTCAGTAGTTGAAGCTCCCTGTGCTCTAGAGCACAGGTTCAATAGTTGAGGCACACGGGCTTCGTTGCTCCGTGACAGGTGGGATCTTTCCAGATCAGCAATTGAACTCATATTTCCTGCACTGGCAGGTGGATTCTTAACCATTGAGCCCCCAGGGAAACTCCTGATACAGTTCATATTAGTCTTAATCAAAATATTCTCTTTGCCCAGTTTTAGAGGGTGAAGAGAAAAATGCATGAAAAGATATGTAAATGAGAAACTAATTTTTCATTACAAATAACTTCGAGGATAATAAGGACAGCAGTTATAAATATGCAAACACAAGTGTATCTAGCATTTGCAGTTTGGGGGGCAGTCTGGGGAGGAATGGGTACTGAGAGGTCCAGACCTGAAGGGAACCTGGCTTGGAAAAATAGCATAAAGACATCCCCTACATTTGTCAAGCCAATTAAAAGTTTGACCTCAGCAGCTTTCCCCAAACCGACTTTCTTACTTCCAATCCCTATGTTTATTCCTAGATCTTTCATGATTTGAGACTGTGGGTATAATGTCAGCCACGCACGGTGAGAGCTGCTCACTGTGGCAGTTCCTTCATCCCCTTGTTCGGTTGGTGCTAGCTGGGAGTCAAGGTTTTCTCAGTGACTGATTTTATTACTCTGAGCATTTTTTGGCTCCAGAGCAAGTGTTATGGGTTGAATTGTGTCTCTCCCTACCCTCCTGAAAAATATGTTGGTGCCTTAGTACCCAGTACATCAGAATGTGGCCTTATTTGAAGACAGGGTCTTTACACAGGTGATCAAGTTAAAAGGGGTCATTAGGATGGGCCCAAGGACCAGTGTCTATAATAAAGAGAAACTTGGATACAAGACACAGACATGCATAGAGGGACAGTGATGTGAAAAGACATGGGGAGAAGACCATCTACAAACCTAAGAGAGGCCCGAAACAGATCCGTCCCTCACAGCCCTCCAGAAAGAAACAACCCTGTCAGCACCTTGATTTAGGACCTTTCGCCTCCAGAAGTGTGAGACAATACAGTTCTGTTTATATAAGCCACTCAGTGTTGGCACTTTGAACTGTAGCCCTGACAAACTAAATATCGAGTATCTCAGATCTTAAAGGGAAGGGCATACTTTGTGGTGTTCTAGTGGCTGGTTCTCAATTCTGGCATTTCAACATACTATTGTGTGCTGCTTTGTGGGGTCTAGCATATATCATTATTCTAATTAATACTCAAAGTGATAAAATATTATTTTTTTCTTTTCTGACATAATTGATTAAAATTCTCGCTATAATAAAATCCAGGACTCTCACACATTTAAATTCTGATATGCTTTTTTGAATGAAGTAGAGGGAATAGAAATAGATGGGGACAGAAATAATGTGCTTGTGATTGCAACCACCTTGGGTATACTTAATGAAGTGTTTAGCACATATGACTGTCATCTGACCTGTGGTATAGAGAAAAAAAGTCACCACTGCTCTCCATAAAGTGAAAGTGAACCACTGCTGTCCATAAAGTGAAAGTGAACCACTGCTCTCCATAAAGTGAAAGTGAAAGTGAAGTCACTCAGTCAAGTCCGACTCTTTGTGATCCCATGGACTGTAGCCCACCAGGCTCCTCCTTCCGTGGGATTCTCCAGGCAAGAATGCTGGAGTGGGTTGCCATTTCCTTCTCCAGAAGATCTTACCAACCCAGGAATTGAACCCAGGTCTCTCGCATTGCAGGCAGATGCTTTAACCTCTGAGCCACCAGGAAGCCCAAGAGACTTTCAAACTCTAACTTACAGTCATAGCATACCCATCTTGAAAGAAATTGCCTCCCCTGAGATTCTGTTTCCTAAATGACTGGTGTATTCAGGACATCAGTTCTCTCTTCCACATTATCATTGTGGAATTTGTGTCTACACAAGCTGTGTCTACATGATGTTACTAGGCTATGGTAATCAAAAAGGGAGAAATTTGCACTAATGAATACCATATAACTATATTGAACACATTTTATTAACAAACTTGTTCAGAAGAAAAAACTTATAGCAATGATGGCAGATAATTGACTACATCTATAAACTAAACAAATTTTCATCACAGTAACTTAATATAATTAATTTTCTGGGTCAATGCTGAATTGCTGATAACTATTATTTTATATTTGTTTCCCAGTTTAGATTGATCATAACTAGATAGGAGCTTATGTGATTTCTTTTTTAAAGTACTTAAAAGTGGGATTAATTTAAATGTCAAAAAATTGAAATCATTGCAATGAAGTTCTGCCTCCAAATAACAGTCTTTAAGGCTGCTGCTGCTAAGTCGCTTCAGTCGTGTCCGACTCTGTGCAACCCCATAGATGGCAGCCCACCAGGCTCCCTCGTCCCTGGGATTCTCCAGGCAAGAACACTGGAGTGGGTTGCCATTTCCTTCTCCAATGCATGAAAGTAAAAAGTGAAAGTGAAGTTGCTCAGTCATGTCCGACTCTTAGCAACCCCATGGACTGCAGCCTACCAGGCTCTTCTGTCCATGGATTTTCCAGGCAAGAGTACTAGAGTTGGGTGCCATTGCCTTCTCTGAACAATCTCTAATAGAACTTCATTATTCTCCCCTAGTGTGTAAGACACTCCCGAGGTTTACTCTAAATAGTGATTTCTTAAACTAACCTAATGTTCCAAACCCTGTTAGCAATTTTAGTCTTTTCATCATTTTTGCATAAATGCTATTTTTGAATAAAAAATAGCATTTTAATAAAGATCTTTTATTTAGTACATCTAAGATTAAAAGATGTTAGAAGTGTAACTGAAATTTTTATTTATTGTAATTTTTAGTAATATCCATATTTTGTAAAAAGCAAACTGCTATGAACAAAACAAAAATCACCTACTGAATAGGAGATATTTGCAAACAATGTATCTGATGTTGTTAATATCTAAAATATACAAAAGATCCACACAGCTCAACATCAAAAAACAAAAATGAAACAGCTTGATTGAAAAACGGGCAGAGAATCTGGATAGATATTTTTCCAAAGAAGATATACAGATGGCCAACATGTGAAAAGATGCTCAGTGCCACTAATAACCAGGGAAGTGCAAACCAAAGCCACAGTCACATACTACCTCACACCCGTCATAATGGCTATCATCAAAAAGACAACAAATAACAAGTGCTGATGATGTGAAGAAAAGGGAACTGAACCCTCATGTACTATTGGTGGAAATGTAAACTGATGTGGCCTCTATGAAAGACAGTATGGAAATTCCTCAAAATATTAAAAATAGAATTACCACATGATCCAACATTTTCACTCCTGGGTATTTATCCGAAGAAAACAAAGTAATTAGAAATAATATATGTACCACCATGGTCACTGTAACATTATTTACAATAGCCAAGGTACATCAATAGACAAATGGATAAAGAAGATTGGTATATGGGTACGATAGCATACTATTCATCCATGAAAAGAATGAAATCTTGCCATTTGCAGCAACATGGAAGGACCTAGAGGTTATCGTGCTAAATGAAGTGTCAGAGAAGACAAAGACTGTAGGATTTCCCTTTTATGTGAAAAGTCTACAAAACAAATGAAGAAATACAAACCAAATTATGAATACAGAGAACAAATAGGTGGTTGCAGGAGAGAGGGGTTTGGAGGAAGGAAAGCAATAGGTGAGGGAAGATTATTTTTCAGTTGCAAAATAGATTAACCATGGATATGAGATATGCAGTGTGAAGAATATAATCAGCAACTAAGTAGTTGACTATATTCAGCTAAGTAGTATGATAAAATTAGTAACTAGACTTATGATTATTTTGAAATCTATAGGGAAAAAAATCACTATGTTGTATAACAGGAAATCAATCATGCTCCCCAAAACAAAGACAACAAATAAACTCATAGGAAAAGAGATCAGGTATGTGGTTACTAGACAAGCGCATGAGTACTAGATGGAGGACTGGATGAAGGCAATCAAAAGGTGCTGTAAATTTCCAGTTATAAATACATGCCAGNCTCCGTCCATAGTTCATCAGGCACTCTATCAGATCTAGTCCCTTAAATCTATTTCTCACTTCCACTGTATAATCATAAGGAATTTGAATTAGGTCATACCTGAATGGTCTCGTGGTTTTCCCTATTTTCTTCAATTTAAGTCTGAATTTGGCAATAAGGAGTTCATGATCTGAGCCACAGTCAGCTCCTGGTCTTGTTTTTTCTGACTGTATAGAGCTTCTCCATCTTTGGCTGCAAAGAATATAATCAATCTGATTTTCGGTTTGAGCATCTGGTGATGTCCATGTGTAGAGTCTTCTCTTGTGTTGTTGGAAGAGGGTGTTTGCTATGACCAGTGCATTTTCTTGGCAAAACTCTATTAGTCTTGCCCTGCTTCATTCTGCATTCCAAGTCCAGATTTGCCTGTTACTGCAGGTGTTCCTTGACTTCCTACTTTTGCATTCCAGTCCCCTAGAATGAAAAGACATCTTTTCTGGGTGTTAGTTCTAGAAGGTCTTGTAGTTCTTCATAGAACAGTTCAACTTCAGGTACTTCAGCATTACTGTTTGGGGCATAGACTTGAGTTACTGTGATATTGAATGGTTTGCCTGGGAAACGAACAGAGATCATTCTGTCGTTTTTGAGATTGCATCCAAGTACTGCATTTCAAACTCTTGTTGACCGTGATGGCTACTCCATTTGTTCTAAGGGATTCCTGCCCACAGAAGTAGATATAATGGTCATCTGAGTTAAATTCACCCATTCCACTCCACTTTAGTTCACTGATTCCTAGAATGTCGATGTTCACTCTTGCCACCTCCTGTTTGTCCACTTCCAATTTGCTTTGATTCATGGACCTGACATTCCAGGTTCCTATGCAATATTGCTCTCTACAGATCGGACCTTGCTTCTATCACCAGTCACATCCACAACTGGGTATTGTTTTTGCTTTGGCTCCATCCCTTCATTCTTTCTGGAGTTATCTTTCCACTGATCTCCAGTAGCATATTGGGCACCTACCAACCTGAGGAGTTCCTCTTTCAATATCCTATCATTTTGCCTTTTCATACTGTTCATGGGGTTCTCAAGGCAAGAATACTGAAGTGGTTGCCATTCCTCTCTCCAGTGGCCCACATTCTGTCAGACCTCTCCACCATGACCTGCCCATCTTGGGTGGCCTCACATGGTATGGCTTAACTTCATTGAGTTAGACCAGGCTGTGGTCCGTGTGATCAGATTGACTAGTTTTCTGTGATTATGGTTTCAGTGTATCTGCCCTCTGATGCCCTCTTGCAACATCTATCGCCTTACTTGGGTTTCTCTCATCTTGGACGTGGGGTATCTCTTCATGGCTGATCCAGCAAAGCGCAGCCGCTGCTCCTTACCTTGGACAAGGAGTATCTCCTCACCACAGCCCCTACTGACCTTGAACATGGAGTGGCCCCTCTCAGCCCTCCTGTGCCCGTGCAGCTGCCACTCCTTGGATGTGGGGTTGCTCCTCTCCACTGCCATCCCTGGCCTCGGGTCGGGGGTAGCTCCTCCAGGCCGCCACCCCTGACCTTGGACATAGATAACTAATGAGAACCTATTGTATAACACAGGGAACTCTACTCAGTGCTCTGTCGTGACCTAAATAGGAAGGAAGTCCAAAAGAGAGAGGATATATATGTACGTGTATGTATATATGTTGGAGAAGGCAATGGCTCCCCACTCCAGTACTCTTGTCTGGAAGATCCCTTGGATGGAGGAGCCTGGTAGGCTGCAGTCCATAAGGTCGCCAAGAGTCAGACACGACTGAGCGACATCACTTTCACTTTTCACTTTCATGCATTGGAGAAGGAAATGGCAACCCACTCCAGTGTTCTTGCCTGGAGAATCCCAGGGACAGGGGAGCCTGGTATGCTGCTGTCTATGGAGTCGCACAGAGTCGGACATGACTGAAGCGACTTAGCAGCAGCATGTATATATGTATATACATATGTATATATACATATGCACATATCGCTAATTCAGTTTGCCGTATAACAGAAAACAACATTGTTAAACAATTACACTCATAAAAATTTTAAAATATTATTTAGGATTAGATTAAGATGACTAAATGTATATGTATCCTCAAATACTTTGGAATGAGGGAAAAAATATGTGTCTGTATATACATATATATATTTAAAAGGAAAACTCACTATCTGAACTATTAGAAAATAATCTTCCTAGTAAACTAGATAGTCTTAAGTTTCTAAAATTGAACAAGGATGGAATGGCAGAGACACAAGACTAGCGGGCATCAAAGCCCAAAACACTGCAAGGCTTGATTGGCCAGTTGCTTTGGGGATGCTCAAAATTGAAAATCCAATCAATAAAGAGAAAAGGAAAGTTACCAGGGGTGATGAAAAGGATCATCATTTGCGTTCATCAGAGCAGTAGGATTTTCCTCTCGGCTAAAACAGTGAGAATGAGCAGAGGGCACAGAGAGGTGCTGTAGGTAGCCAGTGGTCCTAGGAAGAAATAAATGAAGCCACCACACCCAGAGGAAGGACCCTCAGAATTCCCAGTAAGACATGCTGTGCAGGCCAAAATCATCAGAGTCAGTGCTCCAAGCAGCTGGCATTCAACAGTGAGCAACAAGGACTCCTTTGCTTGTTTTTTTTGAAAACTTTCTCTCCCTTCTATTAAGGTCTCTTTTTTATAATTTCTAGACTCTCAATGCCCCATGTAACATTCTCACTCCTCACAAGTGAACTCAACAGCTCTCAGGTACCCACATGAAACAAGAGGCAGACTCATTCATTTATCATCCTTGAAGTAGGAGGTAATGTATAGTAGCACCCAAGGTTGGAAAACCAATAAACAAAGCCAAAAGCCTGTTACAATAGTTAAAGTGATGGTGGAAAGTACCAGAAAAACTAAGAACCCAAACACTGAAAAGGAAAAGGATACGAAAATGTTTCTAGGCTGAGAGCGGGTGAGGCAAGAGGCTGTTTTTCATTCTGTAAAGCTTAATCTTTGTTTTCCTTATTTTATAAAATATATTACAGTAAATAATAAATTATTAATGAAATAACTCTTAAAAAGTTGCAAAGAAGATGAATATTCTTAAAACCAACCATTATGCATGTATAAAACAAAGGAAATTCAATAAAGATATTTCCATTAAAATAGCAGCAGAACTTCAAAATACTTTAGAGAGGCTATAATAAAAAATGAGCATACCTATATAATGAAATCTACAATACTTGATCATAAAAATTAGACTTGACTATTTTAGGGATAGTCTACATTACTCAATGAGAATAAACAATCATAAAATATCAATTTTGCCAAGGTTTATCTTAAAAAATTCTAAACTGCATGAGATTTTTTAGAAAATAAAACTTGAAAGTGCTTCTTGATTTCATTTGATATAGGTATGCAAGAATATCTATTGTTAACTGTTTCCCCTAAACAATAGCAATGAAGGGGACTTGCCTTAAAGAGGGCAAAACATAGATTAAAATATGATAAGTATAAGAGTCATAGGTAATGGCTTTACTTACAGTATCTGTAAGTAAACCAATAGGACAAAATAAACGTCCAATAACAGGCCGAAGTATGTTTGTTACTCCAGTGACTTAAGTGACCATTCTCATCAGTGGAGAAAAGAGATCATTCTATAATTTATGTAGAAACAATTGCCAATCATTTTTTTTTAAAAAGTTCTACCTCATGCTATACATAAAAATGTATTACATATGGATTAAAACCTACTTTTACAAATAAAATTATAAAAATATTAGAAAACAGTGTAAGAGAATTTCTTTATTTTCTTCAGGTAGAAAATAAACCTTACCAAAATCTTAGAAATCAAGAAGGAAGACACAAAGCTATGAGCTCACATATACATTTAGAAAAAGGAGAAAGTTTGAGGTAGGA
Source organism: Redunca redunca (assembly GCA_006410935.1). Lineage (NCBI taxonomy): Eukaryota > Metazoa > Chordata > Mammalia > Artiodactyla > Bovidae > Redunca > Redunca redunca. Next base: position 231,063 of record SJYQ01104733.1, read on the forward strand.
GGTGAGGAATATATGTGGTTCAGTTGCTGAGTCACGTCTGACTCTTTGTAACCCCATGGACTGCAGCACACCAGACTTCCCAGTCCTTCCTGTCTCCCAGAGTATTCTCAAATTCATGTCCATTGAGTCAGTGATGCTTCACATTTATTTTTGTATTATTTGAATCTTGTACAATCATTAACTTCACATATTCTATGTTCTTTTAAAAATAATCAGTAATATCTCATAACTATCAGCTTCTCACAGTTGCTTGCTGTGAGAAGCATAGACAAGCAACTCTTGTCTACCTTGGGGGAACTCCGACTAGAAATCATTGAGTTAAGCTAACTAAACTGTCTTTAACAATGGTATTAGCCCTGCTCCTTGGAACAAGGTGCATGCAGGTAAAGGAGTGATCAGAAGCTGCTTATATTTAGTTTCATCTTGAATTTATTACTTATATAATAGAGCACATCATTAGGGATTTGTTTACCCAAAGTAAGATGATAGTTTTGCAAGGAGCTTACCTGGTTACTAGCATTATTGTTACATAGAATTTGTAAATAGATAAATTTCTTTTTGACTCTTTTTAACTCCTTTGTTAAAGAATTGATGACTTTGAATTATGGTGCTGGAGAAGACTCCTGAGAATCCCTTGGACAACAAGATCAAACCAGTCAATCTTAAGGGAAATCAACCCTGAACACTTGCTGGAATGACTGATGCTGAAGCTGAAACTCTAGTATTTTGGTCATCTGATGCAAACAGCTAACTCATTGGAAAAGTCCCTGATACTGGAACAGATTGAGAGCAGAAGGAGAAGAGGGCATCAGAGGATGAAATGGCTGAATGGCATCACTGATGCAATGGACATGAACTTGGGCAAACTTCGGGAGAAAGTGGACAGAGAGGTCTGGCATGCTGCAGTCCATGGGGTCACAGTCAGACAGGACTGGGCGACTGAACAAAAACAGCTCCTTTGATTGTTTGTTTTTTGGAAAACTTTCCCTTCCTCCTATAAAGCTATTATTTTATAATTTCTAGACTCTCAATGCCCCGTGTAACATTTTCACTCCTCACAGATGAACTCAACCCAATTTTGCCACCCTTATTGTTTCAACTTTCCCATTTTTTTACCTTTTTCTGTTTTCATGATTATATTAAATTTTCTGACAGGAGTAATGACCATTAAGGTGCAAAAGCAGGCATACATTTCTCACTGATATTTACACTAAAAAATGTGATCTGTTACCCCTAACAAAACCTATAATGAGTGGACTATGTGGATGAATATTGTCAAAGTACTATTTCTTTAATTTTCCCTCCCTTTTCTCAAAACAATATTTAAACAACATAAAAAAAAAAAAAGTCACACCTTTCCAACGTGCTCCTGAAAGACTTTTAACTCTTACTTAGACTGAGCCTGCTGTGGGAAGAGGAAACAATTGTGCGCTTACATACTGCTACAATGAATTGAACAGGGGAAGAATGAGATTGAACTGAGCTGTGTGTACTTATATTTTTGGTGCTGGATGAACTCTCAGGTGTTTGAAAAGCTGATTATTAAAGAGTTTCATTATCTGGTCTAACAATTCTTTAGAAATCCAAGATCACTGACAAACCTACAGTTTTTGGAGTTGGCTTTTCCCTAATTTAAAATGCTTTAATTTGATAACTTTACATTTAAAAATTGCAATTGTTTTTTGAAGCTCTAAGATAAAACTGTGCCTTTTTGAGTGGTCCTATTCCATTCTTGGTCCGTGGTAGGAAGAGTAGCATCTCTAATAGCTTTCCTTTTATAAGTTCCTGAATTCATTCTAAAATGGGCAAGTTTTCTCCATTTTGTTAGCTACTGACAGTATCTAACCAGCTGCAAAAGATTGACTTTCCCAGATCTCAGACCCTCAACACAATTTTTGCTGTGTTCTACCTTGAGCTCTGAAGAGGGCTAACAACAATGTATGTAAAATTCTTAGCTCACTACCTGAAACATAACAGCTGCTAAAATATTATTGATTCTTACTGTTCATTTGCAAGGCATAATCACTATTAAGGAAGCACTTATAATAATAGTAAACATATATCAAATGTTTATAAATGACACAATACGTGCTAAGCACCTTCCAGAGAATTAGTTAATGGAATAGATATAACCTCATTATCCTCTTTTTGCAGATAAGAAAACTAAGTCTTTGAAAATTTACTCAAGTTTACTCAGTGGAAGAATTTGAATGGAGCCAGTCTGCTTCTATACCTGGGGCTCCTCAGTGAGCAATAAGATCAAGCATCCCTTTATTAGCATAAAGTCATCATGGTGCATAAAGAACCTCAAGAAAGGAGAACTGACTTCTCCATGGTAATCTATATTTGCCTTCTATTTATTCTTCCTACCACTCACCACCACCGTACCTCTAACTGCAGTGTGTCTCCTTTTCTGTAGCCTGTCTTTGAATGAGCAGTTTGCTTATTTTTCAATAGTCAGAACTCAGCTTTGAGAAACATGTGGAATTAAACAAACGAGAGTGGCTTTACTGGGGTCGGTTGCAATAGCTCTCCCTTCAGTGTTCTTCAGCATCACCAGTCACTCCTGCTTAGAATCAAGTGCAGCCCATGGACTCCATTGCTGCCCAGAGTGAGCTGCTTATCACTCTGTTCAATTTCTTTCAGTTTCTCCACTTGAAGTCATTGGTCTCACTTAATTCTTCAACTTTATTTCCTCTGGCTGGTTGAAGGCTCCTGAATAGCTATCTGGGAAGCCATTATCAGGGGCTGTCTCTCCCCTGCCAAGGAAAGACTTCAACAGTGAACAGCTGCTCATTGCTTCAGACTGCATGTGTGTGTGACTTTCATAAACTGAATTAAAATGATTCAGAAAGAAAAAAGATTGAGAGATGGTGCAGAGGTAACACAATATCCCTGTGAGGACTGTGAAGTGATACCCCAAGCAAGCTGTTCATTCTTGTTTCTACAACTACAGGATAATATTTATCTAGCTTTCACATAGTGTATCAAGTGACAGGAGGAAGCCTGTGTAAGATGCTGATAACACCTCTGCTGTATGTACTAAGCTGCAACACTTTTTCTCTGCCATTTGTTTACTAAATCTTAGATGTGTTAAAGAGAAAGGACCTTGAGGTATCTTATTTGATTTTTTGTCTTCAGCACTGATCTTTCTCAAAATAGTTCTGCAACCTGTCTCATTTTTCTGTCAGTATGTATTACAGGGTTTATTGTCATTTTTCATTAGGAAATATGAGGTACTGTTTTAAATATAAATAAATAATAAATACTGAACTTCCCTTTTATTCACAGTTCCAATTGATAAAGGACCAGAATCTCAAGTGTCCAGTTCTTCTGTAAGAGCTCATTAAAAAAATGATAGCATCTAGTTCTTTGAGTAGAAATTTAATTAGTATCTACAATTGACACCTAACAGAAATAGCTTTGAGGAAAATGTGAAGTAGGGGAATATGTGGTTTCTTCTTTATTGAGCACATAAATCCTGTTCCTCATTTAAAAAAAAAAATAGGAGCAGTTGTTTTACCTTCTGTCAGGATCATTCCAATTTTAAGATTATTAACACCCATGACTGGCAGATGGTACTTATTCCTATTAAACTAATAGGCATAGTCTACTTGGGGACCCTTCTTGAAATTATCCCTTAATGCCTACTTCATGAAAGGTAGATCTAAAGGCTTTTTTGCTTTGTTTTTGAGGCAGACCACCAACTTTCATGTCTTACTGGACTGAATGTATTGTTTCTGACAACAGATGTAAAGCTAATTAAACTGTGCTTGAGCATGGTCCTAGCCTCTTCATCTGCACTGTAAAAGGGCTAGTCTAGCAGCTGTCTAAATCTATGAAGTCGAAAAAGGATCAAAGCAGAGACAATTTCCTCTGAACTTGAAATGGAAATGAGTGTGTTTCCGGTGTCTATCAATCTGCCTAAAACTAAGTGAATCATTTCAGAAGCTTTGGGTAGTGGGGTGGCAAAGTAGAAACACATTTACAACTTTATTTCCATTGATTAGATAAAATCTCTATCACTCACTGTGATAAAAACAACCAGAAACAGAAGTAAAATGTTCATGTATCAGTTCATTAGTAGGACTTAAACTTCATCAGAGGAACAGAAGGAAATCAAAATGGGAGGATATTGTTTCAATTTAGTCAAGATTTGCTCTCTAGTTAGGTCACTTACTCTCAGATACTCATGTCTAGTTTGTTGCATATCTATTTCGTTTGAATGCAAATTTCCCATGAATACAGAAAATAGTATATATGAGCCAAGTAACTTGCCACATACTTTACATATACGATCTCCTTTGTGTGTGATAAGTCACTTCAGTTGTGTCTGACTTTTTGCGACCCTATGAACTGTAGCCTGTCAAGTTCCTCTGTCCATGGGATTCTCTGGGCAAAAATACTGGATTGGTTGCCATGCCCTCCTCTAGGGGATCTTCCTGATCCAGGGATCGAACCCATACCTCTTATGTCTCCTGCATTGGCAGGTGGGTCCTTCACCACTACTGTTCTCTGGTAAGCACCACAGTCTCCTTTAGTTTGACCAAAAGATGCAATTTTTATCATCAGTGTTTTAAAGATGAGAAAACTGAGCACTGACAGAGTTGAAAAAATAATTTCCCAACCATCCAGAACAAGAAAGTAGTGAGTCCAGGATTCAAGTCCTCATCTATCTAATCCAAAGCCCATATTCTAATTCATTTACAATCATTACCTTCCTAAAGCTCTCCATGTTATAATATAATCTTGGTTAAAACAAGAAGACAAATAGGTTTTAAGACTATGTGCTCTGAATTTTCTGACACAATATGGTTATGATTTTCTCCATTTGACAAATGAAGCATTAGACTAATTATGCTTAGGGTTCAAATAATGACCATATTTTGATTTAAAATCTATAATATGAGCAACTCATGGAGGACATCTTAATCTGACCAGAGAGTTCTTATTTTTTAACTGGAGTATAGTTGATTTAATATGTTGTCTTACTTTGTATTGTACAACAAAGTGAGTCAGTTTTACCTAGGCATAATATTGCATAATATTGCTTCTATATGTGGACTCATGTTTTTCTTTTTTGGCCACACAGTGTCCATGTGGCTTGTGGATTTTAGTTCCCCCACCAAGGATTGAACCTGGGCCCTCAGCAGTGAGAACAAAAAGTCCTAACCACTGACCACCAGGGAATTCCCTGAAATCTTTTATTATTTCATAGTAGGCTGTCTCTATGAATATGGATTTAAGCCACTGAAGCTTTGACAAATTTATCAGGATATAAGGGAAAAAAGAAATCTCTAGTTTTGCTGTAGTAGTTTGAATTAAAGAGGCTAATGAGAGGTCCTAATGTACTAAGTGTGCTGTAACATTTTGTGCTGTAAATTGCACTGTATATTCTGAGGAAGCCTATGGACCTCTTCTCAGAAGGATGTTTTTAAATGTACAAAATAATATACATAGGACTACAAAGGAAGCCAGTCATATAGAAATTTAGTTATCCATAATTTTAAATACAGTACAGTAATATATGAACTTGTCTATCACATATTAAGTAATGACTTAGTAGCAGGTCTAATAACTACCACACGTTTGAAGTGGTTGTTCAGTCACTCAGTCGTGTCCAACTCTTTGCAACCCCATGGACTGCAGCACTCCAGGCCTCCCTGTCCTTCACCATCTCCTGAAGCTAGCTCAAACTCACAGACATTGACTCAGTGATGCCTTCTAACCATCTTGTCCTCTGTCATCCCCTTCTCCACATGCCTTCAATCTTTCCCAGCATCAGGGTCTTTTCTAATGAGTCAGCTCTTCACATTAGGTGGCCAAAATATTGGAGCTTCAGTATCAGTCCTTCTAATGAACACTGAGGATTGATTTCCTTTATGGGGGTGAATGCAAAAAATCTTTTAGATCTGTATTATCTGTACACCTTTGATGTGAATACTTGGCTTAAAGCACCAAATTCATCAACATTTCTACTCTCCTCCCAAACAAAGGCCTTTTAGAAAGCTTTAAATCTAACCACTTATATTCTGAATTACATGATATTGTTTTCTACTGTTTCCATGTCACTTTCTAGTCATATCTCCCAAGTTGTTACTATTTGGGGGTTTTACAGAGTTAATGATTATTTAGATTTTTCTACATATTGATCATTTTTTAATTGCAGTTTATTATTGCACTTCATTATTTGCTTCTGTTTCCAATTTCTTTGTTCAAATGTATATCTATTAGCAATTTTCATCAAATTTTACAGGGTCTCTGAATGGTAAGCACCACTAATATTTGCCAAAGTATTTGCTTCACCCTGAATGCTGAAGATATTTGAGCTGCATATAGAATTCTAGATTGAGAGTTATTTATAACAAAGATAGTATTTCTTTTCTCTGGCTTTTATTGTACAAATAAAGCAAGAATAAGATAGTAGGAAACAAAAAACTTCTTGGTATGAGAAAGAGCTCTCAGAAATTTAAATATGATAGCTAAAATTAAACATGTAATAAAAGATTTGCACTATCTGCATCAATAAGTTTTTCCTGATGTGTTAATTTTCTGTCACTTCTGTAACAAATTATCAAAACTTGGTGGCTTAAAACACATACAAATTTATTATTTTACAATTCTGGAGGCCAGATGTTCACTAGGCTAAAATCACAATGTTGTCAGCCTTCTTTCTGGACAGTCTGGGAGAGAAGCAAGTTATTTTCCTTTTCTAGCTTCTAGAGCCCTTCTAAAATTCTGTTACTTGGTTCATGGATCCCTTCCTGTATCTTTAAAGTCAGCCATGTTGAGTTGAGTCTTTCTCACATTATAACATTGTGACCTCCTCTTCTGCCTCCCTCTTTCATATTTAAGGACTCTCATAATTACATTGGGCCCACCCAGATAACCAGATAATCCATGATAATTTCCCTATTTTACAGTCAATTGATTAAGCAAATTTAATCTCATCTGTAACCTTCAATTTTAAAGTGTGCTGTTTGCAATATCAGGGTGTTACCTCTGGAAATAAAATCAAAGAATTAGGAGAGGCCACTAGGAAATTAAGTTTGAATATATCTTCAGTGGGAGCTACATGGATTGCATTAATCACATGACAGGGTCATATATTGAAAGTGGCTGGCATGCCACAACATGTCATGCTGACTACTTCGCAAGTCTCTTCTAGCAGTAGCTGTTTTGTCCAACTGTAATCTCAAATCTTAACCTCCCCCGTCTGAATTCTACGTAGCCTTTCAGGCTCAACTTGGTCCAAGTTAACCCTAAACTGTTGATTGCTTCAACCCCAAGGGGCTCTCACTTTTCCAAATTCCTATCAAACTATCATGGATATTTTATAATTTTTCTAAATCCCATGGACAGAGGAGCCTGGTAGGCTGCGGTCCATGGGGTCGCTACAAGTTGGGCACGACTGAGAGACTTCACTTTCACTTTTCACTTTCCTGCATTGGGGAAGGAAATGGCAGCCCACTCCAGTGTTCTTGCCTGGAGAATCCCAGGGACGGGGGAGCCTGGTGGGGTGCAGTCCAGGGGGTTGCACAGAGCCGGACACGACTGAAGCAATTTAGCAGCAGCAGCAGCAGCTACTCTATTGTTCACTGTTGTTTCATCATTGTCTTCATCTCTGCTCCCATGTAGTGAGAGTCAGGTTCATGCTCAATGCATTTTGAGCATTATCAATTCTCATAATCATTCTCAATGTAGTACTGTTATCCTCAGTTTGCACTGGATAAAATATTAATAGAGACTCAGGGGAGAACAAACTTAGACAGCATATTAAAATGCAGAGACTTCATTTTGCCAGCAAAGGTCTGTATAGTCAAAGCTGTGGTTTTTCCAGTAGTCATGTATGGATGTGAAAGTTGGACAATAAAGAAGGCTGAGTAATGAAGAATTGATACTTTTGAATTATGATGCTGGAGAAGACTCTTCCGAGTCCCTTGGACAGCAAGGAAATCAAACAAGTCAATCCTAAAGGAAATCAACCCTGAATATTCATTGGAGGGACTGATGCTGAAGCTGAAGCTCCAATACTTTGGCCACCTGATGTGAAGAGCCAGCTCATTGGAAAAAACCCTGATGCTGGGAAATATTGAAAGCAGAAGGAGAAGGGGATGACAGAGGATGAGATGGTTGGATGACATCACTGACTCAATTAACATGAGTTTGAACAAACTCCTGGAGACAGTGAAGGACAGGGAAGCCTGGTGTGTTACATTCCATGGGATTGCAAAGGATTTGATACGACTTAGCGACTAAATGACAACAAGAGGGGAAAACATTTGGCACCCAGGTTCAGACAAACTGAAAGTAGGGGGACGGGAATTTGAACCCAATCTGCCTGACATGAATCTGGTGTTTCTGACCCCTTTTCTATACTTCTCCAGATAATGTTTGTTTTGTTCTTAGACTCTAAGCTCCTCCATGGTTGGGTCTCTATTTTTCTGAAACTCCCACAGCACCTAACACAGACTTAAGCATGAAGCAGGAATCCAGTGCAATCACGGAATGGTAGGTTTGGCATAGACATGAACTTGAAGCAGAATAGTGCCACAAGCAATGCAAATAGCCCTAGCTTTCATTTATTGCATGAGTGAACTGATTATACAAGTCAAAGAATCTCTTTTGACAGCTTTTATTTTGTGCCTTTAAGGGATGCCCATTATGTTAGGGAAATTTGGGGAATTCCCTTTAGTGGTTTTAGAAAGATGACTATGGTAACCTCAGTCAACAAGTTATCTAGCTGAAACAATGGAACCAGAAGAATACCAATGCCTGTAACCACTGAATTTACATAGTTTCAGCATCCAGCCAGTTGTTGCTAAAATAATTCCAAACAATTCCTCTCAAAGGAATTGTCTGTGGTAATGTCCAAATCTCAGTGGGCCTGCTCCCTGCTGCCCTCAGCCAGCCATTTGGGGAAATCGAAGTGCTAGTTTACAAAGCTCATCCCAGTATGAAATTCCAGAGCACTAACTATTTGGGTATAATGATAATAATTAAGGATTGAAAGGGCTCTTTAATGCACACAGATGAGGTATTTTATTAGCCATGCAGCAACATATCCTTTCTTAGATCAGAGCATTTTCTAGTATAAAGTGTCCCAAATCTGTGCCTGCCCAGAGGGGCACAGATACACCCATATTTTTCAGACATTCATGTACTTTGTGCTCATGTGGTTGCAGAAGACCAGACAAAAGCGTTCTTGAAATCTGTGGAAAGTGCACAGATGAGCTCATCCGTGTGCTGTCCCTCAGATACCCCTGCCATAGGTGAGGTAGTCTGCCAAGCTCAGACTTGGACAAGCAAGTAGTGTGAGGCAAAGAAGGAAGCTGCCGTTGCTGTAAAGCGGGGCCGTGGACCGAGATAGGGCTTACGCAGAAGACCCCAGGTGATGTGGGGAGTCCTGTGGGGATACTTCTGGTCCTGTGTGGGCATCCTGCTTTGTTTCTAGGGACGGTGTTTGGCACAGGGTGTAGGGGGTTGTGGGTTGGATGAAGCTGCTTCTCAGCCCACTGGCTCAGGGCCCTCCCATAAAACAGGCATTTAACTGGGGCTAGAAATACACAGAACTATAAAGCTGGCCACGCTTTTAGAGCCGTTCTTATTAAAGCCGAGTCCGCCCAGCCTACTTTGCTCTTTTACTCTTTCAATCCAGCTCTGTGGCTCCGAAGGCAGTTTTCATGCGTGGCAGAATCCTCCGCTCTGGCTTCCAGGGTGAGACTTAGTGCATTCTGCTGTGTTCTATCCCCTTCGCACTGTGCCCTAGACCACCAGTCTGATATCAAGGCTCCCCACCCCATATCCCCCCCCACACACACACACACACTGTGCGAAGGAGTGAAGGGTGGTCTGAAATAGTCATGGCCTCCATTTGGGGGACAGGCAAGGTCTGTCATAGGGGACATGGGGGGCCACCATGGGGGCCACCCCTCCTTCATCCTTACCCCACACAGCTTCTAGGAATAAGCAGCTCCCTTGGCTGGTCACCTAACTGGTGTTATTTTCTGCGAGTCTCTTGAGTGAGAAGATTCAGAGGCTCTGTTAATTGCTTCCAGTGTAATCAATGGATGCAAATACCTGTCTGCAGCAGTTCTTAATTTTTGGTGTGCATCAAATTGACTAAGCTTTTCAGGGTTGTGATGCCAAATCCCTACCACCTGAAATTCTAATTCAGTCAGCATGGGGATGAGAATCTGCATTTTAATAAACCCTCTAAGCTTTCTTTCTGAACCTTGTATTTGTCAAGATAGATGAGGCATTTTCAGCAAATAATTCCCGAACTTGGCAGGTTTATTTCTTGCTCATAGTATGTGTGTTTCTAACACACAGTGGTGTGTGTGTTTGTGCACATAGGATGGGTGTGGGGGAATCACAGGTAGGGAAAACTGAAGCCCACAGGAGTAAACTGACTTTCTCAAAATCACAGGAAGTTGGAAGGATAGAGTCTTCTTTCTACACCTGGCACTTCCCCATTCTATTCCATATTATATTCCCTCTTCCAGTTTTAACATGAGTTAAGAGAGGACAATTTCCTCAGCAGAACCTGGGTGGGAGTTGAAGAAGAGGCCACCAATATGACGGAAAAGTACAAGTAGGGATTACATTACCTTTCACTAGCATATTAAAGAGTTATTTCGGGGGAGGGGATTGAGAATCTTAGTATAATTAGCTTCTGAATTTGGGAGACATATTATGAGGTTATCAAATCTAATTTCCAGAGGAAGACATGAGTCCCTGAATGCAGCCTAATCGTGGTGGAATTATGACTAAAACCCAACTTGATCAAAGTCAGTGGGCCATCTGCTACTTTGACTTCCTGAGTCCTTGACATGCTTTCCTGGCCTGTTTTATAAGATCCCAGTAAAGCAAACTCCTAATCTTTTCACAGAACTTTCTGCGGAGCAAAAGCATCTACTCAGCCCATAGCATTCCCCACATCCTCAGATGCTTTTTCATTGCTCTTAGAGTTTCTGAAAAGGGGACAAGCGATGGTTGGCTTCTGTTATATACCAACAGCTAAGATAGTTCTGGGGACTAGTAGATTCTGAATAAATGGTTCATGGATGGCATAATAGAGAATCTGCCTTTTCATGAACTCCATGGACTATTTTCTTGCATATTGCATTATTCAGGATAAGTTAGTCCTGTGTGGCAAACAGCCCTAAAGTCTTTGATCTTTCTTCCATGTAACCCCAGTAACATTTTGTGGGATTTTGTTTTTGTCATTCATCTTGGACAACTCTCCAAAGTCTAATATGCTACAATTTCTTTCAGGACACAGACTATGTTATATCTCTTGAGACCTAGAACAGAGCCTGGTACATAGTGTATTACAACTGAATGGTTGAAGCATGAAGGACTGTCTTCCCCTCTACACCTTCCCCACCCTCCTCTTTTCCTCACCTCTCATTGCAGGGGTCCTAAGTAGTTTGGCAGAAATCTTGCAGGTGTCATGGAGCTGAGCAGCCTCATGGGGTGTGTGTATGTGTGCAGGGACCGCGGCCTCACGTGGGAATTCTGACAAAGGACATGGAATCTGTGTCAGGGCAGCTAGTGCTAGCAAGTTATTTCCTTGGAATTCTGTCCTCACCAAAAGGTGACAGAACCGATATCAAGCTTTGTCATAGTTCTTGGATCCTATGTCTACCCCCTTTCTGCACACCCTCCTCCTCCAGCTTCCTCCTCCTCTATGCCACTCCCGGTGTATACATGCGTCATTAGCAACCTCTCGCTGTGGCAGGAATGTCGCTTTCATCTATGAATAGATTCTAACAGCCTCCTTCAAGCTTCCTCTCAGGGCTGCACTGACTCAGCCCCACTGGGAGCAAGGAGTGCGTTGACTGACTGACAGGGAGCCTTACCATTCTAAGGGGTGATGATGGGACTGCAAGGATTGAGGAGCAAGAAGACCCAGCTTGAAGGAAACCTTCCTGAAATAATGTATCCACCATGGAAGAGTCAAAAGGAAAGATGCTGAGCAGCTGGACAGCTATTGTGGGTTATTGTAGATAAAGAGATGGTTTAGAATATGAAATTAATGATTTTAAAAATAAGAAATCAAATCGGGGCTTTGATCTTAAGATTAAAAAGAAATTGCTTCCCCTGAGAAAAGCTATTTAGAGAATCAGTTTGCAAGTAACCAAGCTGGGGGAAAAGAGGATTTCCAGAAGGCAAATTCAGGTCATCCGTTGATGAGTGATGGGAACCATGCCTTACATGCTGATCCACAGCTATTGTCTAAATCAGTGACCAGACACAAGTCACTGCAGCAAGCAGCTGCAAAGCCCACCTCTGCAGACCTTCAGAGACCCAAGTGACCACTGTGGCTTCGGCTGCTTCATACAGCCAGAATGTATGGGAACAAACCGGGCTTGGGCCTTAGGTAGGATGGAACTGGTCAAAGAGGTTTTTCCAGGTTACCTTCATGGCTGTTTATTAATAGGACAATGCATTCACCTGATAGAAATGTTTGGTGTCTGCTTAATTGTTCTCAGGCAGTTATTACTGCAATTAGCAACCTGCAACATTGCAAAACCTTGTCTAGACTAGTATTAAAAAGAACCTGTTTGTGATTTTTTTGTTTGTTTGAGTCTCACTCAAGTGTTTACTCCATCTCTCGTTCTTTCCCTCTCTCTCTCCACGGCTTCTCGGGAGGGTGAGGGTGAGGTGGGTTTTGAGGACCAAAGAAACACACCAAGATGAAAGTATATAGTGCTCCCTTCATGCCACTCGCCCTCAGCTTCAGCAGACAATGCCTGTGTCAGGGAGCCAGGCTGGTGTTCCCAGAGGCAATGCCTATGAAAGCCTTGGTTTTCATTTTTGTGAATTGGTGGCTCTTCCCAGGAATAAACTAGAATAACAGTAGCAGCTTCAGAGTTGGGGGGGAAAAAGAGTTCAGAAATGTACTGATTAGGAAGATCCCCACATCCCCAAAAATACCACTTCCCACTGGAAACTCCATAATCAGAATTTTCTTTCTCTGCTTCAGATCTGTGAACCTCCACTTCTGGGGTTTCTCCTACTACTGACAGTGATCTTTCTTCACCTCCTATATCTTCATCCACAGCCAGACAGGGTTCCCACCCTCCCTTTCCTTCTGGAGTTAGTATTAAGGAGAGAGTTAAATTCACCTTCTTAACCACATGCTGAATGTTTTCTTTTCCGAAAGTTCACAGCATTTTATATCTATTCCATTCACCCCTTTGCACTTAACTGTGTGAATCCTTGGTTTATCACTGATAGTCTAATGGTTGTACATAATCTTCCCCATTATATTTTATGTACTTGGGAACAGTGACATAATCAGGAGTCTCTGGCATGAACAACAGATTCTAACACATAAGAGGCCTTTAAAAAATACCTGTAGTTTGAAGATGCTTATTTTCAGAATTAATAAAAAGTTTTGAGTGGTTTTAGGTTTATAAGAAAAAAACTGGAACATATAGAGTTCACATTTATCATCCCCCGAGTCACAACCTACCCTCTCCCCAGTTTCCTCTACTGTTGATATCTTATATTAGTGTGGTACATTTGTTGTAATTGAGCCATATTGATACTTAAATTATTAGTTATTAGAGTCCATAGTTCACACTGATTCACTCTTCTGTTTGCACATTTCACATGTTTTGAAACATATGTACATCATATGTATATAATGTCATGTATGTACCATTTTGGAGTCATATAGACTAGCTTTATTGCCTTAAAAATCTCTATTGCTTCACCTGCCTCATCCCTCCACCCATCCCCCCACATGCCAAAGCCAGACAGCCACTGGACTTTGTCTTGTCTCTATAGTTTTACTTTCCTAAGAATGTCATAGTTGGAATGTAGCCTTTTCAGACTGTCTTTCACTTAACAGTATACATTTTAGTTTCCTTTGTGTCTTTTCATCGCTTGAGAACTCATTTCTTTTTTATTATTGAATAACATTCCATGACCTGGACATACCAGTTTATCTATTCACATACTGATGGGCATCTTCATTGCTTCCACATTTGGGCAGCTATGAATAAAGCTGCTATAGGCATGCATACACAGGTTTTTGTGTGGACCTCAGTTATCAATTTATTTGGGTGAATGTCAAGAAGTACAAATGTTGGATCACATGGTATGAGTGTGTTCCATTCTGTCAGAAACTGTTAAAATGTCTTCAAAGTCACTGTATCATTTGTATTCCTATCAGGAACAAATGAAAATTCTTGTTGCTCAGATGATCTTTTGAGACTGGCTTTTGGTAGGTGGAAAATGTAAAGAGACATTTTGTGGCATGGAATGAATTCAGAATCACATATCTCTACCTTGGACTGCCCTGCAGTGAACACCAAGGGACAATGGAGAGTGAATGCACGCAAGAATATGAAGATGTGGGTAATAGCTTCACCCCGCTACTTATTAGCTATACAGTCAAAACAGACTAGCAATATTCAACCTGAGGTTTCTTTCCTTTTATTTAACAGTTGGGACAATAGTACCAGTGGTAATAGTAGTGTTAGGTGCTCAGTCATGTCTGACTATGATCCCACAGACTGTAGCCTGCCAAGGTCCTCCATCCATGGGATTCTCCAGGCAAGAATACTGGAGTGGACTGCCAATTGCCTTTTCCAGAGGATCTTCCTGACCCAAGGATTGAACCTAGGTCTCCTGTGTTGCAGGCAGATTCTTTACCGTTTGAGCTACAGGGGAAAGTGAAAGTGAAAGTGAAGTTGCTCGGTCATGTCTGACTCTTTAAGACCCCATGGACTATAGCCTATCAGGCGCCTCTGTCCATGGGATTTTCCAGGCAAGAGTGCTGGACTGAGTTGCCATTTCCTTCTCCAGAGGATCTTCCTGACCCAGGGATCAAACCCAGATCTCCCACATTGTAAGTAGAAGCTTTACCGTCTGAGCCACCAGGGAAGTCTGAGCTACAGGGAAGACCCTACCAATTTCCTTAAACTCTAGTAAATATATTAAACAAGATAATGCATGTAAAGACTCTAGCATAATCCTGTGTACATAACAGGAACTCAATAAGATTGCTTCCCAGCTGTAATGGGTAAATTCATCTTCACTAATATTTTTGTAAACACATCCACTCCCTCTGCTTCAAGTCCCTTTATGATAATTTTAAAGTCCTAATTGTACAATTTTGTATGAATGTAAAATTTTCTTACACAAAAAAATCAGCTCAGAAATTTTGATGGGAGTGGAATGTCCCACTTGCTGTTTTCACTTGGAATAAATACTGAGGGACTAGAAATTTCATGGAGTCCTTGACACAATGAGACCTCTGACTCTGGAGCATAGGGCTTCACACGCCTGAGGATTCACCTCGCCTCCGCCACATCTCTGCAGGTGAGGTCCCCACAGGAGCAGAGCCAAGTAGGGGTGCCCCTTGGTTTCCTCTCACAGGAACTTTGCTAACCACGGGCCTTTCATCTGAGAAAAATGATGAGCAGTGGCACGCGTACATGGCTTATTCCTCAATTTTGGTGAGGTCAACACTGCAGTTTCCCTGAGATCTGTTCACTCATTCTTCTGGACTGGCCACAGGAAATATGACTGACCAGTGAGACCATCATGAAATGTCTGTGCGGTGGCTCATAATTTCATTTGCCTTTGCTGTGTATACACGAGCAAGTGTGTGTGTGTGTGTGTGTGTGTGTGTGTGTGCTGCCTGCAGCCTAATATCTTATAAAGTAACATATAGTTTAAATCCTGCTTCTCTGGCCCTAACCTAATAGGGTTTATCTGTTGAATTAATTCAAAGTATAAAACATCCTTTGGCACCTAGCCACTTGTGCCATGTGACTATCTTCAGCTGCCAATTTCCAACATAAGAGTTAAGGGACACTGAATCTAATTGTGGTGTTGTGTTGTGCAGGTGGGCCAGGTTCCTGCTGTGGACATGGCTGTAGATATGACCAGTCTGACATGTGCTTAGGTGTGTGCATGCTAAGTCACTTCAGTCGTGTCTGACTCTTTATAGCCTGCCAGGCTCCTCTGTCCATGGGATTCTCCAGGCAAGAATGCTGAAGTGGGTTGCCATGCCCTCCTCCAGGGGATCTTCCCCACCCAGGGATCAAACCCTCATCTCTTATGTTTCCTCCATTGGCAGGTGGATTCTTTACCACTAGCACCACCTGGGAAGCACTGGTCTGGCCTAATCACTACTTGCTTAATCACTGCTGTATGTAGAGCGTTATGGAAAGTGATGAGTGAGCATCAGAAATTCAAACTCAAAAGCTACAGAGTTACAGTTTCTTTACTTTCAGGGGTCTATTCCTATGAACAAATTATGGTTTAGTGAGTGGAGGAGAAACGTACTGGCCTCTATTACTGTTATTGTTGTTTAGTGGCTAAGTCATGTCCCACTCTTTTGTGACCCTATGTAGCCTGCCAGGCTTTTCTGTCCAGGGGACTTCCCAGGCAAAATAATGGAGTGAGTTGCCATTCCCTTCTCCAGGGAATCATCCCAAACCAGAGATCGAACCTGTGTCTCCTGTGTTTGCAGGTAGATTCTTTACTGCTGAGCCACCAGGGAAGCCTTTGGCCTCTATTGCCATGCCACTGTTGACCTACTCAGTCCTAGGTCTCCCTCAGTCCACACACAGGTCCAGCACTGTGATGGCTGGGGAACCCTGTGCAGGTGAGCTGTGGAGAAAGGAAGTGACTTCAGTGATACTTTCATTAGGACTTCTACATTGAGACTACAAAAATCCAGTAAGTAGACATTATGCTTGAGGCTATATACCGTGGAAAGAAGAAGGCACATTTCAGCAGGAGTCCGGAAGAATTCTATTACTATGTTACTTGTTGGAAGAATGATATTGTGGAGTCAAAACCCCAATATAGTTACAGGATTAAAGTTGTTTTTTTTTTAATTTGAGAGCAGATGGTTTTGTGTTGTCTAAAAGAAATAGAACTATGAGTTGGATAAGAGGGAGAGGATATATATATACACTTCTGGCTGATTCATGTTGTTTTATGGCAGAAACCAACACAATATTATAAAGCAATTATCCTCTAATTAAAAATTAAAAATGTTAAAACTTATTCTAAACCTGAAAAAAAGTAGTAAGTAAACTATGTTGATCAAATTGTATGGTTTCCACTCATACTCCATATTTCCAGTGGCAGGTAGATCATATAAACTAGATGAAATATTTCATTTTCTGGAATAATATAATATTAGCTATGTTCATCATTTTCCTTTAGCAATATTAACCTTAAAAAGGTTGCTGGTTTTCTCTTAGGACCTGTGACTGAAGTTAAATAATTTAGGTATCATTAGTCCAATTAAGATTTCTCTAGATGTAAGTAGTCCAGAAAGTAGACATAATACAGATGGTCCCCTGACTGTATTTCTATTTTTAAAAACACAACATTGTAATGTTCTTTTCAGAGCTATTATCTGGCCTGTGCTTACCATGTGGCTACACTGCTTGTTAAAATACTGAAATATTTGCACAAAAGTTGGTAAAGAGTTACTGCTTTAAGCTCCCCTCACCCTCCTAGAACCTGAGGTGACACAGAACCTCTCTTGGGCCCTTTCCCCAATGAATTCGTCATTATAGCAGATTGTTTGCAAAAAATGGTCATGTTGACTTTTTTCTGTTCATCCACATCCTTTTGTAATCTGACTTGTGATTCTTCCCAACAAGAGGTAAAGTCTATTTTTTTTTTTCTACTTCTTGGATCTGGGCTGAACACCAGTTCAGTTCAGTTCAGTTAAACACCTCATTTCACTGATAGAATACAATATAAATGATGTTAGACAAATTATAAACCTAGGCCTAAACAAGTCTTACGCACATCTACTCTCTCTTTCAGAAACATGCTCTTTAGTCATAAGGAAAGGTCCAACATACACTGGAGAAGGATGGGAAACCAAGTGTAAGAGACGTGTGTGTGCTTAATCGCTTCAGTCGTGTCCAACTATTTTTGATCCTAGGGACCGTAGCCCGCCAGGCTCCTCTGCCCATGGGATTCTCCAGGCAAGAATACTGGAGTGGGTTCCCACGCCCTCCTCCAGGGAAGCATCCCAACCCAGGGATCGAACTCATGTCTCTGAAGTCTACCTGCATTGGCATGTGTGTTCTTTACCACTAGAGCCACCTGGGAAGCCCGAAATAGAGAAGAACTATCTCATTTCAGGGCATCTCAGATTAAGCTGATTGGCAGTTGACCAAAGACATAGGAGGCAGCCCAGCTAAGTGCAGAAGACCATCCAGCTAAGCCTACCCAAACCTCTGCCCCTAAGATTTATGAGTTAAATAGAGAGTTACTATTTTAAACCAATTGATTTTGAGATAGTTTCTTACACAGGAAGATTTATTACACATTTATAGGTATGTGTGTGCATGCTCAGTTGTGTCTGACTCTTTGCAACCCCATGGACTGTTGCCCACCAGGTTCTGCTGACCATGGGATTTCTCAGGGAAGAATATTGGAGTGGGTTGCCATTTCCATCTACATTTATGAGTCTATATAATTCATAATAGCTACACAGAAATAATTAAATAATACACCAATAATCTAGGATCAGAGGGGAAACAACTAGAACAGTAGGGGTCCTCCAGCAATCTGCTCTTATGCCAAGGCCAGTTTCTGCTTTGACTGACTGATCCCCGTGCTGCTAGTGCTGCTAAGTCGCTTCAGTTGTGTCCGACTCTGTGTGACCCCATAGATGGCAGTCCACCAGGCTCCCCCATCCCTGGGATTCTCCAGGCAAGAACACTGGAGTGGGTTGCCATTTCCTTCTCCAATGCATGAAAGTGGAAAGTGAAAAGTGAAAGTGAAGTCGCTCAGTCATGTCCGACTCTTAGCAACCCCATGGTTTGCAACCTACCAGGCTCCTCCGTCCATAGTGTAGCAGTAATTTTACTCAGAGTACGTGAGCTTTTCATTTTAAAAATTCTATATGGAGTCTACAAAGGTTAGTAAGTAGAAATTGTACTCTAAGCTATACAGTATGGAAAGGAGATTTGTCACATTTCACCAGGAGTCTGAAGGGATCCTATTAATAGAATATTGTATACCTAGCTGCCATCATTAATTTGTTAGTTGCAATTAGAATTTTTTGATACTTTAGAGAAATTTTTAAACCATAAATTATTCATTAAATTTTTAGTATTCACTATTTTCCTTACCAAGGTTAATAAGAAAGAAAAGCTTTCAAGTTAAACATTTCTTTCTAGGTAAAACTGAGGAAAAAGACAATGTAATGTTTTTAATGAATAAAAACCAAATGAACTGAAAACTTATGCACATGGATGTTTATAACAGGATTACTCATAATTTCCAAAAGGTAAAAGCAGCCAAGATGTTCTTTGATAGAACTGCTGCTGCTGCTGCTAAGTCGCTTCAGTCGTGTCCGACTCTGTGCGACACCATAGACAGCAGCCCACCAGGCTCCCCCGTCCCTGGGATTCTCCAGGCAAGAACACTGGAGTGGGTTGCCATTTCCTTCTCCAATGCAGGAAGTGAAAAGTGAAAGTGATGTTGCTCAGTCATGTCTGACTCTTAGCGACCCCATGGACTGCAGCTTTCCAGGCTCCTCCGTCCATGGGATTTTCCAGGCAAGAGGACATCTTCAAGATATTCTTCAGTTCAGTTCAGTTCAGTTGCTCAGTCATGTCCAACTCTTTGCCACCCCATGAACCGCAGCACTCCAGGCCTCCCTGTCCATCACGAACTCCCGGAGTTTATCCAAACTCATGTCCATTGAGTCAGTGATGCCATCCAGCCATCTCATCCTCTGTCACCCCTTCTCCTCCTGACCCCAATCCCTCCCAGCATCAGGGTCTTTTCCAAAGAGTCAACTCTTCGCATGAGGTGGCCAAAGTATTCTTCAAATTGTACCAAACCGTGGTACATCTATATAATGAAATATAATCCAGCCCTAAGAAGAAATAAGCTGTCAAGCCATGAAATGACATGGAGGAAACAAATGCATATTACTCAGTGAAAGAAGCCAATCTGAAATGGCTACTTACCGTATGGCTCCAACTATATGACATTCTGGAAATGGACAGAACTATGGAGACATTGTAGAAGGCAATGGCACCCCACTCCAGTACTGTTGCCTGGAAAATCCCATGGACGGAGGAGCCTGGTGGGCTGCCGTCCATGGGGTCGCTAGGAGTTGGACACAACTGAGTGACCTCATTTTCACTTTTCACTCTCATGCATTGGAGAAGGAAATGGCAACCCACTTCAGTGTTCTTGCCTGGAGAATCCCAGGGACGGGGGAGCCTGGTGGGCTGCCATCTGTGGGGTTGCAGAGTTGGACACGACTGAAGTAACTTAGCAGCATGGAGACATTAAAAACAAACAGTGGTTGCCAGGAGTTTCGAGGAGGGAGGAGGAAAGGAAGAAAAGATGGAGCACTAGGGGCTTTTAGGGCAGTGTAACTATTATCTTGGAGAAGGCAACGGCACCCCACTCCACTACTCTTGCCTGGAAAATCCCATGGACGGAGGAACCTGGTAGGCTGCAGTCCATGGGGTTCCTGAGAGTCGGACACAACTGAGCAACTTCACTTTCACTTTTCACTTTCATACATTGGAGAAGGAAATGGCAACCCACTCCAGTGTTCTTGCCTGGAGAATCCCAGGGATAGGGGAGCCTGGTGGGCTGCCGTCTATGGGGTCACACGGAGTCAGAAACTTAGCAGAAGCAGCAGCAGCAACTATTATCTATGATACTTTAATGGTGGATTTCTCATTATACATTTGTCAAACATAGAGCAAGGCAGAACCCACAGAATATCAAAAGTGAAATTTAAAGTAAACTATAGATTTTGGTTGATAATGACAGCATTAGTTCATTGATTGTAACAAATGTACCACCTGTTGTGGAATGTTGATGGGAAGGGAGTCAGTGTGCATTGGGGGAGGTGGTATAAGGCAACATTATGCTGTTTTGCTCCCTTAGACTTCAAGGAGAGCCAACCAGTCCATCCTAAAGGTGATCAGTCCCAGATGTTCATTGGAAGGACTGATGCTGAAGCTGAAACTCCAATACTTTGGCCACCTGATGAGAAGAGCTGACTCATTTGAAAGGACCCTGATGCTGGGAAAGATTGAGGGCGGGAGGAGAAGGGGACGACAGAGGATGAGATGGTTGGATGGCATCACCAACTCAATGGACATGAGTTTGGGTGGACTCTAGGAGTTGGTGATTGGACAGGGAGGCCTGGCATGCTGCTGTTCATGGGGCTGGAAAGAGTTGGACATGACTGAGTGACTGAACTGAACTGATGCTGTTTTGTGGTGAACTGAAAACTAAAATAGTACATTAAAAAATTAGGTAAAAGACTTGAACAAACAGATATTTTACAATAAGTGTTCAATGAGAACATGAAAAAAATTCTCCACATTATTAGTCAACAGGGAATTCAAACTACAATAAGATACCACACTACACACCCAACAGAATGGGTAATATTTAAAATACCATCAGTATTCATTGTTGTCAAAGCACCTAGAACATTTACACACTACTGGTGGGAGTATAAAATGGTGCAACCACTATTTCCCATAAAGTTAAAACATGCATTTACCCAGCAGTTCTCCTATTTGATATTAATCCATGAGAACAGGAGATATACATTAATAAAAAGATGTGTGTACATATGTTTATACCAGTTGTATCCAAAATAAACTAGAAATAAACCAAATGTATCACAACTTGTGAATGGATAAATTCTGGTATATTCTAACAATAAGTTCTATTAAGCAAT
This sequence comes from Redunca redunca, assembly GCA_006410935.1. Lineage (NCBI taxonomy): Eukaryota > Metazoa > Chordata > Mammalia > Artiodactyla > Bovidae > Redunca > Redunca redunca. The sequence goes on from SJYQ01104733.1 coordinate 252,793, forward strand.
AAAGTAAAATGAACTACTAATTCAGGCCACAACAGGGATAAATCTCACAGTTACAATGCTGAGTGAAAGGAGCTATACACTAAAGAGTACAGATTATATGATCGCTTTTATGATATTCTATACCAGGCAAAATCATTAAAAAATGATGAAAAACAGGACAGCGGTCATTAGAGAGTGGATGAGAGGTCATTTGAGGGACGAGAAAGACATTATAAAGGGAGTGAGGAACTTTTCTAGGAAGATAAAAATACTCTATCTTGAATGGGTTGGTAATTATAGAAAAGTACACTTGTGAAATAAAAGAGAACTATACCTTTAGAGGCTTCCCCTATAGCTCAGTTGGTAAAGAATCCACCTGCAATGCAGGAGACCCTGGTTGGATTCCTAGGTCAAGAAGAGCCCCTGGAGAAGGGATGGACTACCCACTCCAGTATTCTAGCCTGGAGAATTCCATGAACTGTATAGTCCATGGGGTCACAGAGTCAAACATGACTGAGCAACATTCACTTATACCTTTAAAATGTATTATATATTGTATGTAATTTATACCTCCATAAAGTAGATTTAAAAGTATATCCTTCCAAAAGTCAGATATCATTTCTAGGGATGACACAGCATATTTTATGCTCACAGTGGATATTGCTAGTCAATTATGGTGTGTTTTAGCTTTCTAGGCATTCAAACTCAATGCTCCAGGTAGCCACTATGAACCAATAGAGTTGGCCCAGCCTTGGAAACTTTGCTATTCCAGACAAGACCATCCCAGGTTACACCCGCCAGATACACCTATGCCCCAGAGCAGGAAGCAGGATGGGATGTGTGGGCGTGGACCATGTGCAGTCACAGAGTGCTCATGTTTACAATGGCCCTGTGCTTGGTGTAACGCTCTGCTGTCACCATCTTGAAACTCTTCCCAGATTTTTAATAAAACTTCCATATTACATGGGGCCCTCCAAATTACACAGCCTCTCCAAGTCAAAAGCCTCTGAGTCCTGAAGGCCATGAAGTCAATTCACCTTTAGTTTGTCTTTAGTTTCCTTAAGATACAGAGATAACAATAACTCCCTCCCTAATGTTATTCTTTCTCAATATCTGGCTCTCTTCCTCAAGGCCAAAGCAAATAGGTTGAACAATCTTCTGTGTTGGAAACAGACGCTATATTCTCTTTTGAGTCAGAAAGCAGCAATCCCTACTTTGAATGAGTCTGATTTCCAGGAAGTCTTAGTTTAGCTTTTTTGTTTTTGTGTGGAACTTCTTGTAAAAAAGCCCATACCCTTTAACTACCTAGGACTGTTAAAACACAGTGGTAGACTCGGTTCATTTGGGCTTCCCCTGTGGCTCAGCTGGTAAAGAATCTGCCTGCAATGCAGGAGACCTGGGTTCGATCCCTGGGATGGGAAGGTCCCCTGGAGAAGGGAATGACCACCCATTCCAATATTCTGGCCTGGAGAATTTCATGGACTGGATGATCCATGGGGTTGCAAAGAGTTGGACATGACTGAGTTGACAGAGGATGAGATGGCTGGATGGCATCACTGACTCAATGGACATGAGTTTGAGTAAATTCTGGGAGTTGATGATGGACAGGGAGGCCTGGCGTGCTGTGACTCATGGGGTCGCAAAGAGCTGGACACGACTGAGCAACTGAACTGAACTGAATGACTTTCCCTTTCACTTCATTTTCTCGGTTCATTTTCTCTTTTGTGAATTTTATTTTGTTTATATTTGTAACACTTGTATTAGCATAAAGTAAAATAAAAATCTCTGTACTACTGTTACTGGTTGACTTGTATCCCCCCAAAAGATGTTGCAGTCCTAACCCCCAGTACCTGAATGTGATCTGACATGGAGAAGAGAATGTGAAGTCACAGGAAAGCACCATCTGGAAACAGAGCAACGCCAGAGGGCCAGAGAGAGACACGGAGTAGCCTGTCCCTCAAAGCCCTCAAGGGGAACCAACACTGACCACACTTTGAGCTCAGATGTCTAGCCTACAGAACTGTGTACATTTCTATTGTTGAAGCTACCTAACTTGTATTAATTTGTGTAGCAGCCCCAGCAAATTATAGAGCTACTGAAATCAAAGGACAGAAATGCATTACAATCAAACTCTAGGATATGTAGGGTTTTCATTTGTTTTCTCCCTTATTTGCATGTATATAGCCTCTATTTCCTCATCCTCCCAGCTGCAGAGAAAAGAGTCACTAGTACAAATTACATCAAAGAAGAGCAACCTCATCCTTCTTTATCAAAAGCAGCAGAAAGATTTCTGGAATCAGAATCTTCCTAGGAGACTATTCTTCACCCTAACATTTCCCAGACAGAAAGAAAATTTGAGTAAATGGTTGAACTCTTGATTACAGTCATTTTAACCTCACTTTTTACCACAGAAAACCAAGTGACACACCAAGAACTTATTAGGTGGACTAACTTTTGTAAAACTACTTTAGGGACAAATAGTACATCTACACTCTGTCAAAAGGTGACTTCTTGCTGCTCCAAAGCTGGCTAAAACCTGTGTTGAATAGGCTAGAAAATTCAAGGCCCAAACCATTCTTTTTGTTTCCCTTTTTGTTTCTTGCTAGGGCCTTTTTATTAAATTTAAGTTCACAGGATACAAGGAAAGACTGTACCTTAAGAGGAAGGGGATTGCACTCAAGACAAAAAGAGATAGATACAGAAACCCCATGTTTTGTTGGGAGGACTTTGGAAATCCCTAGGCAAACCTGGAGTTTCCCAAATTTTCTACAGTTGAAACTCCTTTCCTTTTATCTGTTGAGACAAAGGGTGGTACTGGAATTCCACCCTAGGCTATCTCAAGCATTCCTTTCCTAACAAGCTCTTTGTCTTTCTGAGATCAGTTGCTATGCCTTTGGAGTCTGGTACAGAGGAGTATTCCTTGTCAAAGTAAACCTCTGTACTTGCCGGAGGAAAGGGAGTTTTATGGTCTCTATCTGAGGGAATACTTAAGAGCATATGACAAGATTTTTTTTTTAAGATTTATTTATTTTTTTGACTGTGCTGGATCTTCATTGCTTTCTGCACAGGCTTTCTCTAGTTGCAGGGAGCAGACTTTTCTCTTCGTTGGGGTGCACATGCTTCTCGTTGCAGTGGCCTCTTGTCGCAGAGCATAGTCATCCCAAGAAAAAAAGATCTTTTCCAGGAAACATCAAAGCTTTTTTTTTAAAGTTTTTTAGTTTAAAGAAAACATATCCTCACTGGGATGACCCAGAGGGATGGTATGGGGAGGGAGGTGGTGGGGAGGTTCAGTATGGGGAACATGTGTACACTCGTGGCGGATTCATGTTGGTGTATGGCAAAACCAATACAATATTGTAAAGTAAAAAAACTAATAATAAAATAAAAAACAAACAATGAGAGATTGGACAGGAAAAAAAAAAAGAAAACATATCCTCTGTTCCTTTCCCTCTTTTTAGATAGAAAGTGAAGTGTAAAATACACATGACTCTAAATGTAATTCAGTTTTCATCTCAGCAGCACTGATTTTCTTGGCTTGAGCACATTGGACTCTTGGCATCCTCTTGACCACTGTTTCTAGACCCCAAACTGAAAGATGGGGTTTCCTTCACACCTTTTTCCTTAGACTCAAATTGCTCAGTACCTTTAGGTAGCACCATGAATTTCTATTCATACCTTCAATGCACAAGTTCAACAGACAAACTTTGCAAATTGCAATATTGCCAGTGTTCCCTGGTGTTGATGTATTTCTCAACTCTACGGTCTCAGGGTTGCAATGATGTGGTGTGTGCATGCATGAGTGTCTGGGGCTTAAAGAGTGACGGGGCTGCTTGTTTCTTAGAGTAGTATCAATTTACAGATTTATGCAAAATATATTTGCCTCTCTCAATTCAGTTTCACATTATTTGAACTTGTAAAATAGTTTGAATTTTTGCTCAAAGCATAAGACTTATCATTAGCCTTTATTAGACACTTTAGCTGGAGAAGGCAATGGCACCCCACTCCAGTACTCTTGCCTGGAAAATCCCATGGACAGAGGAGCCTGGTAGGCTGCAGTCCATGAGGTCGCTAAGAGTCGGAGATGACTGAATGACTTCACCTTCACTTTTCACTTTCATGCATTGGAGAAGGAAATGGCAACCCACTTCCAGTGTTCTTGCCTGGAGAATCCCAGGGACAGAGGAGTCTGGTGGGAGGCCGTCTGTGGGGTCGCACAGAGTCGAACACAATTGAAGTGACTTAGCAGCAGCAGCAGCAGCAGCAGACACTTTAGAAATAGAAACAATTGTATAGGAGAGGAAGGTAACAGAAACAATTACACTTTAAGCTCAAGTTCAAGGAAAATTCAGAAAAGACAGGTAAAAACTCAAAAGTACGTTCCCCTCGGATAAGTCAATGTTGTCAATGTATCAATTTTCATATGGCCCCTTGTTTCATACTATATAAGTATTATTATTTATTAGAACTAATTGTTTAAGATTAGATTTTGTTCATAAATATAATTTGTTTTAAAAGGAAAGTTTCATAATAGTGTCAACTATTTCATAAACTGACCTGTAATTTTCCCCTTTTTAAAATTTTCAAGTTATTTAGATTTAACAAATAAATACCACACATCCACAGTGAAATGATTTTTATCATCACCAAATATAATCTGTAAGTCAGTACTTTACAAAAGAGAAATTTATAGCATTTAACAGCATACTACTATACTGTTATTGTGTGTTAATCGCTCAGTTGTGTCCGACTCTGCAACCCCATGGGCTGTAGCCCACCAGGCTCCTCTGTCTGTGGAATTCTCCAGACAAGAATACTGGAGTGGGTTGCCATTTCCATCTCCAGGCGATCTTACCAACCCAGGGGTCGAACCCAGGTCTCCTGTGCTGCAGGCAGAACCTTTACCACCTGAGCTACTAGGGAAGCCCATTCTGTTATTGGACTGACCAAAATATAGGCTACATCTTTGTTTATACAAAAATTCTGATCAGATACTAAAAAATATAAAGAAAAATGAAATTCTAAGGCTAAAACTTGGTTAAGTAATTTTTTAATATCAAAGCTCACCAAACCTAATACAATTTGAAATAAAGTGATGAATGGTGCTTCCCACATAAACCAGCATTACTATTATAGGTCTTAGGAAAATTGCCTGTTCAGTAGCTGATCTTAATCTGCAGACAAAAACAAGAGGCTTAATCACTATTCATTAGGTACTGGGAGAAGATTGTTACTTTATTTGGGGTAGCAAAAGAAATGGCAATATGAGCAGATAATCTGTCCTTTGAGGGGAAGATGTCCTAACCTTTCTTAAAATAAAAGTACACATATGCAAAATAAAACAATGACAAAAAATTTAAAAATAGCAAACAACAAAACTCTGTGACAATGAATTTAGTTCTTTCCAGAAATACGACTAGAAGCTAACAAATCATTTCTGTATAGCAACAGCACATGGCCTTGTTGCTAGGTCCTTTGTACAGCATCTCTTTGATGCAGTGTAAATTTCTTCTTGGTAGTGACCTTTCAAAGACTGAAGGGTTGTAATGTACCTGTACACTGTGGCTTGATCACCGAAGCTATAAATACAAGTGGTCAGTGCCATTATTCATGTCTGTTAGTGGAATATTACTCTTGGGAAATATTTAGACACTGGACTTTTTTCTTAACAAGCCGTTTTCCATTTATGTGGAAATAATGACCAGAACTTGTAAATTGGGCTTCCCTGGTGGCTCAGATGGTAAAGAATCTGCCTGCAACACTGGAGACCAGGGTTTGATTCCTGGTTCGGGAAGATCCCCTGGAAAAGGGAATGGCAACCCACTCCAGCATTTTGCTTGGAGAATTTCATGGACAGAAGAGACTGGCAGGCTATAGTCACAAATAGTTGATCACGACCGAGCGACTAACAAACACAGCACCAACCAATAATGACTTAGAATGAGCCTCAGTGTACATCCTTGGATCTTGGTGGAACAGAAAGAAATTTCAGTCACTTCCCTTTTAGCAAACCCAGGGCATCTTTTATATTACCTAAACCTATGACTGAGTGCCGAAAAATTGATGCTTTTGAACTGTGGTGTTGGAGAAGACTCTTGAGGGTCCCTTGGACTGCAAGGAGATTCAACCAGTCCATTCTGAAGGAGATCAACCCTGGCATTTCTTTGGAAGGAATGATGCTAAAGCTGAAACTCCAGTACTTTGGCCACCTCATGCAAAGAGTTGACTCAATGGAAAAGACTCTGGTGCTGGGAGGGATTGGGGGCAGGAAGAGAAGGGGACGACAGAGGATGAGATGGCCGGATGGCATCACTGACTTGATGGACGTGAGTCTGAGTGAACTCCAGGAGTCGGTGATGGACAGGGAAGCCTGTCATGCTGTGATTCATGGGGTTGCAAAGACTCGGACACGACTGAGTGACTGAACCAAACCGAACCGAGAGGGAATAGAAATAGATGGGAATAGAATTAATGTGTTTGCATTACTGAACTGAAGCCTATTTAATTAATGTGGCAGGGATTTAAAACAGTAGGTTCTTGCAATTAATATATTTAGAAAATATTTTATTTTCTAGATTCTAGAATCATATTCCAATTTTAATATTTTTATGTAAATCAGTTTTACATAGGGTGGAGTTTTTTCAAAGAACTCTGCTATATGAAAACATTTACATGCCTTGTATATAAAACTCACAAAGTATTCTATTTTAAGTTGCATTTAATACTTTCTAGAGACTTGCTGTTTTTTTAAGTTGTATTTTATATTTTTCTATTAACATTTTGGTTGTATTGGACAGTAACTGCACAGAAAGAATTATCCCTGGAATATACCATTTAAAATTTTTTCACTTATGTTTACCCGTCATAAGATTTATAGCAAATCTTTCTTCTCTGACAAAATTCTACAAATTTATCTGGTCTTTAGACCCTCTGTCTTTGAGCTGTGGTCTGTTCTCAAGAATCTTATGAAAAAAGAGGTCTTCTGCACCAAGGAGTTAACTCAGCATGTGATCCATTATTGTAAAGCAAAAATATCTTTGTTTCCTGGCTGGATTAAGTGGTTGGACACCCAAAGAATTTTCTGGCTGGGAAAAGAACTAAGAACACATCTATTTTCCTCTAGAATCTCTTCTTTCACTGATAAAGACAGCTCTTGTTACATATCAACTTTGTAACTTTGTTAATGAATCATGTATAATGAAATTCCTCAGTCTTATCCAGAAGGGTCAAAATTTTAACCAGCTACAGAATTTTATTGATCTGCCTGCTCTCATAGGAATACAAAAAAAGAGAGAGAGAGAGAGAGAGAGAGATAAAGACATTCTTTCTTATTCACTACAAGTCTTGACTGTGCCTTAAAAAATGGACAAGTGGCTATTTTATAGGCTATTCTTTAAGTAAAAAACAGTAATTTGAGAAATCTTCAGATCTATTTTTAGTTCTATTTCATCTAGAACCTTAGTCTCAAAAAGTCTGATCGCAAAAACTGTTTTCTTCCCTATTTGGCTCTTCCTTTAACTGCCACCTAGCTTTCTGAGCTGGACATCTGTGTTCCCCTTCCTTGATCTTCAAATTTACCTCTTCTGCCAATTTTGCCAAATTTTCCTGCCAATTTTGCCTTTTAATTAGATTCCATTACATTTGCTTCTCTCCATATGAACAATTATCAACCTAACTGAGACCCTTATCTTTCCAGTTCTTATAGTCATGCAGTCTACCTGAGTATCTTCAAGTCCATCTTCAACACAACTAACAGAGCGGTATGTCCAAAATTGGATATTTGGCAATGTTATTTCTCTACTGAGAACCCAGGAATGTGCCTTTGTCATCCATTAAATAATAAACTCCAATCTCTTCCATTCTTTAAATCTTCATGGGATAGCACTTATCGTTTTTTGCCAAGCTACAGAAACTTTGTGTATTTTATTAATTTTGCTAGTTGTTCAATCCCTTGTCTCTATATCATCTAATCTAAGCCAAACTCAGATATAACCAAGGAAACTTTCTCTCATTCCTACTTCTTCTTCTAGGTTAATGTAAGTGTTCTCCTCTGAGTTTCCAAAATATTCCTTGAATATCTCTAATATTGTAGTCACTACATTGAGTTATAATTTCTGTCTCTGTATATATTATCTCCCTGATTAGAGGGCTGCAGCTGAGACATTCTTATAGAATACCTGGTACAAGATAAATGCTCACTCAATGTTGGATAAATGAATTTGGTCTTTAACAAATCATGAAGCTAGAAGAATATAAGATTTGGGAATATATTATTTAAGGAGATTATGAACTTCCTATTTCATCAATAAACCAGGTGACACTAATTCCTAAATTTCAGAGCTTCTGTGCAGATTAAAGTAAAATAGAACATGGAGTACAACTTTCATCTTAAAAACCTATCCTATTTCAGTAGGTGAGCCCTCCATCATCCCTTCTTCTACTAGAATTTTGATAGCATCCCTTCTATCTCTTGTTCACTCTCACACTGAATCATGTTGATTCTACCTCAAAATATTCATAGAATCCTATTTCTGTTATCATTCCCACCATCCTTGTGCAGGACATCATCTGTGTTTAGACACCTTGACAGCATCCTAACTTGCTATTCCTACTTACATCTTTGACCCTTTTTATCCTTTTTTATTTTAACAGTCAGAATGTCTCTTAAAAATAAAATCACACTTCTCACTACTTTCAACATTGTGAAGACTCTCCACTTTCTGGAATGACTCTTTTCACCTGGCTACGCCTACTGAACTTTCTCAAGTTTAATGCCAGAACCTCAGGGACCTCTTGCCTGACACCTAAGTCCTAATTAAGTTCTTGCTATATTGCATCATAGCACACTAAATATTTTCTTAATATTTTTCACAATTGTGATAATATATTTTTATATCTGTGTACTCATTGTTTGATTCCTTCACTAGACTGACTATGTATTCCATGAAACCAGAGATAGCACCTGTCTTGTTTCCTGCTCTATCCCCAGTGCCTAACACAATGCCTGGAATATACTGAGCACTCAATACTTACTTGCTAAATAAATGACTGAACATTCATACCCATAGCAAGCACATGCTTGACTTATAAACAGTGGCTTTTTCATCCTTTCTATAAAATATTAAAGATAAACATCTTCTCCACTGGATGGATTTGAGTGAATTGGTGGATACATATAGGGTAAAAGAGAAATTCTTCCACATCTTTTCTGACTCTAGGATACCATGATTTATCAAATATTAAGTAATATTAAAAATTCTTTCACTAAATGACATAAGACCACAGCTTTTATTCACCAATTATCCAATTAAGAGGCTTAAAGTCCACACGTAGAAGTTTGCTAAGGTTGCCATAACAAAGTGTCACAAGTCGGATGGCTTAATCAAAAAATACATTGTCCCACAGTTTTAGAAGCTAAAAGTCTGAGATCAAGATGCTGACAGTGCTGGTTCCTTCTGTGAGCTGTGAGAAGACTCCGTTCAAGCCTCTCCCCTAGCCTCTGGTGATTTCCTGGCAATCTTTGGTGTTCTTTGGCTTACAGAAGCATTGCCATGGTCTCTGTCTCAGTATTCATATGGTGCCCTCCCTGTGTGCACGTCTGCCTTTAAATGTCTTCTTCATAATAAAGACACCAGTCATATTGGATTAGTGCTCACTGTAAGGACCTAATTTTATGACCAACCTAGATAGCATATTCAAAAGCAGAGACATTACTTTGCCAACGAAGGTTCATCTAGTCAAGGCTATGGTTTTTCCTGTGGTCATGTATGGATGTGAGAGTTGGACTGTGAAGAAAGCTGAGCGGTGAAGAATTGATGCTTTTGAACTGTGGTGTTGGAGAAGACTCTTGAGAGTCCCTTGGACTGCAAGGAGTTTCAACCAGTCCATTCTGAAGGAGATCAGCCCTGGGATTTCTTTGGAAGGAATGATGCTGAAGCTGAAACTCCAGTACTTTGGCCACCTCATGTGAAGTGTTGACTCATTGGAAAAGACTCTGATGCTGGGGGGGATTGGGGGCAGGAGGAGAAGGGGATGACCAAGGATGAGATGGCTGGATGGCATCACTGACTCAATGGACGTGAGTCTGAGTGAACTCCGGGAGTTGGTGATGGATAGGGAGGCCTGGCATGCTGCGATTCATGGGGTCGCAAAGAGTCGGACACGACTGAGCGACTGAACTGAACTGAACTGAAAGGATTTTTGTTAACATAAAAGAGGTAAAGTTTTATCACCAAAGAGTGACAAAATGATTCTAAGTTGACAAGAAGGAACCCCCACCTAGGAAAGAAGGGTGAAAAAGATTTGGCTTATTAGGCTAGACATTTGTTATTCAGATAGGAAGTATAGATGCAGCCTATATGGACAGGCGTTTCAAGAGTCTAAAAGAAGAAGAATCCAAGGGTAATCTCACTATAGGAGCTCTGAGGAGCAAATGAACAAAGAGAAGTGGAGACTGTCAGAATCTCAGGAATCCAGAGGCAAGGATGTTTAAGTCAGGGAAAGTCTATACTAGAGCAGTTGAGCAGAGATCTAAAATTTCCAGAACTCAATTATGGCAGATTTTAGCATAGGATGGGATGGGGAATAATACACCTCCACCTTTCTCTTGAAATTCTGAACCAACATAAAAGGAGACAGAGTCAGACAGATACATACATATATTATTTTTAATATACATATATAATTTTTATAATACTAGTGCTAGTGTTTATTGAATAAGAACAAGGTATGGATCTGTGGTCAAATGGGTTTGCTAATTCTTTTCCCTAAATTTTAAAAGCTGCCCACTGTATGTGCAATAAACAAATTAGTGTATTCTAGAACAGGCCGCTCTGAAAAGACTTCAGAATGGGCTAAGCTAGGTTCCTTTTCCTCATCTCACTATTAATTCTTCTGGTTATTGAATTTGGATAATTATATAAGTCTCTTATGAGGATATTCTTCTACATCATATCAACTTCAATTTGTGCTGATAAAACTACAGTATAAATGATACATATTTATTAAGCGAATTTCTCTTAATCTAAGTACAATATGCCTAAGGTATATATTTATTGTATATAGTGTCCTTAAATATGGTATAATTAATAGTCACAGGACATTTTTTCAACCTATATATTAACTTAAAATCCAAAAAGTGACCTCCCATATAATTTCCTACTTCTTCCTAAGATCTGATTGGCACTGTTCTGGTGTGTTAAACTTCAGTTGCATCTATAGGCTGGGAAACAAATCAGTACAAGTAATCAGTCCTATCGTTGGTAGCTTATAGAACAAGCAGTAGGTTGCTGGAGGCTATAGCTCTTGTCAGCTGGCTCTGATTATGTCATATGTTTTTATTCAACTGTCTTTAGTTTATGATGTTTGCCTATTTAAAAAAAAAGTTTATTTTTACAGAATACTAAGAAAAGGGATTGGGCAATCTGCCTGCCTCAGAATGTGCCCTGATGTTATACAAAGTGCAGTTGATGACATCAGTCAATAAAATTTTTGTAGATTTAGGTCTCCCAAATGATTTCATTTCCTTGACTCTTAAAAGATGTAGTTAGTGGTCTCTAAGACACATATGATTTTGTGTATAATAACTTTCAAATTGAATTGAGGACAAGATAGTTTTCAAAATTCACTAGAAATTCTTCGCTTACCTAACATTCTTAAGCTTCCTGTGCAAACTCCCATAAATTTAAATATCAGAAAGCCCATATTTAAGTGAAGTGCTAATTCATCATTTTACATTAGAATTTTCTCTTTTGCTAAAATGTTTGCATACATGCATTCTAAGTCATTTCAGTCATGTCTGATTTTTTGTAACCCTATGGACTGTAGCCCACCAAGTTTCTCTGTCCCTGGGATTCTCCAGGCAAGAATACTAGACTGAGTTGCCATTTCCTTCTCCAGCAGATCCTCCCGATCCAGGGATCGAACCTGCATCTTCTGTGTTGCAGACGGATGCTTTGGCTTCTGAGCCACCAGGGAAGCTGCTATAGTGTTTACTGTCTACATAACCTGAAGTATGTCTATTTAGTATCAGAATGGATAAATCCTATTGATTCAAGGTGGTCTAATAACCAATAGCTTCATCTATACATGGGGATCATTTCAAGGATTTAATTCGTAACCTAGTAAGTTTATTATTTGAGCTTTCTAAAGTTAAGTTTTAGATCAATTTAGTACTACCAACTTCTTAGACAAACAACCAGATAGCTTCTTTTTGTAGTTTGTTTTTCCCAAGAAGTCTAACAAAAACAAAAAGTGTCTCAAGATAAAATTGCCCAAATGCCTCAAACACTACAAATTAATATTTTGAGAAGAATTAGGTAAATGTACTCTCACACCCTAATCCTGCAAATGTTTCACACCCTAATCCTGCAAAAGGTCTTCCTCACACAGAAATTATAGCTGTTTATTTTACATAACTAAAAATGTAACAGTGTATGCTATATAAAAAGGGGTTTTAGAAAAAAGATTGTTCATAAGAATTACAGAAAATGTTGCTTCCTGGCCCAGTCCCCAAAGACTGATTCAGCAGCAGGTATTTTCGCAAACCTTGTCGAGTGGTTCTGATGGAGGCAGCCAAGGACACCTCTTTGACAGCACTGTTATAAGCAACTAGTAAAAGCAATGCAATCGTCCTTACATATGGCCCTAGATTTGCTTTAGGCTCTCAGTGTTGGAGTTCCGATATTCCGAGTACCGACCGGTGAATGCCCAGCCTTCCTCTTCCACTTTGCTGAGTCCAAAGAAAGAATAAGCTGGATTTGGAGCTAATATCACTGTTTAGTTTAGTTTTATACCTGATACCCTCGAGGGCCTTCCTACCCTTTCTGAACAGTAGTGTAGGGGTCATTTTCACCCTGTTCTTCCTCAGGAAGCCAGTGTCCAGTGAGCCAGGATGACAGCATCTGGTAGGGAACTTCCCCTTTAAGGAGGGGCCAATCCACGGGTACAAGGCTTTTCCAGAACTTGACCAAAAAAGTCCTTAACACAAACTTCTTCCTAAAGGACAAATATCTTCCAGCCCACAAATACGGACTGTCTAAAGACATCACTCATCATTAAACATGAGACAGAGAAAGGAAAACTAATAAGCAGTCAGGGAGATTTCCTCCTGGCTTTACTATGACAGATGTTGTTTTTGACTCAATGGTAATGAGCAGTCAGCAAGCAGCTCACCTGCAAAATGCTGAAACCTTTCTGCAAGGAGGCCTAAGTCTCCATTTTGGAGAAATGTGATTGTTTGCATTTCTTTATCTTTCATCTCTAAGCAAACTTCCGTGGGAGCCACAGCTCTTATTTAGTGTCTACCAAAGAGAAAGGTTTTCCTTGTGGTGGTTAGAAAGGAAGGACAGACAAGTAAAGTAGAAACAGGATTTGCCCCAGGAGGAGAAGCCATTTATTTTGATTAGCAGAGACCTGCAGGATATTCTTGGATATAAAACTGAAAACTTTAGATCTCTCTTAGTACTGTCTAGAAAATAATTAGCTTGATATCTAATGCACACTATATGCTTCCTAATCTTTTGAGACACAGAACAGGAAATACAACTCAAGATTAGCCTTGCTTTGCCCAAGATGGGGGGAGGGGGGGATGTGCATGCTCTGTAATTAACAAAGTCAGAGGGAACCAATCACATCATTTGCTTCATTCTGCATCTAGAAAATGTTCATGTATCTCTTTACGGATAAAACTGTCTCTAATCCAAATATCTGATCTTTAAGGCCACAGACTCTTAAAGAAGTAGCACAGATCCAGCCTTCTCTAGGGAGAACACATAATGGCTAAGAAGCCCTCATGTCTATTCAGCCACTGACTTCCGCCATCACGTAGCCCTGTGTTGTTCAGAAGTTCCGGCGCGTGACTGCCACTAGCACAAAGCACTGGCCCTTGCCCTCTTTCCCTTTGGTGTGCAGACTCCAGCCAGGCTGTCGTTTCTGTGTATTTGTTTTGGATCTGCCTGCAGCTATGAAGACAAGTCAGAAGGCAGCTTCCATAAATGCTAACCTTTGTGCCCCTAGTGATGAGGTCAGGAAGTGGGGGCAGCAAACCGCATTATTCACTTACCTACTTAGGCCAGGTATTAACCTCCAAGTCGGGCTGAGATCCTTGAAACACTGACGCTAATAAACAAACAGTTAAAATTAAGATTCCCAATCTGAGTCACCAAAAAAAAAAGAAAAATCCCCTAATGCAACTCAGTGGATAATGTTAAGTGCCTGAAAACTAGAACACTATTTTTATAATTATGACCTTTGAAAAAGAATGTGATCTTTTCTTTAATGTAAAAGGGTGTTTAGTAACACAGACTATTTATGGATTGTGCCCACACTTGATATGTATGTACTTCCTTGTGTAAAACAATACAGGCGGGAAACCAAGTTTATCTACACTATTTAAGATGCAGAGTAAGGATCTAGCAAATAAACTGGTGATAAGTACTGTGTTCACCCTGCCCCCTTACCATAGAAACCACCTGGAACTGGAGATGAATAAGTATCGGCTATTTTAGACTTTGAACATTAAGGATTCCAGAGAGAATATTTTACATTTTGCTTGGGTACTTCTCAGCTATGCAGTTAGTGCAGTTTTGGCTCAGCACTTTGAATGTTTTTTGTTAACTTATAATCTATTAAACATTTACTATGTGCCAGGTCTGTAATAGATATTGGAATTAGAAAACCCTACCTGCCCTAGGACATCTGACAATTTAATGGGAGGTTCAGAGTTGAACAGTGATCATTTCATTATGGAATTTGCAAGTGGCCTGAAAGGTAAGAGCTAGTACTTTAGGCTCCCTTAGAGAGTTTGAGGAGGCCAGTATGGAAGATCTCTGTATGAGATAATGATGAATTCGCCAAATAGTACATGAAGAGAGAGGAGAGTAATTCTGATGAGGTAGGAACATGCAGAGGCACTAGGAGAGTGTGGACCAGGTAAGGAGTTGCAAATGCTATACTTTCGTTAAGAGTAAGCAAGAGAATAATATGAGATGAGAGCAGAGAAAGGGGCACCAGATCATGAAAAGGAGTTTGGATTTTATCCTGCGGGTAGATGGGCAGCCATGGAAGGATTCTAATTGGAAGTGATGTAATCAAATTGGCAGTTCGGAAATTTTTTTCTAACAGCCTTAGGGAGGATAAATTAGAGGGAGATTACCTAGGAGGCGGGACAAGATAGTTGGGAAGTAATTATGATTAGAGGAAGAAATGTGGAAAGGAACTGAACAAATGAGTAGCATCAGCACACACATAATGGTGCAAGTGGTCGTGGAATGTGAACAGCAGCCATACACAGTGCACACGCTAGAGCTTACACGAGCTACATCCGTGCCCTTCTTGAGATGTGTCTATACTAATAGACATGATTTGTTTATTTCTGTGCATCTTTTAAACAGCCTTCTGAGCACAGGTGTTGGTGTATAGTTCTACACAGGATTTGATTAACTACATTTTTTGGAAATTTCCATTAAACTGGATTTGGGACAAAGAGATGAATGAAGGTCTTCTTCAGGGCCTTCTACTTGTCTAGTTGGAACATGGTCTATGAGCTGAGTAGATAAACAGAGATGACGAAACCCCAAACTAATGCTTGCTCTCCCATTCAGATTTGATTTTTACTGTGTTTACTTGAAACTAAACCAAACAAGTACTAGGGAAAAAAAAAAGGGCAGTGGCTACCCGTACACGTCATGAGTTACATTGGGATTAACTGGACTTGTCAATGATTTACAGAATATTGATACAACACAAGGTATTTTAGATGTGGCAAGACATTGGGGGATTCCCCTATTTATTAATTGTTTGGTTAAGCTAGTAAAATCAGTGGTGGAAAGTAAGAAGATATAAATGCAAATATTGACTTAAACATTTAGATCACTTGATTCCAGAATATGAAATATATTTCTGCATGTAGTTCAGTCTTCTGTTACAGTTTGTGATGACTGAATAAACAAAATACTCTGAGCACCTTCTCCACCTCAAGCAATGTGCAATGTATGTTTATATTAGTAAACACATATTTTCTCATTTAAGGCTTCATTTACCTTGAGTTAAAGCAGCCTCTAACAGTTAGGATCAGGGTTCATCCCTGGATAGTCTGATATCAGACACCAACCCTTTACTCAATCCTGATCATGCTACCATGCCTGCTCTCTCTGGGACAGGCATCCATTTCCTTCTCTCAAAAGAAGGGAATAGTTCTATGCCCAGGTGTCACCTTTCAGGCATTTAGTCAATATTATACATTATTACTCAAGGGAATTTTCATCCTAACTGGTCTGAATATGTCAAGTGGTTTTGATTGTTAGTCACGTACGTGAAAGAGAGCATAGTTATAGTAATTCCCTCAATTATGTGGAGGTAACTACTAATAGGGGCTTCCCTGGTAGCTCCTGGTAAAGAATCCACCTGCAAGGCAGGAGACTCAGGTTGGATCCCTGAGTTAGGAACATCCCCTGGAGAAGGAAATGGCAACTCACTCCAGTATCCTTGCCAGGGAAGGCCCGTGGCCCAAAGAGCCTGATGGGTTGCAGTCCAGGGAGTCTCAAGAGTCAAACAGGACATAGTGACTAAACCACTGCCACCACCACCCAACAACTAAGAACATGACACACTTTGAGCAAAGCTCTTAACATATGCTAGATTTTGTGCTAATGTTGCATTATTTAGTTTAATCTAAATTATCTTCAATATCTCTGAGACAGATCTATCCCAATTTTATAGATAAGGAAATTGGATTGAGGATGTTAGGAAGTTCATTCAAGGTCATTTGACTAATGAGTTGCCAGGCCAGGGTTCAAACTCAGGTTTGCCCAGCTACAGAATCCAAGATTTTAAGCCTCACAATAGAGAGGCTTGTACTTAAAAATGTACTTGACCTGGGTCACACAATGTAGCCAGGCCATAAGCAATAGTCCCTCTCTACAGGGACAAGAGAGAATGTAAGTTTACACTCTCATTCCTTTATTGGGAAAGTTATACAAAGAAAGTCTACTGGCATCATTGCCTTACGTTTTAGTCAAAGTTCTCACTGTCTTGTTGCAGTCCAGTGCAGAGTCACAGACAAGAGGAATTGGTTTGTTGAACATGTTTGATTAGCAAGGCCCAAGGTCATTGTAGGACTGTGAGATTCATCTCATGAGAAGTTCTCAAGGAAGCTGTAAAAAACATCTCATGAGTTAATAAATGCATCATAGTTAACAAACGTTTTACTAAGGAATAAAGATGTTTTCATGGAGATATTTGAAAACTCTGAATGAGATATATACATCTTAAAAAATCTTTTTCATCAAATGTTCTATTCCAAAATGAAATTTACATTTTATTTATAGTTCCAGAGTAGATAGAGTTCTATAATTATACTTTGATTTTAGAAACTATACATATAGGACTCATGATGACTACATTATTCAATGATTTGTGCACATGGTATATTTAGATCATGTTAGTTTTTTTCATATAACCTTTAAAGGTGTGAATAAGGTGCTTTCTAGAAATTCTGTAGAAGTATGTACAAATCAAAATAAAATAATAGAAAAGAGGTGGAGATTCAAATGAACAATCACTCAATCCTTCACAACTGACATCTTTAATAAAGCTGTCACGGGATGTTACAAAACTATATTGAAAAGCATGATTCCCAGGTACAATACAATTCTGAGGTCAACGGTGCTTTTGTCAGTCTTTGCTTGATACAAGGACATTTACCAGTAGTACACAGGGGAAGCTTTATTTCCAGTATCCCCAGATGTTTTCTTTTTCCTTTCTTCTTTCTCCAATCTCTCATTCTCTTCCCCCTCCTTATCACTCTTTCTCATTAAGAAAACTGGTCTTATTCAAAACAAAGTCCAGTGCCTTTTTAAAGTCTAAGAAGGCAAGAGAACCACTGTTTAGCTTAATGTTTATTATTTAGCTCAGAGCAATTACAAACTCTATATAGAGATACAGCTTTTTAGTTTCTGTATATGCTTGCATGCTAAGTCACTTCAATCGTGTCCGACTCTGTGACCCTATGGACTGTAAGTTTCTGTATATACTTCAGAGCATTGAGATTCCTTATATAGTTCTGAACACAGAAGCATGCCAATGCCCATTGGACTTAATAATTTTTTAATTTTGAAAGATAAAGTTTTGCCTATTACCTATCAGATCAGGAAAGCAATATGAATCTGTCTAATGAAGCACAAACTTATTTACACAGGGTTAAGCTTTTAATCCCAGGAACATTTACTGAGTACCAATTATAGGAAAAGTCTTGGCTCTGTCTCTAAAAGGTGCCAACTGAAAAACAAAATCATATTTCCATTTAAGCTATAATTCTCCTCAGAATTAAAGAGCAAAGGTGATTAATGTCACTTTCTTTTGGCCTTCCTAAGAATCAATAGGCATTGACCCATGAGGCAAAATAAACTCACCCTAATTGGACTGGAAGAAACACAAGCTGGAATTAAGATTGCCGAGAGAAATATCAATAACCTCAGATATCCACATGACACCACCCTTATGGCAGAAAGTGAAGAGGAATTAAAAAGCCTCTTGATGAAAGTGAAAGTGGAGAGTAAAAAAGTTGGCTTAAAGCACAATATTCAGAAAACGAAGATCATGGCATCTGGTCCCATCACTTCATGGGAAATAGGGGGGGAAACAGTGGAAACAGTGTCAGACCTTATTTTTTTTGGGCTCCAGGATCACTGCAGATGGTGACTGCAGCCATGAAATTAAGAGACGCTTACTCCTTGGAAGAAAAGTTATGACCAACCTAGATAGCATATTCAAAAGCAGAGACATTACTTTGCCTACTAAGGTCCGTCTAGTCAAGGCTATGGTTTTTCCAGTAGTCATGTATGGATGTGAGAATTGGACTGTGAAGAAGGCTGAGTGCCGAAGAATTAATGCTTTTGAACTGTGGTGTTGGAGAAGACTCTTGAGAGTCCCTTGGACTGCAAGGAAATCCAACCAGTCCATTCTGAAGGAGATCAGCCCTGGGATTTCTTTGAAAGGAATGATGCGGAAGCTGAAACTCCAATGCTTTGACCACCTCATGAGAAGAGTTGACTCATTGGAAAAGACCCTGATGCTGGGAGGGATTGGGGGCAGGAGGAGAAGGGGATGACAGAGGATGAGATGGCTGGATGGCATCACCGACTTGATGGACTTGAGTCTGAGTGAACTCTGGGAGTTGGTGATGGACAGGGAGGCCTGGCATGCTGCGATTCATGGGGTCGCAAAGAGTCGGACACAACTGAGCGACTGAACTGAACTGAATACATAAGTTTACCACTCATAACATTGCAGTTTTACATGCCCACTTAGACATGTGCTGCTATAGTCATTTCTGAACTTCTGAGAAGGACTTCCTCGTACATCATGGGAAAATATTACCCCTAACTGACAGGGTAAAGGATTGTAAATATTCAAATAATCCTTTCAAAAGATGGTAAAATATTTTCATTGTCTCTTTCAGGGCATAATATTGCGGTTCACTGAAAAAAATATTTTTGTTGGCATTTGACATCTGGAATAATCTTAACACAGCTTTAGTGACATTCTTAATACTTCATACTGTTTCATTATATATAGAGGGATGCTTTTTGGTTACGTAGCTCAGTAGCAATTACCCTTTACACTTGTATGACCAGTTCTAGTTCAGGGTTATTCCTCTTAGTTTTACCACTAAGAAATCTGAAGCTAAGAGGCCTAAAAGGCTATGAAGCACAGACTTAGAGTTGTCTTTAGGGGTTCACATCCTGGCTCCACAGCTCATCAAATGTGTGTGATTTGTGACAAGTTGTTTAACTTCTTTTGTATCAGTATCCCCATCAGTGAAGTGGGGTAAAGATAGCATCTACCTTAGCAGGTCCTTGTGATAAGTTGAGTTAATGTGTGTTAGGTTCTTTGACCAGTACGTGGCATGTGTGCATGTCAAAAGTGGACCCAGATTTCTGGAGTTTCATGTCTAGGATTCCTTTTAGTACAGTACAATTCTAGTTTCTTTATCTTATCACTTCGTGTGGTGGTTGATGGAGTATCGGATTGGAGGGAAAAGAAGCATGTTCTTATGCTGTAACTGCTACAGTTTCCTGAGCCATAATACATTCATTCCAAGCCATAATAATGTTGATGTAAATAATTTATTCAGCAGGCCCTCATCAAGGGCCAACCTCCATACCAAGTGCTTTACAGGTATTTTGCTATCCAAGCCTCATACCAGATCTATTTATCCCCACTTTACAAACTCGAAAACAGAAGCACCAAGAGGTGACGTTTAATCAGAGGACAGCAATGTGTATCAAAAGTTTCACATCTGCCCTAGTCCTGGCATCTGTGGAATGAAGGGGGAATGCACTTAATCATGTCACTTGATCTGATGCTCAAAGCTTATCCTCACTGCCAGTATGCATTCTGAAAAGATGAAAACTGCAAGTGAGGAAAAAATAAGTTAACAGATTCATTAAAATACTTATACTCTTACAAAAAGCTTTCTTCTCTGCTGTCAGTGACTGAATAACTGTGTCCCCTCCCCAAATCCATATGTTAAAATCTAATTGCCAATGAGATGGTATTTGGAGGTGGGGCCTTTGAAAGGTGATCAGGTCATAATGGTGGAGCCTCACTCATGGGGTTAGAGCCCTTTTAAGAACTGGCATGCTCCTTTTCTGTTGTGTGAGGACTTGGTGAGAAGTCAGTTGGCAGCCATAGGCTGGAAGAGGGCTCTCATTAGAACTCAAACGTGCTGATACCACGATCTTAGAATTTCACATTCCCTTAACAAACATCCAGTTTACAGCACTTTTTTATAGCACTCTAAGTTTACTAAAGTGCCCACCTATAGTTATTCTTTAAGGATTTTAATTTACCATTTAAGTTACTTTTAATATTTATTTAATAAAATTACAAACAAATTTTATTTTCCCTAATCTAAGGTTAAAATAAGTCACCTGATAGTAATTGTATGGAATTGTTATATGGAAACATGATGCTCACATTTTCTTTTTCTTTTTGGGGGCTCAGTAAACTTTATTGCTCAGAGAAGGCAATGGCACCCCACTCCAGTACTTTTGCCTGGAAAATCTCATGGATGGAGGAGCCTTGTAGGCTGCAGTCCATGGGGTTGCTAAGAGTCAGACATGACTGAAGTAACTTCACTTTCACTTTTTGCTTTCATGCATTGGAGAAGGAAATGGCAACCCACTCCAGTGTTCTTGCCTAGAGAATCCCAGGGACGGGGGAGCCTGGTGGGCTGCCATCTATGGGGTCACACAGAGTCGGACACGACTGGAGCGACTTAGCAGCAGCAGCAGCAAACTTTATTGCTATGACTTTCACTATCACAAAGGCTTTAAACAAGGATTTCAGAGAACAACTGCCTCCGAGATGGCATCAGTGATTCTCCTCTGTTGCACTCTCAACAGGACTATTCCTTCCCCCAGTCAATATTCTTAACTTTCCAGAAAATATTCTGCAACCTCTGTGGCTACCCTATGAGGCCTCCCCTTTCCTAGAGTGTCGATATCCAAAAAATTAGGCATGGCTTGGCTGCCTCAGAGGACAAGAGCTACCATTAGTTTAGGGGTAGCACCAGACCTAAGTATCAGATGAAGGTGTAGTCCAAAATAGTTTTCTATGTTGTTCTAGCTTGGGAGTATAACTTTTGGTTTTGTCTGATTTTGGAGCTCTACAATGCTTGCTCCTTGGAAGAAAACCTATGGCAAATATAGAGAGCATATTAAAAAGCAGAGATACCACTTTGCCAACAAAAGTCCGTCTAGTCAAAGCTTTAGTTGTTCCAGTAGTCATGTACGGATCTGACAGTTGGATCATAAGGCTGAACGCCAAAGAATTGATGCTTTTGAACTGTGAAGGACAGGGAAGCCTGGTGTGAGGCAGTCCATGGAGTCACAAAGAGTAGGACACAACTTAGCAACTGAATAACAGCAACACAAGTTTTGTAGGGGAATCCCCTAGGATGCTATTGAGAAAACTCTCAGCATAAACCAAAAAGAATAGCAACAGAGTTGTTCCTATAACAGGAGACATACAATTCCTAAGACATTCATCAAAACACACTAAAAGTCAAATGTTTCAAGAATTTAGAAAACAAAAGGACTGAATTAATTTTGCTAGATATTGCAGAGAAACAGGAAAGCTTATATTTTAGCTATATTTATTCTAAAGAACTATACAAATGTTTTCATCACAAATTATTTTGTGTGTGTTAAGTCACTTCAGTCATGTCCACCTCTTTTCGACCCTATGAACTGTAGCCTGCCAGACTCCTCTGTGCATGGGATTTCACAGGCAAGACACCTGGAGTGGGTCTCAAGAGGATATTCCCCACCCAGGAATCAAACCCGAGTCTTCTGCGGCTCCTGAATTGCAGGCAGATTCTTTACTACTGAGCCACCGGGTAAGTCCATAAATTATTTTATTGATTCCCAATTTCTAACACTTAATCACTATGACCTTTAGAAATAAACTCAGTGTAATAAAATTTCACAGTGACAATACTAATTTAAATGCCCCATAAAATATATGAAATTCCTCTAGTTAACAGCTTAGTAAACCTAATTGGACAAGACTCTGAATTTAAATCTTTGTTTCCTTCTCAAATATTTTGTGGCAGTAAAAATGTCATAAATATAAGTTCACCAAACAGTAGGAGGCTATAATTGTTAATGGAATTACAACCATAGATACAAAGAGCCCATGTTGTAATCGATTCTTTCAAATGAGTTAAGAGTACCATTTTCCCCAAGTGGGCAGGCTGCTTAGCTCTTGAGCTTCTGATTCAGTAGATCTATGCTGGATCCCTGAATCTAGTTTTCCAAAACTTCTCAGGTGCTGGTGATGACAAATCACATCTGGAAACCACTGCATACATCCATGCATTAATGATTACAAAGAATCTTCACATCAAGTCACTGAAACTTTTGTAGGAGTTCAGTCTTTTCTTTTTGGAGACCATTTCTTGATATTATTTAAGAATAGCTTCTTAATATTATTGGAAATTTTTTAAAGGTTAGGGTCAAAAGATGACCACTAAATGTACCTCACAGTATTTAACTGGATTCTGGTCTAAAGAAAAGAGATATTTTTTTTTAAAACAATTGGGGGAAAATGGGAGATTTCAGAAATCTGAAATCAAGCATGAACTGGGACTAAGATGGTAGAAATAAATTATGACTTTGTTAGGTGTTAAAATGGTATAGTAAGTATGTTAGGAAATACTCATTTGGGGATGCAAACTGACATATTTATAATTAAAATATTCTATCTATATGAAAATGAATTGAGAGTTGCTTAGGCGTGTCCAGCTCTTTGTGATCCTATGGACTATAGCCCACAAGGCTCCTATGTCCATGGAATTCTCCAGGCAAGAATTCTGGAGTGGGTAGCCATTTCCTTCTCCAGGGGCATCTTCCCAACCCAGGGGTTGAACCTAGGTCTCCTGCATTGCAGGTGGATTCTTTACAGTCTGAGCCACCAGGGAAGCCTTATGCTATCTATAATTTGTGTTTAAATGCTTTTAAAATTAAGTGACATACAGCAATTTGCCTACAATGCAGAAGACTGGGGTTCGAGGTTTGGGTTGGGAGGATCCCTTGGAGAAGAGAATGGCAACCCACTCTGGTATTCTTGCCTGGAGAATTCCATGGACAGAGGAGCCTGGCAGGCTACAGTCCATGGGGTCACAAAGAATTGGATACAACTGAGCTACTAACACATAGAGCAAAGTGTTTATGACAGTTAATATTGGTTATGGGTATATGAATATTGTAATGTTCTTTAAGTTTTTACAGTGTTTTTAATTCATAGTTTTCATAAAAGTATTCACAATAATTTTTAAGTGAAGAAAAACTCTCCTCTCTGTGTCACTTTCCCTCTCCTGTCTCTTTCTCTGCATATATAGCTGGTTGCAAAAGTCTTTTTATTGAATATATTAAGAAGTCCTTGGAGCTACTTAGTCCTGATCTAAGCTACTCTGATTTTTCTAGGGCATGTTTAGGCTTTATTTATTATGTTTCAGGCAAAACAAGTACATTTTAGGGAATAAATGACTTTGTTAAGTGAGCACATTGGGTCAGTCTGAAATTTTATGTGACGAGTATCTATGAAATAAAAGCTGTCTTGAGAGTCTTTCGTCTTGTGCTTGCCAACAAGAATAAGTATAGGATGAGCATTATCTACCCAGAAGCCAAATTTTATCAACTGTATTCTCTACTTGAACTTTTACCTCCTCATTTGTCTTCAGTCACACACAATGTGTGTCCTTGGAGCCATGTACCTCAGTATCCTCCAATTAAAATACTTTATTAGTGGGAGATGCTTTCCATGAACAACCATAATATCAAAGATGGCCATTCTATCTGACTAGAATTGAGCAAAGCACAAGTTGTATTGTAGTCACAGTGCATTGATAGAGCCTGTAAATTAGAGCTTTCTTAGTAAAAAAGGAAATAAAAACAGATAAGATTTACTTTATGATTTTGTTTCCTCAGTGGTTTTTCAAGGTAGGCACAAAGGTTGATTTTTGTTTATAGCTGTTCACAAACAACTGTCATGGGACAGACATCCTCCTGAAGACTAAAGTAGGGGCTTCTCCAACACTTGCTCACTTGCTTTATGGTCCTTGTAGAAATACAGAGCGCGGATGGTGCAGCTCAGCATACTGAGAGAAGTACCTCAATGTAATAGAATGCATGGCCCAGAAACTTAAGTAAAGAAATTATTCCTCTGCTTCTGCCAAGTAAAATGGATACTCCATCCTATTCTCACTTAGCCTGTTTTCTTGAGTCATCTCATTCTCATCTACAATCCCAACCATCATCAGCCATTGACACTTCTATAAATAACCTAAAACTTCCCATCTTCCTCTAGGATATCTTCCTAGATATTATACAGAGAGTTCAAACTTGAAATAATTGAAATGCATTTAGGTTTTCTTCCTTCCTTCCAAGCTATCCTTCTCCTCCATTTATCAATATTTCATTTAAAGATACTACCAGTGCCCAAACAAGTAATACTAGAATTATTCAAATATTTTATCTCCATCAAGCTCTCATATCCAAAATGTCAAAGAGTTATCAGTTCCATCTCAATGCATCTCTGCAACTTATTTGTTGTTCCCAAAGCCTTG
Organism: Redunca redunca; assembly: GCA_006410935.1. Lineage (NCBI taxonomy): Eukaryota > Metazoa > Chordata > Mammalia > Artiodactyla > Bovidae > Redunca > Redunca redunca. The sequence continues at coordinate 277,901 of SJYQ01104733.1, forward strand.
CTACGATGGCTATAATTCAGCCCTCATGATTTCCTGAATTATTGCAGTGACCAGTGGCACCCCACTCCAGTACTCTTGCCTGGAAAATCCCATGGGCGAAAGAGCCTGGTAGGCTGCAATCCATGGTGTCGCTAAGAGTCGGACATGACTGAGCGACTTCACTTTCACTTTTCACTTTCATGCATTGGAGAAGGAAATGGCAACCCACTCCAATGTTCTTGCCTGGAAAATCCCAGGGACGGGGAAGCCTGGTGGGCTTCCATCTATGGGGTCACACAGAGTCGGACATGACTGAAGTGACTTAGCAGCAGCTTGAACCCCTCATCTTATTTTCAGCCTATTCAAATCCACTGGTATTAGTTAGGGTTCTCCAGACAAGTAGAATTTAACAAGAGAGAGAGGGGCATTTATTTTAAGAAATTGACTCACACAATTATAGGGGCTTGCAAGTTCAAATTTAACAGAGCACAGTGAGGGTGGCTGGAGTGCTGTTACAGTTCAGAGTCCAAAGGTAGTCTGGAGGCTAAATCCCATTCTTTCCTCTGGACCTCAGTCTTTTCTCTTAAGATCTTCAACTGTTTGGATGAGGTCCACCAACACTGAAGAATAATCTTCTTGACTCAAAGTCAACTAAGTTAAATGTCTCAAGCCTTACCAAGGAGTATGGTGTCCACTGACCTCACCAGTTAGAAACGGCTCTTGAGACTCCAGTAATTTTCCCAAATCACTAAGATCCTTAAGAAAGGTGTAACTATAGGATGAAAAATCCATCATAAAGTGGTCAGTAAACTCTCTGACACCACATTCTCAGGCAGAGTGGGAAAGAAAGGGAGCCACTTCTGATCTCTTCTGTCATGTGGAAAAAGTTAAAGGGGAAAATTTATTCACAGGACTTAACAAACTGTCAACTGAGAGAGTCAGACCCTAAACAGTTACAGTGTCAAGCTGAAGTATTTCAAAATCACACCTTATGACAAAGATGGTATCTCTAGGATACCTTCAAGTAAGCACACAAACACCTAATTATTCAAAAATCAGTTATTCAGTCATTTCTTCTATCTAAAAGATAGTGTAAAATATGAAAAGTCTGTGAGTAACAACAACGGGAATTAGAACATCCATGCATAAAACTGTGTGGAGGTCTTCTGGGTCATTCACAAGTCATCCAGCTTTCTTACTTCCTAGAATATGATAGGACTGTAATACTCATCCTTTTTGAATTTGGGCACCTTCTTGTGACTTGCTTTAGGCAATGAATTGTGTGATTTCCACGTGTGAGTCACTTGTGAACCATGCATGAACACATGTAAAGACAAAGCTTCCGTGAGTCTTGAGACACAAATAACTACCATGAAGTAGCACTTCAGTTTCTGTGCATGAGCTAGAAGCAGAGTTTTGTCTTAAGTCACTGAGATTTGGGGGTTGTTCGTCATTGCAACATAACCTATCTTACACTGACTGATATAATAGTCTTCACAGAAGTACCCAGAATATGGTCACAGTCAAAGAGAAGACGTGAAATGCAATCTCTTCAAATCAAAGAGAAGTCTTTTAGTTTGACTTTGCTTAAACTATTCTTCCATCAAAATCCAAAAGCTCTCAGAGTGCTCAGAGAAACAGAGAACCCAGAGTAACACAAGTCAAACGATACTATTCTCAAAGTAATTGCAGAGTAAATACAAGGAAAACACATTATAATGCAGCGAAACTTAAATTTCAGCATCTGGGGAATCCATGCCATTTGCTAGATCTTAGAAATGCAGGTCACAAAGATAACAACTTAGCTTGAATCCATGAGTCCCTGGGGGGAGCAGTAAGAGCCCTGTAGGAGGAAAGGGTCACTTCAAAACTAGAAGGGCACAGATAGAAGAAGGAAGCCAAATCTGAGTGAGGAATGAAGAAAGGACTCTAGGGCAAATCACCATAGCCATCAGCCTCAAATAGAGCTAAAATTAAATTCGGAGCTATACATAATATCTGTCAGTTATGTAGATTTTTATGATTGGGTCAGCTGTGTATTTTTCTCATTCTGTTCATGGTATGGGCTCAGACTTCCCCAGTTATTTTATTGCATTTATACCATCTCATGTTAACTTTTAATACCAAGTAATTTTAATCTTAATGTTATAGATTAATATTTAACAAATATTTGTTGATTGCTTCCTAATGCCAGAACCTGAATTAGAACCTCTAAATTGATCATTAGAGGTAGGAAGTATTTTGATGCTCAAAGAAGTGCAGGTCACCAAAGAACCACCCCTTGGTAGAAAAAAAAAACCCACACAGGGTACTTAGGAAAATTCTTATGTTTCCAGATTGAGTTTATGGATTTATCTAAATCCCTGTGGATGTATTTAACAAATCCTGCTGACAAACTACATGCAGATGTAAATATGAGGAGAGTATTCACAATCTTTTTTTTTAGATTTTCCAATGCTCCCTTGGTTTGCAGATGTTAAGAACCACATTCTTAGGATGCTGCCTTTATAAAGTTTCCTCTCATGTGCTATCCATTATATGAGCCTTAAAGCTCACGTACTTTTCAAGAGTATCGGTGGGGAGCATGGGGATGAGGCAAGGATTGGGATTACTAGATTCAGGTAATAACAGTAGCTAGACAGTTGTGAATATGACGTGACAGCACAGAAGGAAGCAGGAGAAAATTTAAAAGCACATCTGATAAACACTTAGAAACACTCCATGTGGGACATTTCAGAGAACAGAACGTTGCCGTACACACCTCAATATCCCCTCAAGGCATCACTGTCCGCCATTGCTGCGTTTATAACCATGACAGAATTTCATCCAGAAAACATGAGCTTCTGCTGTACATCCTCTCTGTATTATAGGTTTTGGTAAGTTTTCAACCCAAAATAATAACCATTTTGATATTTTAAAGGTTAAATTCTGATATTTAGAATGTTTTCCTACTTTTAATAACACACTTTATTTTTAATCTAACCCTTGGGGCAACAGGGATGCCTGAATTCAGAAGCTGGATGAGCCTAAGGATTCAGTATAACTAATGATATACAAAACTAAAACAATATTTTAGAATTTTCTGCACATTTTTTTTTGTTTTAATGACATCAATATATTGAGCAGTTCGTGTTCAGTATTCTTCTTTGAAAATCATTTATCCCAGTTCATCATTATTAAAAACACTTGTTTTTTTGATATAGTATCTTCTATTGCATGCCATTCCTTCCTTCGCCCAACTGGGTTATTCTAATGTGATTATAGCCACGGATACTTTCCAGCCTGGCATAAGTAGATTCTTTATCATTAGGGTCAAGTTGTATTTCATTATGGAAGGACATAAGAAGTAAGTGACTGAAGGCAGGACACAAGTTGGGGTGGAATCAAAGTTAGTTCAGTTTTCCTCTTTTCCTGCTCCTTAAATGAGTGCTTGCAGCCTTCATTAAGTATATTCAGAAGATACCTTTAATATGCACCAACAATAAGCAGAAACTAGAGTCTACTCCCAAAACTGATTGACTTTGGACAAGTCACAGTCTCTGCCTGGTGACTGCATTCCTTTCAAGGTAGAATTGTATAATTGCAGTTCTCCTCCTGTCACTGGGGATGCAGTCAAGACAAACGAGGTGATCTGTGCAGTGCTGAAGTCCTTGAAAGAGGCTGTATCAACTGGAATTGACTTGGTGTTGGTGTCATTGTCATCCTCTCCTACACCCTTCTTCATTAGCTGTCGTGGGTTTTTTTCTATTTTTAATTTTTATTGGAGTATGGTTGACTTACAATGTTGTGTGTTTCAGGAGTACCACAAAGTTAGTTAGTTATACATGGATTCAATACATAGATCCACTCTCCTTTTGAAGACTTTTTCCCCATATAGGCCATTATAGAGTACTGAGTAGAATTTCCTGTCCTATACAGTAGGTCCTTGTTGGTTATCTATTCTATATATAGTACTGTATGTATGTTAATCACAGTCTCCCAATTTATCCTCCCCCCGGTAACTATAAGTTTATTTTCTACATCCATTATTCTGTTTTGTAAATTTATTTACAAATTTATTTATTTACAAAATAAATTTACAAAACAGAATAAATAAACTTGTACCCTTTTTTTTAAGATTCCACATACAGGTGGTATCATATGATATTTGTCTTTCTGTGTCTGACTTACTTCACTGAGTATGACATTTTTTAGGCCCATTTACCTTGCTGCAAATGGCATTATTTTGTTCTCATATATAAAAAAAAAGCTGTCATGGTTCTATTCTGATGGATTCATTCAGCACTGATGTTAAGATGGTAGTGAATTTAGACAAGAAAAAAAAACAAGATTAGAGAGATCAGTTCAGCATGTAGAAATCAGAAATGGGGGGATCTCTTTCTGAGAGACGATATTAAAAAAACTATGAGTAGTTCTTATAAGGCAATGTTAAAGCCATGTTTAACATTCTCTTCCCCTAACCTACTTGTACCAGGAGTCTTCCTTCCATTTCACCTTTCATGTTAAGGGGCAGCAATGGGGAGCTGTGGGTAAATTCAGAGGCAGGAAGTGCTCAATCGTTTGAGGATACACCCACATTTTGAGTGAGCACCACATTAGCCAGCACTAGCCCACCCCTAGGGAGAGTCAGCATCTTTCCATGCTAAGATGAGATTCCAAGTGGCATACAAGTTCTCCTAACCACAACAAGGCCCACTGAGCCCAAAATTATATTTTATAGTCACTGTTAGAGAGCCATAAAAGCATTTTTCCAGGGAGTCCATGAATATCTAAGCTGTTTCAAATAAATAACATATGTGAATATCTGACATGGTTCCTAGCACACAGATGGTAAATGTGGGCCCCTTCCATCACAGTCATTGTGGTGTCTGATGGACCAATGCACTGATATCTGGGGACAGGAACGCAGGGGTGGAATGAAAAACCAGAAGAGTCAGTCAGGGCAGAAGGCAATGAAGAGGACTCCCAGAGGAGTCCCTAAATGGGGACACTAGGCCTTCTGGGAGAAGCTACACGAGAACCTCAGAGGGATGAGAACTTAGGGACCTGAAAACTGTCGTGTGGGCAGTCCTCGTCAGATGGGTGCCATCATGCCATATTTCTGGAGAAAGATCTGTGCTTTCCAGTCATCCAGTCTTTCAGGGCCTTTGGTGTCACAGGAGGGTAAAAACAGAAGTGGCTAGTTAAAATGCCAAGGTTTTTAAGCAATGACTTGATTGGGGTTTATTTGTACATTTGAGGCCTTGGAGAATAAATATATCTCAAATACTTGTTTATGGAAAGCAGAAGTGGAGATTTCACTGTAAAGTCATAGGAACAGATCCTTATTCCTCAGCAAAATTCACAAAACAATTTCTGTTAAATCTCTGCTAAAGGGAGCACTTACTGTTTCTATTTAAATGTGGGAAATATATCAATGACTTGGCACTTCTTACTCAAATTCATGTACCTTCCATTGCAACTGCACATACTAGAATATGACTGCATGTGACCTCTGGGGTGGAGATTAAGCTGTGATGGATGAGCATCTACTTTGAATTTGTAATGTCTGTCTCTTTTATGACATATGGCATCATGTTATCACCCACATCAACTCTGTGCAGTATGGATTATTGCCATCCATGTATGGATGAAGAAATTGAAACTCGAAAAATTTAAATGACATACGCACATGAAAACGTGGCAGACATAGTCTAGGAACCACGATTTCATATTCCAAAGTTCTTTTTCTACACAGGAGTCATTTTAGTGGTTCTTCTTTAAAAGATTAAATATATTGTCATGCTCATTAGATAAAATGAAAATCAGTATTAAAGATTCATGATTATCACAATTTTGAATTTTGGAGTTATAGCCACCATTTCTTTCAACTATGGAAAATAGTAAAAAAAGAAAAGAATAAGAAAAGGGTCAACCTAGTATTGGGACTCCTCCAACATATTATCTGCTTAAGAGTTCATTCAGTTCAGTTCAGTCACGCAGTCATGTCAGACTCTTTGCAACCCCATGAACCGCAGCACGCCAGGCCTCCTTTTCCATCACCAACTGCCGGAGTTTACCCAATCCCATGTCCATTGAGTTGGTGATGCCATGCCATCCAACAATCTCATCCTCTGTCATCTCTTTCTCCTCCTGCCCTCAATCTTTCCCAGCATCAGGGTCTTTTCAAATGAGTCAGCTCTTCTCATCAGGTGGCCAAAGTATTGGAGTTTCAGCTTCAACATCAGTCCTTCCAATGAACACCCAGGACTGATCTCCTTTAGGATGGACTGGCTGGATCTCCTTGCAGTCCAAGGGACTCTCAAGAGTCTTCTCCAACACCACAGTTCAAAAGCATCAATTATTCAATGCTCAGCTTTCTTTATACTCCAAACCTCATATCCATACATGACTATGGAAAAACCATAGCCTTGACTATATGGACCTTTTTTGACAAAGTAATGTCTCTGCTTTTTAACATGCTGTCTAGGTTGGTCATAACTTTCCTTCCAAGGAGTAAGCATGTTTTAATTTCATGGCTGCAATCACCATCTGCAGTGATTTTTGGAGCCCAAAAAAAATAAAGTCTGACACTGTTTCCACTGTTTCCCCATCTATTTGCCATGAAGTGATAGGACCAGATGCCATGATCTTCAGTTT
>SJYQ01104733.1:284882-314389 GCA_006410935.1 Redunca redunca
TTCCATGTCCAGTTCTAACTGTTGCTTCCTGACCTGCATATAGGTTTCTTAAGAGGCAGGTCAGGTGGTCTGGTATTCCCTTCTCTTTCAGAATTTTCCACAGTTTATTGTGATCCACACAGTCAAAGGCTTTGGCATAGTCAGTAAAGCAGAAATAGATGTTTTTCTGGAACTCTCTTGCTTTTTCCATGATCCAGCGGATGTTGGCAATTTGATCTCTGGTTCCTTTGCCTTTTCTCAAACCAGCTTGAACATCTGGAAATTCATGGTTCACATATTGCTGAAGCCTGGCTTGAAGAATTTTGAGCATTACTTTACTAGTGTGTGACCTAAATCAAGTCCCTTATGACTATACCATGGAAGTGAGAAATAGATTTAAAGTACTAGATCTGGTAGACAGAGTGCCTGATGAACTATGGATGGAGGTTGTGACATTGTACAGGAGATAGGAATCAAGACCATCCCCAAGAAAAAAAGAGTTCATTAAACCAAGATAATTGAAAATGCAAGTAATTTTCAGGTTTAGTTGTTCATGGAAGCAACCTACCTTGCTTCACAGTCTTATTCTCTTACTCTTCTCCATTGGGTTGGCTGTGTTTTCTCTTATCCCTCCAAAGACGCCTTAGCTCACATGGCTGCATTGAAGAATGAAATGGGGGGGAAGACACAGTTGCCCGTGTGAATGTGCTTTTTTTTGTCAGCAAGGGAGGTCACTGGAATTAAGCATATAAAAAATGCCCCCAAAACTAGAAATGGTGATCCGGTACTACTCTTCATTATTTTATAGTCATGTTTTCTAGAGCTAGGGAAACATTTAAAGTTTCTCTCTTTTTGGTGAGGAAAACACTCAAAAACAACCAGAACCATTCAGGGGAGAAAATTATGGGAAATGTAATGATAGCTTATTTAAATTCTCAAAATAAAACAACTGTAATACCATTAAATGGTCAATCATCGTCAGTAAAAATATATATCTTCCCCTTTATTTTCAAGAAAAAGGTTAAAATGAGTAGTAATAACTCCTGTTCCAGAAAATTATTTTTGCCACTTTTGTCTTTCAATCCATCTCCAGGGACTATCAACAGCATGAATGTCGTTTCTTGCAAACATCAAATCATTTTTGCTACAAACACTTTGTAATAATACTTGACAAATAAAGATGTTCTAACAGGATTCTATATAGTAAGTGGGAAAATGGAAATTTGCTATTGAAAAATATCTCCAGGTACAGGATATAAATCTTTAGGCATATTTTTCTCTGTGATGTAGGGAGACTGATAACCCTGTTGACATTAAGATTTTTGTTACATTTTATTGTTCTGTCAGTTGATCACATGTTAGGCTTATGACTGGGTATTTATCTTTGAGTAAATAAGAGGTTTCAGCTTACCTGAAACATTAGTTCATGGTAAATGAAAAGAATCCCAAGCGTTACTCTTATGGACAAATAATACAGTGATAAATAGTAATCTCTATGTGTAGGATAGGGTCATTTAAAATATCTGATAATTTAATAAGAACAAAGAGTTATTTTGTTTATTTGTTACAGTGTAGAATGGCAGGATGGGTTAATAAAGCCAGAATGTCTTTTGTTGTAGTTACAGTAAATGTGAATTGAGTCAAGGGTGCGCTCAAGTGTTTAATGACATCACACAGGAAGTGTCATGGTGCTGTATGATATATTCTGTCAAGGAACAGAATCTGAAGGTAACTAGTGGAAAAGAACACAGCAGGCAAAGAAAACACAGTTGAACTGTGAAGTTCAACTTTAAGAAGAGATAAAAATGCCATTCTCAAGCAAGTAGGGAAAGATGCCATATTTTGCAGAACATGTTGAAGGTAAGCACAGTCTCTATAAAAACTATAAAAAGTATTTTGAGTGTGTGCTGAAGACTAAATGCTATCTTCCAATAGTAATAGAGGCCTTGACATCAGTCAGATACCTTCCATCATAGAACCACATCAGACAGGAACCTGCAGGACTCACCAAGAACCAGATTAACAGAACTGGATAGGACACTAAGCTCAATCAGGGAGAATTAGCAGATTCTCAAAGTTTATCTTGTGATCTCCAATATTTAAATGTATAAGTCAATGCATTGAAAATGATTTCAGGCCGGGGATTCACAGCTTAGCATCAACGAAACAGGAATTCAAATATGATATTATCTGCTCTCCTACCTGCCCTGGGCAGGGGAGTTTAGAATAATGATGTACCTGCTCTGTCTAGAATAAGCAGCGGAATCTTGATGTTTTCCTTAAATCGATAACCAGCCTCTCCAAACACAAACTTTAAAATGTCACCCTAAAAGGAGAGGCCATATGCTCTAAATTGAACATTTTGTCCCTCTAAAATTAACATGGTAAATCTTAATGCCCAGTGTGATTATATTTGAGGTGGAGCCTTGGAGAGGATCTTCGGATGTCAGGAAAGTGCAGCAGCCCTCATGGATGGGATTCGTGCCCTTTTAAAAGAGACCCTAGAGAGCTTTCTGCCCCCACCCCCATCATGAGGACACAGCAGGGGACAGCTGTCTATGAACTAGACACTGAAACTGCTGGGAATGCTGGCACTTTGGACTTCCAGCTTCCAGTACTATGAGAAAGAAATGTGTTGTTCATAAGCCACTTACCTTATGGTATTCTGTTATTGCAGTCCAAATGGGTTAGGACACCATATCTAGGGTCTTTGTATCCCTGGAGTCCAACAAAATCTGTACTATTTCCCTGTGAGCTCTGTCGCTTCACTGTGTCTGACTCTGTGACACTGTGGACTATAGCCTACCAGGCTCCTCTAGTGCTCTCTTAACAAAATACCACAGACTGGATGGCTTATAACAATGGGAATTTACACTCTCACATTTCTGGAGGTTAGGTGTCCAAAACCAAGTGTTGGCCTGGCCGTGCTCTCTCTGAAGGTCTGAGAGAAGGACACTCCCTCATTTCTTTCAGCTTCTGGGGCAATCTTGGACATGTTGCTTTCTACTTACCTTGACTCAGCTGGCTCACTCTACAAGACTGGTTTCTTTTGCTTCTGCAGTGAGGCCACAGCATCTTCTTTATTCAAAACTTTGGTTTTATCTCTGCCTTGGGTTTTATCTTGAGACTGGTATCTTTTGAGAATAAAACTATAAGGCATTGAGGCAGGGATATCAGGGCTGGAATAAATTCTTTCTAGCAGTGATTTGCTCACAGCAGCTTGACAGGAATATTTGCTCAATTTAATCATTTCTGTTAATCAACACACAAGATTTCTGTCCCTCATCCCCTACCCCCATCCCCTATCATCTGTTTTCTGACTTGCATTATAATCTTAGAAGCAACAAGACTGTCCTTCCTTTCCAAGTTAGAGACAAAAATCTTTCACTGTGAGTCCTGATTTTCAAGAGAGACTAACAGTTTGCTATTTGATTCTCATGTTTGATGAAAAGTGGACACTTTAGAAGTAGAATCCATCAGTTCTTCTTAGCTTCCAGCCTGAGATTCTAGGGCTGCTGAGAAAATCAAAGTCATTCAAAAATGATGAGCCTAAATGTCTGCCCCAGTGGGCTCTGTCTTGAGACAGTAGAACTAAATTCCTAATTCTATGAACTGACCTAGCAATCCCAGGAGTATCTGCTTTCCATCCTTCCCAACCTCTCTCTCCTGCTTCTTTCTATTCCCACCCAAAAAGCTTTCTTTCTCTATAGTAAAAGGTAGCATTTGTTCTGTGCCAACTACTTGCCCACAATTAAAGCCTTATGCTTTACATATTATCTCTATTTCATATGAGGAAATGCAGAATCAGAGAAGTTAGTCATATACCGGAGGTCACAGAGCTACAAGAGGCAAAACAGGGACAACGCCATCTGGCTGAATCTCTATCCTCTACCTCCTAATTCTGTGTCATGGCTTTTTCTCTTAAAAATTTTTTGTGAGCTATTCTAAACTCTACAAGCAATCCATGCTTACATAGAGAGATTGATCAAAGTAAAGTCCCAAGTCTCTCTGGCTCCCCTCCTTCACTCTTCCTCTCCCTCTAAGCTCCACCAGCCTAAGAAGACCCAAAATTTGTCACTATGAACAATTTAGGGTTTATCCTCCGAAGTTTTCTCCATGCATGTAAATATGTATAAATAGATAAACACATATTTCCTTATGAATACTTTTTTTCTATTTAAAAAGTAAACCGTTATTTGTGTTATCCTCAATTTGATTTTTTTCATTTATTTCCATGGTTATTTCTCCAGGTGAATGTTTACAGAACTAGTTCTTTTAATGGTTGTACTAAATTTCTAATGCATTGCTGCTGCTGCTGCTGTGTCGCTCCAGTTGTGTCCGACTCCGTGAGACCCCATAGACGGCAGTCCACCAGGCTCCCCGGTCCCTGGGATTCTCCAGGCAAGAACACTGGAGTGGGTTGCCATTTCCTTCTCCAGTGCATGAAAGTGAAAAGTGAAAGTGAAGTCGCTCAGTTGTGCCCGACTCTTCGCGACCCCATGGACTGCAGCCTACCAGGCTCCTCCATCCATGGGATTTTCCAGGCAAGAGTACTGGAGTGGGTTACCATTGTCTTCTCCGTCTAATGCATTAGAAATTACGAATCATTAGATTCATTGGAGTTATAAATGTTTGAATCATTCAGCCATTGATGAGAAACTGCATTTTTCCTGTGCTTTTTTGGATTCTTTCTTTGTTTTGGGCCACTATAAGTAATGCTAAAATTAATGTGTTTGTGCATGTATTTTGGTGCATTTATTTCTGTAGAATAGATTCCGCAAGGCACAAGTATACTAATATATTCATTTAATAGAAACTTCCAGTTAACTTTCCAGAAGTTTTGTGGCAATTCATTTTCACATCAACCAAGGATCAGTGTCCATTTCCCTACACCACTGTCAGCACTGGATACTATCAAGTTTTGATTTTTTGCAAAGCTGAGGGCAAAAATGAACTTCATTCATTTTTATAAACTATTTTAAGTTTCAGCACAAGAGTGACCTCCACATCAAATTTTGTTTTACAATCAGGAAAAAATTGTATGTGTATATGTGTGAGTATTTGTTTGCTTTCCAAAAGATGAAAGAAATTATGTTACTGACATATAACATTGACAAGCAACTATTTAAACCTCAGTAAAGCAAAACATGTGGTGATAGAGCTTAAATCCCTAGATACCTCTCTCACTGAGCAGCCAGAGGTTGGCACTGGGTCCTTGTCTATGAAATCAGGACAGTAATACCTGACTCTCACTGCTAAAAGGAAAGTAGGATGATCAATGAGTTCATATCTTTAGCACATTTGAACATCCCTGGGAAGCGACACTTTAGAAACACTAGATGTTTTCATCTTTGTGCCATAGATTACATAATGCAATTTCAAAGTACGCAGTACCTATTTTCTAAGGAGCTCCAAAAATTGTACTTTGTGCATAAAAAGAATCTCATTTTAAAAATCCGTTGCACCTATTATATAAGACACATATCATAACTAGAAGTTTTTCAGCTTCATTCTCGTAGCAAGGAACTGCTGACATCCTCCCTCTAATTTGTGTCTAATTCTCCTGATATTCTTTAGGAAATACTGCATTCTAGAGTTCTTGAGGAAGCAAAAAGATAAGAGATGGCTTAAAAGAGGTCTGAAGTTAAAGACACTCAGCCACGTCCAACTCTTTGTGACTCATGGACTATAGAGTCGATGGAATTCTCCAGGCCAGAATACTGGAGTGGGTTGCCTTTCCCTTCTCCAGGGGATCTTCCCAACCCAGGGATCAAACCCAGGTCTTCTGCATTGCAGGCAGATTCTTTACCAGCTGAGCCACAAGGGAAGCTCAAGAATACTGGAGTGCATAGCCTATCTCTTCTCCAGCAGATCTTCCCAACCCAGGAATCGAACCAGCATCTCCTGCATTGCAGGTGAATTCTTTACCACCTGAGCTATCAGGGAAGCCCTTAAAGAGGTCTAAGACAGTCAAACAGTGGATTTTCCATGGGGATGTGGAGCTGTCCAGTTTGGTTTAAAATTCCCCTCAGATAAAGATGATCAACTAGTGTATTTCCAATTAAACTGAATAAAGTATATACTTTTTGAATGATTCTCAGCAAGTAAGCTGAGATATTGCTAGTTTCAGTAAAAGGCACTGTAACTGGTCTCCACAGAAGGAGTAAACACTTGTCTGCTAGGAACAATTATGAAATATGTCACTTCAAATATTCAGTCTGAATTGGGATGCTCCAAGAGGATTGTCCTGAGAGTTAGGCTGGTCTCCATATATCAAAATGAGCAGTCAATCCTTCCAGTTGGTTCAGTGAAAAAGAATCTCAAGTATGAAGTTTGGTTTTCTAGAAACCTGCTTAAGACATACTTACCCATTTACCATTTAATGAATGTTCTAGGAAAATAAAACAAATAATTCAACAAATGCAAAGTTATTGCAGAGGATTCCTGTCAAAACTCTGCTTTCCAATCAGCTTCATAGTATTTATGTAGATTCTGGTTTAGCAAAGAAAAGCTGTATTTACCTCTGTCAGTGTGAGCAAACGTTGCAGCCAAACAATCATCTCATCAACCTGTATCTGGTTGGGGGTTAAAAGGGAAAGGACTAGTCTTCAGAGAGATGAAAGTAGGGTGGTTTTCCTCCCCTTTATGGAATGTCATAGCCAGGATCAATAGGAGGATGATTACAGGAGGCAGACAGATTTGAGTTAGAATCTGAGATCACTGGCTAGGAGATTAAGGAGCGTAATTTGATTTGTTAAGCCTGGCCTCTCCATTGTTCCTCTGACAAGCTTTAGGAGTTTGCTCTGCCTCCTGCCTAGGTATAGAACTCTCTTTCTGCAAGTATCCATATGGCTTATTCCCTCATCTCATTCAAGTCATTGCTCAACTCTTCTCAATAGGGCCTGCCCTGTCCATATTATTTACATGCAACTTACATCCTGTGGGGAACTCTGGATTTCCCTGCTTTTTTTTTTTAAATTTTTACTTATTGTATACCACCATCTAAGATACTTGTATGTGTTAGTCACTCAGTCATGTCCAACTCTTTGTTACCCCATGGACTGTAGCCCACCAGGCTCCTCTGTCCACGGGATTTCCCAGGTAAGAATACTGGAGTGGGTTGCCATTTCCTTCTCCAGGGGATCTTCCTGACCCAGGGATCCAACCCAGATCTCCTGCATTACAGACAGATTGTTTACCACCTGAGCCACCAAGGAAGCCAAGATACTTTATCATGTATTTATTTCACTTTAATATTTATCATCTATTTCTCTCCTTCCAGAATATAATCTCAAAGGCGGGAAATTGTAGCTTCATTCCTGTTGTATCTCAATACCTAGAAATGTGCCTGGCAAAAAGAGAGTGCTCAAAAAATATTTGGTGAACAATAAGGAAAACACCTGCTTGAGTTTCTGGTATATAATAGGCTCTCTCAAACATGTTACTTTCCTTTCCTTCCCTTCCTTTCAAGAAGTTAAATCTAAATACAGATTCTTGCTCAAGGCTTTCTCACCATTATAATGTCATGTGCATAAATCCAGTGACTAATGCATTTCTGTCCTGAGTATTTCTGCTGTTTTCTTTAAGAGATACAGTCATCTGTAAGACTTCAAAAAAATAAAAATAATATTATTTATAAGAATTTGGAAGTGACAATCACCTCAATGGAATACATAGTCTATTCTTTTTAAAAATGCTTAGACAGGAAAATTCCATCACCCCCTTCAAGTATTTATTCAAGGTCAAAAACTCTCCAGTGTCTCAGTTCAGTTCAGTTCAGTTGCTCAGTTGTGTCCGACTCTTTGCGACCCCATGAATCGCAGCATGCCAGGCCTCCCTGTCCATCACCAACTCCTGAAGTTCGCTCAGACTCGCATCCATTGAGTCAGTGATGCCATCCAGCCACCTCATCCTTGGTCTTCCTACCATTTATTTCATGTCCTTTTTTTTTTTTTGCTTGTTTTTATTGATTGTATTTTTGCCTGATTTCTGATATGCTTGGAGGAAACTTTGTCTAACCTTATTGTAGAAAAAGTCTTTTCAGTCCAACTTTCCTGGGTCCCCATGTAAGGTAGATTCTTCTTTGGTTTCAGAGCAGAGGTTGACATTTTCTGAACCTCCCTTTGAGTTAGGTATTTGTCATGAGTTGGATTCACAGGAAGCAGGCACTGAGATGGAGTAAACATAAGACAGCAAAAAGTTTACTAGGTAGTAACATCTAGGAAGGCAATGGCACCCCACTCCAGTACTCTTGCCTGGAAAATCCCATGGATGGAGGAGCCTGGTAGGCTGCAGTCCATGGGGTCGCGAAGAGTCGGGCACAAATGAGCGACTTCACTTTCACTTTTCACTTTCATGCATTGGAGAAGGAAATGGCAACCCACTCCAGTGTTCTTGCCTGGAGAATCCAAAGGATGGGGGAGCCTGGTGGGCTGCCATCTATGGGGTCACACAGAGTTGGACACAACTGAAGCGACGCAGCAGCAGCAACATCTAGGAAAGGAAAAGGGGATAAAGCATGATGGGCAGATGCAGCTGTCAGGCTGCAATGAACCTAAGAAAGCCTCTACTTTGGTGGGGGTGGGGGTGGGCGCAGTGGAACAAAGATCACCCAATAGCAGAGTCATACTTGGGGCAGGATGGACAGGCGCTTGTACCACCAGCAAGCTCAGTCATTAGCTGGAGGGTCACCCCAAGCAGAGCAGAATCTCAGCTCTAAACCTGAGGAGGACCCAGGAGGCACTGACAGCGGGAGGCTGTCAGCTAAGCATTCCTGTGCTAAGCAGCTGTCCTGCCTTGAGGGGGACCTGCATCTCCCTGCCATGGCCCCACCCGCATCTCCTGGACCTCCTTTCCCCGTGCATGCTGATGACTTCCTTGTGGAAATGCCTGTGAGAAGCCCCTGCAGGATTTCTCCAATATGTGTGACTAGTGTGCATAGCAGTCCAGAGGGGCTGGCTCCAGAACAACCCTTAGCTGATGAAGAAAAAGAATTGGAGAAGAATATAATCCACTTTCCTCTCTTCTTCAGTGGGACAACTCTGCCCATATGTTTTACACAACATTCCGGAAGTCCCCAGAAGAATTGAGCCTCCACTGTCTGCACTGTTAACCTGCTCATTAATGCTGTCTGTATTGACTTCTTACTCTTCTCTCTCTCATTTCTCCATCCCCCTGTTTGGAAGCACCCTCCAAATAAACTGCTTGGACTCAAGTCCTTGTCTCAGCATCTGCTTCCGTGGGGACCAAAGTCTAAGACAGGATCTGTCTCTGTGTGTGGTTTACAGCACTCTGTCCACTGACTACAGGTGAGACTGGGACTCAGAAAACCTGGGGCATGATGGGTAATCAGTCCTAACAATCCTGGGGGTGAGGGGAGGGTCAAATAACTTGGCAAAGTTTACAAAATGAATTAGTGGAAATGTTAGAAGTAAAATCCAAGTATCCATTGATTGATTTGGAGTTAGTTACTTTCTAATCTTGTGAAAAGGGGCTGATGAGCATTTAAAATAGACCTGAAATGTTTTTCATGTATAAATCCTGTGTGTTTCCTCTAAATAGGATGCATCACTTTCTAGAGAGGCACAAGAAAATTCAAAGGAATGTCCTCATGCCTTTGAGTTTTAGTAATGATTTAATTTCTTTAATTTCACTTTTTCACAGTAACCTGGTTAAAGAGCTAAAGGTTGGGGCTCCGGTTTGCTGTGAGTAAATCAAGTCTAGAGAAGTTAAATGTTTTCATGCGTCCATGGTAAAATTGTTAGTAACTAGAAGAGCTAGGACTCATGCCAATTTTCTTGCCACAAATATAATCACCTTGTCGCTTTATTATGTTGGTTTTTCTCAAGTATATACACAGGCACAAGCCATTGTGTTGTCTTTTTTCCACTTTATTCCAGTTAGCATCATCAAGATATTTGTTCCACATATGTGAATTTTATACTGTTATTTTTGCATTCTGCTAAATCTCTAGGTGGATTTCACACATTAATATAAAGAAGAAAATTCCAAGTAACACAAACATCTAAATTTAGTTATTAGTTTTGTTGTTCTCTATCAACACTTTCAACAATGCTGTTGACAGAAAGATGAATGGTTTCTTTCTTCTGCTACTTGATTACCTTTACTTTCTTACTGAGTTAGGGTTCAAGAAAAAGGAAATGAGAAAATAAATCTAAAAAGAGGAGTGAAGAAAGTCACTTGAATAATCTACACTCTGGAAAAGAAATCCTTTAAAAATCTTTCTACTTTAGACTGGGGTAGAGAAAGGCAAAATTTAGTGTGTATAATTGAGGGACAAGTTTTGAAGAGTTCTCTAAAAGTAATCTTTTTACCTCGCCTCCAACTCCAGTTATTTAATCATATAGAATTCAGTGCTTGCCATAAGTGCAAATTTGGCAGAAAAAAATGTAGAACACTATATTTTGAAAGAGAACTATGTATTATAATTTAGGGTTTTAGCAATGGAGGCTGGCTGTTTTCTTCAGGACAACCTGAGGTATGAGCAGAAGTGAGTGGCGCAAAGGCGAATATAAAGCGAAGGACCCTGGTGGCAGGAGTCAGTCTTGCCTCCTTATCAGCAGGATGGTTACACCTGCTCTAGAAGTCATTAGAGTTCTCATGACTCTAGCCAGAGCCAGGTGGTTGAGGTGTGGTCCTGGAGGTGGAGGCCGCAGACAAGGTGAGGTCTCTCCTACCACCCATGCCCTTCACCCTGGGTGTTTACAACCCTAAGATCCAAAGCTCAAAATCTTTCTAGAGAACTCACTCTCTCCTGGTAGAGAGCAAAGAAACTTATGGGAATGAGAATATTCTATCTTCCTTTTAAAACTTAGGTCTGCCTCAGCTGATCTTAATCATTTAAGACCAGCAGCAGTGTCCAGGAAAATGACCAAGATATCATGTCTGAACTTATGCAGACATAAAGGCCAGGGCTCCTTCAGAGTACTCCTTGTGTCCTGCCTGGCCCTGCTGAAAGCTCATCCTGAATTCCTGTCTGAGTTTCAAATTGCTGATTTTGGATTCCTGACCTATAGCCCTGTCTCTGTGATAAATCCCAAATAGGGCAAACCCAAGCCATTTCTCTTCAGGCTCACTTGGTGTCTGCCTACCATTGCCTTATTATGTAATGGCTTAGGAAGTTCTTCCATGGTCTGGAGAGGATTTCAAGACTTTACACAAAAAGGAATCATGCCCCAAATCACAAAGAATCAATCAATTTACTAGGATAAAGAAGGCTCCTACTTTCCATGTCAAGGGCATCATTCAGTTGTACAGGTCATAGATGCTGATCTTGAGTTGGTCAGGCCAGAGAGCGTGTAAGTATTTTCCAGTGTAAGAAATATTAGGCCAGATCCTTCTCTGTGAACAATCCTCACTTCCATAAGCAATGTTTATGTAAGATTGACTTGTGAGTGGAAAAGTGAGTACAACTGCCAAAGGCTGAGTTTTTGTCCCAAGCTGTCTCTAATCACTTGACAGCAAAAAAAACTAGAACTTGACCATAGCATTCAGAAAATCAGAGTTTATTTGTAGAAGTATCCAAACAACAACAGTCTAGAAATACCACCCATTTCAACAGCACCACCAGATAGATTCCTGCCCTGAAGTGTGTCTATGGCCCAAGTCAGTCTTCCCTTTCAGCATAGCTCCAGTTATAAATGACACCGTTCATCGCACAGAACTTGAGTTGTTCTCTAAGTGTTCTTGCATGCATCGCCTCTATTTTATTAGGTAGGTATACAATGGGTAATTTTCACCATTTCAAAGATAAAGATTATATTAATTAAATAATTTACCCCCAAATCATGGTTATTAGATGCCAATACTAGGATTCAAACCAACATTTAACTAACTTTAGAATTCACTTTATAGAAAACTGCAGGTCAAGTTACTGACAAAAGAGCCCAGTTAAGAAACCAGGATTTTCAATCCTCAAGGATTATTTGTACTACACAGCAGACTTCTTTCTGTATACTTAAGTTTGGCAACATGGAAGGTTTTGAGTTTCCACAGATGAGAAACTAGTTATCAATGTAATGTTTCAGTTCAGTTCAGTCACTCAGCTGTGTCCGACTCTTTGTGACCCCATGGAATGCAGCATGCCAGGCTTCCCTGTCCATCACCAACTCCCGAGACTTACTCAAACTTATGTCCATTGAGTTGGTGATGCCATCCAACCCTCTCATCCTCTGTCGTCCCCTTCTTCTCCTGCCCTCAATCTTTCCCAGCATCAGGGTCTTTTCAAAGGAGTCAGTTCTTCGCATCAGGTGGCTGAAGTATTGGAGTTTCAGCTTCAGCATCAGTCCTTCCAATGAATATTCAGGACTGAGTTCCTTTAGGATGGACTGGTTGGATCTCCTTGCAGTCCAAGGGACTCTCAAGAGTCTTCTCCAACACCACAGTTCAAAAGCATCAAAAGCATGTAGTGTTTACAGAACTCAAAATATGAAAGAGAAAAACAGTAAAGTCCTCAGGTGATATAATTGTGCAATTTCATGTAATAACTATTGAGACAGTTTCCTAACATGGAGAAGAGCAACTTGTTTATCACAGCTTGTTGAAAATATCCTAAAAGACAATCAAATCTTTTGCTATGAAAGTTATGGCTCACAAACAACCTGCCCTCATCAAATAGGTTTCCTACAAATAGGGCTATTTTAGAAACGGAGATCCTAAAGGATTAGAAGAAAACCTCTTTTCTCTGGATCTTTTTAATTTTTTTCTGTTTATAATTTTCTATAAAGAATTATCTATAAGAGAAAAATCAAAGACATGGCCCCCACCAGGAGATTCATCCACACAAAATAAAATTCCCATGATAGGATAGTAGTTACAACAGAAGCTGAACCTTCTATCAAGTCTTCCCCAGGTAGAAACTGTCTGATAAACTCTGCTCAGATCCATAGGGACACTGAAGATTTTCTAAAGCAGACCAACCCCCGAACTCCCCACACCTTCCTTCTCCTAGCTAGTTTTTATTTTAAAATCTAAACAATTTCCTATTGTTTTTAGATATACACTGGTTGATATTGCTGTTGTTCTGTTTTGAATGAGAATCCGTTAACTGTCAACTTCATTTGCCAATAAAAATGTTTCAAGAGACGAAAACAATTTGTGATGAATTTTCTTTTATAGCAGAGTCAGTGATGTTGGAAATTAAACTGCCCAACTACCAGAGGAAAGAGTTTTTAACTGTTTAACTAGGCTTCTAACATGTTATAGGAAACACTGAAGAATCAGCAGAAGCTTTATTTAGCCCAACAGGAAAAAACACCAATATTTGGACTTCTTATTGTATTCAACTTTAGTTTCCTAACACGTGAACAATTTTACTTTATTTCTCAACTCTCAGCAAAGAGGCAAGCAATAACCTTAGTCCAGAGTTGTTTTTGTGAAAGGTTGTTTTGATAATCCTGGTGAAAACATTAAAAATAGTCTTGCTTTCAGAACTGGAAAAGGAAAAGGGTATTATCGAAGTTAGAAAACAGTTGTGTTACTGAATCAGAATTTCAATACACTGTTCTACCTTTGGAAATTCTAGATAAAAACCTTGCTTTTGAAAAGACAAACATAACAAAAATGAATTCAAAATGGACAATGAACATACATACTTCCTTATGACATTAAGGAAGAAAAATATCAGCTAAACGCTTTTTCATTAAGCTTTTCTATTTATAGTGTCCACACATTTAACAAATCTTATTATTGGGCTTCCCTGGTGGCTTAAATGGAGAAGGCAATGGCACCCCACTCCGGTACCCTTGCCTGGAAAATCCTATGGACAGAGGAGCCTGGTAGGCTGCAGTCCATGGGGTAGCCAAGAATCGGACACGACTGAGCGACTTCACTTTCACTTTTCACTTTCATACATTGGAGAAGGAAATGGCAGCCCACTCCAGTGTTCTTGCCTGGAGAATCCCAGGGACGGGGGAGCCTGGTGGGCTGCCGTCTATGGGGTTGCACAGAGTCGGACACGACTGAAGTGACTTAGCAGGTGGCTTCAGTGGTAAAGAATCTGCCTGTAATTCAGGAGACACAGGTCCGATCCCTGGATCAGGAAGATCCCCTGGAGAAGGGACTGGCTACACACTCTGGTATTCTTACCTGAAGAGTTCCATAGACATAGGAGCCTGGAGTGCTACAGTCCATGGAGTCGCAGAGTCAGACACAACTGAGCAACTAACACTTTCACTTTCTTATATTATTAGAGTATCAATTGGGATATCACTGATACAATTGAAATCCACTTATAGACATAGGTCATTTCTCTGATTTCTAGTTTCTTCCCCAGCTAAAGAAGAGGTCACCATTATGGGACTGAACAGAAAACAAAATTAAAACAAAATCAAACTTGTACACAAATATTTCTAGCAGCTCTATCTACAAATGTCCTTGAACAGGGGAATGGATGAAATGGATGAACAAGTTGAGGTGTGTGAAATACTTAGTAATGAAAAGGAAAAAAAAGTGTTGTTACATACAACACCGTGGATGAATCTCAAAGTCATTATACAGAGTGAAAGTTAGTTGATCTCAAAAGACGATCTGTGATTTCACTTATCTGATGCTGTCAAAACATCAAACTATTATGATAGGGAACAGATCAGTGGTTGTCAGGAGTTAGGGATGGAGCAGTGTTTGGTTGTAAAGGAGCAGCATGGTGGGGGTGGGGGTGGAATTTTCTGTGGTAACATAATCAGCAGAGAGAAGGTGACACAAATCTATCCATGAATTAACATTCACAAAACTATATAACAAAAGAAAACCCCTATTCTACTCTATTATAATTAAAAAATAGAATTTATTATAAAAATAATAATAAATACTTTAAAAGATTATTTTACTACCCTCCCTTCCTCTGGAATCCCATAGGAAGAATACTCTGACAGTTGATGAAAAACTTTTTTTCTTCAGTATTTTGGGCCTTCCCATGCTAAAATTGGTTTATCTCTCTTTAGGTAAAACCTGGTGATAAATATCATGATGATGCCATTATCAACTATTCAATCTAGGCTAGGTATTACTCAGTAAGCACTTCAAATGATTTACCTCATTGAATATTTGTAAAGCCCCAAGGAAGTAGGTCTCATGATCTCCACTGTATAATGAAGAAAACTGAAGCATGGATATGTTGAACAATTTGCTCAAGATAACTCAGCTAGTATATGGCTGACTTTGTGTCCAAATTGAGACAGTCTGGCTATAGACTCTGTGCCCTCAGTCATGAGACTATACTACTTATAAATTCCAGTGGGAAAACCTTACCAATAAAGAGTCTCTATTGAAATCACTTGATTTTATATCTCTAATCCCTTGCAAAGGCAGCATAGATATAAGATCAATTTTCTTCTCTTTTAGTCTTACCTGTATTCCTCCTTTTCCTGAAGGTGTATTACAAGGGCTCAAACATTTTAATAGTTTGTGGTTGACTGTTTGAGTAGTGTCTGAATCTAAAAAGAGACAGTCTACCAGCTTCCTGCTACTCCTCAATTGCCTGGTCTTAGGGAAGGATAAATATTTTGCAATTAGTGTCATATTGTTCTGTGAGGGAATGACACACATCATTGTGAGAGGTTCATGTAAGTAAAACTTGTTCCAAACCAGGCAGAATTATCATTTGGATAAACTCAAGAAGATTCAATTTTGGGTCTTATTAATTTCTATCAGCCCATTATTACTACTGATTATTGAAGTGAAGCAGGATGTTTGATATCTAAAGAGAAAACATTGTATCATAGAAAAGGTATCATTCATATTAGATATTGAAATCCTCTCCCCCAGTTTTTGGTTGATACTTACATTATTTGCATCTTATCATTATTTAATGAGTCAAACACAACTATTCTCACCTTGCTTAACATACCAAAAATAATAGAGAGGAGTACAAAGAGTGAAGTTATTAATAAGAATAAATCTGTCATTCTATCCCAGAGGGAGAAAATTTACAGTTGTACATTTCTACGACAATGACGCAGAGCTGGGCTCTCACTGGATACAAAAAGATATGCAGCCAAGCAGCTCATCTGAAATAATACAGAACGACCCAAGCAATGATAGGAATTTGAACCGCAGGATGTGATCGTAAACCATGGGGGCAGGAAGAGATAAAAGGAACAAGCGTCACAGAAATGCATAGAAAAAGCCTGGAGGACAGACAGGGGCAGCTGGAGGAAAAATTGGCAAGGCCATTGAAAGATGCTTCAGAATGGGCTATGGAACTGGGCGTTCCACTAGGTGGATATTAGTGGTGGGATTCCACCCCCTGACTTTTATAGGTGGAGAAACAACAGAATGAGTATCGGGCATTTGATCAACCTGAGTCACTATCTTTTTGGCTTAGTTTCATTCCCTAAACTACCAAAGGGACTTCCCCAGTGGCTTGGTGGAAACGAATCTGCCTGCAATGAGGAGACAAGGATTTGATCCCTGGGTTGCGAAGATCCCCTAGAGAAGGAAATAGCAACCCATTCCAGTATTCTTGCCTGGGAAATCCCATGGACAGAGGAGCCTGGTGGGCTACAGACCATGGGGTTGCAAAAGAGTTGGACATGACTTAGCAACTAAACGACAAGCTTCTAATGGAAGTTCTAAGGGGTCCAGTTGTCTCATGTATGTTGGGAGAGCTTCACTCTTTCCACCAGCCCTGAAGAAAAGAACAATAAAGACGCACCTGAGAAAGTAAGCGTTAACGTCACTCCTTTGCCTGCAATGCTCCAACAACTTCTCATCACAGTTAGGGTAAGACCCAGACACAACTAGCCAGTCAAGCTAGCCATGGTCGGAAACGAAAACCAGCCTGCTGTACAAAGGCGTTTCTAAAAAGATGCAATCAGAATGCAGAAACAATTACCTTCAACAAGTCTCCTAATTGATTTTCAACTCAGTAATTGTGGAGTCACAAGATAATGTAAATGATGGATCAAAACTGAAACATCAAAATGATTAGACTATGATAGGAATTTGATTTTCATAATATTCACTCATCAGGAGTCTCAGAGAAGGATGAAAATTTATCACCAAAATCCTTCTACTAACAGCTCCCAGATTTTGTCATTTTAACAGAAATATACTCCTGCCAAGGGTGTAATACGTTTTCCATTCTTTTTTTAATTTAGCCTTTTGAATTCATATTTTACCTAGAGGTTTGACAAGGAGTATTAGATTAAGAATCCAGTTCCTGCTTATTTATGCCTTATTCTGTAGACTATCTCAGAATGTTTATGTTTATTATATCCTTAAAGCATGAGCTAGAGGAAGGAGTCTCAATCCCTTTGACCCTCTCACACAGCTTTGACCATTGGAGCCCACTTTGCAGGGTGAGGATTACATTCTCATGGTGTATCTGGTAAAGACTATGGGCCTCATTCACTTTCTCCTGGATCCACATCAAACTCCAGTGAAGATGTAACATATGCCAGAAAGCATTAGCATGCCACACAAGGCCCTAACACTGCCTGCTACCTACAAGAGCAGAGGCAGGAAGGAAGGATCACATTTGTGACTCATAGTGTGTCACAGCGTGGTCCCAACTTCTCTTGAGAATCTTTTTTTTTCAAATCTCCCCTAACTCCATTGAGTTTATATTCTGTCATGACCCTACAGAAATAAATTCATGACATGATAAAGGCTGACTCAAAAAGGAAACCTCCCACACTCACTATTGATGGGCGGATAAACACATATATCCTTTCTTGAGGGCAGTTTTGTAACATACCTCAAAAGCTCTTAATATATCATATTTTAACCAGAAGGTCCCACTTCTAGGAATATATAGTAAGGAAATAGACAATTGAAAAGATGGATCTTTTAGGACTTTCATTTCAATGTTATTTATAGTAGCATAAAATACAGTCAACTAAATGCTCAACAAGAAATTTCATATATAAATGATGGTGTAATCCCATAAAGGACATTCTGTAGCCAGAGAACTTTTCTTGACGTAAAGATGCTCACAAAGTCTTCCTTGGTGACTAGCGGTAAATAATCCACCTGCCAGTGTAGGAGATGCAGGTTCAGTCCTTGGATTGGGAAGATCCCCTTGAGAAGGAAATGGCAACCTACTCCAGCATCCTTGCCTTGGAAATCCCATGAACAGAGGAGCCTGGCAGACTACAGTCCATGGGGTCACAAAGAGTCTGATACAACTTAGTGACTAAGCAACAACAAGGATATTCATAATACACCATCAAATTTAAAAGATTATTAAATAGAAATGAGTCTGTTGCCATTAAACATTTTTAGTTATATAATCATAATGTGAATTCAAAGGAAAATATCAAAAGGGTTATTATACTTACTAAAATGTTATATATAGCAAAATATGTTTATCGTTGGGATTATGCATTTGTTTTGTTTTGTTTTTGTCATGAAAATGTTTATGTTCTGTGATAAGGGAAATGGTAGCTCTTTCTGTTTCAAAGAAAATTAACTTGGTTTTTTCCTCTTCATTTTCAGACCTTTGACTCACAATGAGAATAGTCCCTTTCTCAGCAGCTAAGATGCAAATAGAGTAACAGGTTCTACTATTTCTGCAATAAGATGGCTCTCAAAAGCCTTGGAAATGGTCAGGCCACAAGCCAAAAATCCCAGTGATAGGATATGGAGTTGGGGAAAATTTGGACTCGTTAATGGCCCTTTCCTTAGTGGCTGGATGATTCAGTGCGTATTCTGAAGGCTGTTGCTTAGAACCAGAAGTAGGTAGCGCCTCTAGGGTGGTTTGGGGTGGAGAGAGTCTGGGGTAAATGAAGGCCACCACAGAGGTCTTCCAAGGAAAGCTGGGCACCAGGGAGCCATCAGGCCCTCCAAGACCTGTGCTTTTTCATCCCATCGGTTCCTGAGAGGTCCTTAAGGAAAAGCTTCCTCACAGGAGACTTCATGGTCCCCAGGTGTGTCCTACTGTGCACTGTGTATACACTATGCTTGTATATAATGTACAAGCACACTCACATGGAACTTCAGTTGTCAATAATATAGAACACCTAAGGGAAGGGAACTGGTAATGATGCTTTCTCTGTGTCTGTTAGAAATGGGATAATAAAACAGACTAGTACTTTCTTGTGTAAAAGTCTTCTGCATGCGTCAAGACAGGTTAGTGATGATTTCAAAGCCACTTAGTCACACATTGGGCTAAAATGTGTAAATTTTAGCTATTTAACTTTCCCTGATGTATTGTATTCTAGCATTGCTTCAGAAACACTTGTGGAAAATTTTAAGTCAGAAAATTAGTAATATTCCTAAAAAAGAAATGTATTGACTTTTAAGGCATTTGCAGAGGCATCCCATGAAGTTAACTCTAGTCATTTTATAAGGGTTGAATCCAACCTTGAAATATCTACCTCAGGTTTTGGGATTTTTCTGAAAGTAAAGCTCATGAAAAATAAGTCTGCTTTAAAAATGCTAACTTGGCAGCTATTTTTGCTCTCAAAGATATGAAACTTAATGTTCATAAGTATAGTAAATATTTTTATAGCATTATATAGCTTAAGATTAAATAATGCTTACTTGTCATCCTCCACTCTGACCACAAACCCTATGACTGGTATGTGAGGCTGAAATATGAAAATGCCAGTATTCAGCTAGAACAACTTACAAAATCATGAATTTGTAGCAAAATAAGTCAATGTTTGTCTTAAAAAGATCTTTGAAGGGAACATAACGTAGCCAGAATCACCTTGGCTTACAACCCTGTACTTTATACTGCATTCATATCCTGTCTCTTAAACCACTCTACCCTGCCAAGAATTCAATCTTTTCCACAAGTTCAATCTCAAGTGTGAGTATGTTTGAGGTGGGGGACAGAGTAGGGACATGCCTGGTCCTATAGCTGAGATTATTACTGTATTAACTACAAGGCAGAACAGCTCCTGCTGTTATAGGAGAGACATCTGAATGTGACTTTATATCCACAATGACATCCAGCAAGAGTGAACGGAATCGTGCCCGGGGAAGCGTGGCTTGAGGCCAGCTCAGCATGGAGTTCTCAGAGGCAGTGGCAGCCCCCACTCTGCCCCCGTCACACACACTCACGCACCACAGGGTAATAGGGCAGGCCTTACACAATCATCAGTTCCAGTTCTAAAGAGGAAGCTGGGTGGTCCTGCTAATCTACCCATCAATAGACATTCTTGATGGTCAAGCTTGCTTCTACTCTGTGTATTCTGCGTCATAAGTATATATTCTATATTATAATTCTATTTCTCCAAACAGCGGAAACAGTGGCTGACTTTATTTTGGGGGGGGCTCCCAAATCACTCCAGATGGTGATGGTAGCCATGAAATTAAAAGACGCTTACTCCTTGGAAGGAAAGTTATGACTAACCTAGACAGCATATTGAAAAGCAGAGACATTACTTTGTCAACAAAGGTCCATCTAGTCAAGGCTATGGTTTTTCCAGTGGTCATGTATGGTTTTGAGAGTTGGACTATAAAGAAAGCTGAGTGCAGAAGAATTGATGTTGGAGAAGCCTCTTGAGTGTCCCTTGGACTGCAATGAGATCCAACCAGTCCATCCTAAAAGAGACCAGTCCTGGGTGTTCTTTGGGAGGACTGATATTGAAGCTGAAACTCCAATACTTTGGCCACCTGATGCGAAGAGCTCACACATTTGAAAAGACCTGATGTTGGAAAAGATTGAAGGCAGGAGAAAAAGGGGACGACAGAGGATGAGATGGTTAAATGGCATCATCGACTCAATGGACATGAGTTTGGGTAGACTCTGGGAGTTGATGATGGAGAGGGAGGCCTGGTGTGCTGCAATTCATGGGGTCTCAAAGAGTCGGACACGACTGAGCGACTAAACTGAACTGAATCAAGCCTGTGTCATATCATGAAAACCAATCTAATTGTTCCCATGGCATTCGTGGTTAGTAAATGTTTAGTAAAGGAATATGAACACCTGAGTTGTGAAAAGCAAAGAGCCTTTGATTCATATAAATGGAAATATAGAATATTTTTATTGCTAATTTTAAAATGATTTCCTATATATCTGCAGCTATATTACCAGGAATCAATGTATTATTTTCCAACTGGGCTGCATATGCCCCTGCCTTTTTGGGGCTAAGCCCAGGACTTCTCAGCAATCCTGTCACAACCACCCTGCTTGTAGGTGTCTATTTCCTCGGACTTCCTCATACTTGTCCCAGCTATTGTGACATAAACTCTTCTTTGCTAGTCTCAGCTGAAACATGCAAACCTCTTGCTGATGTCATCTGGGAAACAGATGACCTTGTGGCTAAATATATGCTATGTGGTTTTGCAAACTGTCAGTCTTCAGATTTAGGACCTAGTCTCTGGCATGTTAGGCTTGTCAGTTTCACAATTTAAAAAAGGAATGGTTTCCAGGACAACAACCCTATCTTCTGATGACCACATGGTATTTCCTCCCTTTCAGGGAAGACTTGACTTCACTTTATACATCTGAAAATTCACAAATAATGAAAACAGAAATCTACCACTATTTTACTATTTTTCAGGGCAACTTGTCCTCATCCCTGTTTTAAATATATATATATATATATATATATATATTTTAATGAGTCCAGAAAGAAAGTAGGTTGATTGTCTTTCCTTCCAGAAAACAAACTCATGAGACAATGTAGATTAAAGTATGTCAGTCACAACCAAATATGTCCTTATCATGTGGAATTACTTTCTGAAGTTGGAGTTAATGTTAATTTTTTCCTTTGTGTTTTCACCTTAATTTTCCTTTTATTGTTTTCTACCTTAGTTCCACCTAAACTTTCTAAGTTCTTAAAACATTTTTTATTTCAGGGAACAGTGTAATATAGGATCTCCCAAATGCCACTGACCTTTCTCTATTCTGTGTAAAATGTGTTTAAATGCAATGATGGTCAAAACTGCACCCCATTCATTCCAAGAGCAAATTTTACTGATGAAATGAAGGTGGAAGAAACAGACTGAGTATATTCCCTGCTGCCTCAGTAGTAACAAACCTACCTGAAATGCAGGAGAGTCAAGAGACACAAGTTTAAGTCCTGAGGCAGGAAGATTCCCTGGAGAAGGAAATGGCATTGTACTCCAAAATTCTTGCCTAGGAAATGCCATGGACAGAGAAGCCTGGTAGGCTATAGTACACGGGGTTGCAAAAAGTTGGACATGACTTAGTGACTAAGCAATAACAGAAACAACAATAATATTAGAAGAATTTACCAACCGACAACCAAGAATTAGCACAATACTGAGGAGGCTATGTATTTTTAAAAGAGGTTAGTGAGACAATTTGACCTTCGTATATAAACTATAATAGAAGTTAAAAGAAGTTAGGATACTGAGATATGCTCCCTTGGAAATTTTCTTTCAGTCAAAGAATTCTTATTGGGTATGTACTTAACAGTGTGCTAAAATTTAACAGTATGCTAATCATCAGAGGTAGAGAAGCAAATCAAGTGTTCTCCCTCCCTCCTGAGAGATTCTGAAAGTAGAACTTCAACATGCAGGTGCCTAAGGACAATACTGATTCAGTGGAAGCACCACTGTACTCAGGAGGTCAAAGAGAGGAGTCAGGTTTCCTCCTGGGCAGTCAAAAGCAAGAAAAATGCGGCTAGGAGGCAATATCTCTTCACGAAAATTAGAGATACCAAAGGGACAAAGATGGACACAATAAGGGACAGAAATGGTATGGACCTAACAGAAGCAGGAGATATTAAGAAGAGTGGCAAGAATACACAGAAGAACTATGCAAAACAGATCTTCATAACCCAGAGAGCCACCATGGTGTGATCACTCACCTAGAGCCAGACATCCTGGAATGAGAAGTCCAGTGGGCCTTAGGAAGCATCACTTCGAACAAAGCTAGTGGAGGTGATGGAATTCCATCTGAGCTATTTCAAATTCTAAAAGATGATGCTGTTAAAGTACTGCACTCAATATGCCAGCAAATTTGGAAAACTTAGCAGTGGTCACAGGAATGGAAAAGGTAAGTTTTCATGCCAATCCCAAAGAAAGGCAATGCCAAAGAATGTTCAAACTACCACACAATTGCACTCATCTCACACACTAGCAAAGTAATGCTCAAAATTCTCCAAGCAAGACTTCAATAGTACGTGAACCGTGGACTTCAGGATGTTCAAGCTGAATTTAGAAAAGGCCACGGAACCAGAGATCAAATTGCCAACATCTGTTGGATCATAGAAAAAGCAAGAGAGTTTCAGAAAAACATCTATTTCTGCTTTATTGACTATGCCAAAGCCTTTGGCTGTGTACATAACAACAAACTGTGGAAAACTCTTCAAGAGAGAGAATACCAGACCACCTTACCTGCCTCCTGAATAATCTGTATGCAGGTCAAGAAGCAACAGTTAGAACCAGACATGAAACAACAAACTGTTTCCAAATCAGTAAAGCAGTATGTCAAGGCTGTATGTTATCACCCTGCTTATTTAACTTATATGCAGAGTACATCGTGCAACATGCTGGACTGGATGAAGTACAAGCTGGAATCAAGATTTCAGGGAGAAATACCAATAACCTCAGATATGCAGATGACAGCACCCTTATGGCAGAAAGCAAAGAAGAACTAAAGAGCCTCTCGATGAAAGTGAAAGAGGAACGTGAAAAAGTTGGCTTAAAACTCAGCATTCAAAAAACTAAGATCATGGCATCCATTCGCATCACCTCATGGCACATAGATGGGGAAACAGTGGGAGACTTTATTTTTGGGGCTCCAAAATCACTGCAGATGGTGACTGCAGCCATGAAATTAAAACATGCTTACTCCTTGGAAGAAAAGCTATGACCAACCTACACAGTATATTAAAAAGCAAAAGCATTACTTTGCCAACAAAGGTCCGTCTAGTCAAAGCTACGGTTTTTCCAGTAGTCATGTATGGATGTGAGAGTTGGACTACAAAGAAGGCTGAGTGCCAAAGAATTGATGTTTTTGAATTGCGGTGTTGGAAAAGACTCTTGAGAGTTCCTTGGACTGCAAGGAGATCAAATCAGTCAGTCCTAAAGGAAATCAGTGCTGAATATTCATTGGAAGGACTGATGCTGAAGCTGAAACTCCAATACTCTGGCCACCTGATGTGAAGAACCAACTCATTTGAAAAGACCTTGATGCTGGGAAAGATTAAAGGCAGGAGGAGAAGTTTACAACAGAGTTGAGATTGTTGGATGACATCACCGACTTGATGGACCTGAGTTTGAGCAACCTCCAGGAGTTGGTGATGGACAGGGAAGCCAGGAATGCTGTAGTCCATGTGGTCACAAAGAGTCAGACACAGCTGAGAAACTGAGCAACTGAACTGAGGAGTCAACATGGAAGTATATAGATAGTCTTGTATGAAAAGTAAAAATGAAATAATATGTGCATATTAATTATAACTATGTAAAATATATTTATGCTCATGAAAAGAGTTCTAAAAATTATTTGATCATTTTTCCTTGTAAATTCACCTTCACTTATAATGTTTCAGCTGCCAATAAGAAAGCCACTTACCAAATTCTCCTTAATCCTTTTCTGAAACCTTAAATAATTTCTTTATTATGTATACCCTAAATGTAGAGAGGAAGGAGAATTAACTTCTTGAGAGACAGTGTGCTCTGAGCTTTACTGACATCAACTTATTCAATCCTTTCTTCAGGTCTATGATAAAAAAAAAATAAAAAAAAAATAACCCTACGGGAAATAGGAAACTGAAGTATAGAAAGAATACCCCATATATGCCAAAAAGAGGAGGCTGATGGCTTCTGAAGGCTACCTTTTCTCACCAGCCTATTTTTCTTTTAGAAGATTAATAAACAATGTAACAGCTCTACTTTTCAAAATTCTTTGCATAGCTACTAAGCTGCTGCATTTTTAACTGAATGCCTTTGGGCTTCCGAGGTGGCTCAGATGATAAAGAATCTGCCTGCAGTACAGGAGACATGGGTTTGATCCCTGAATGGAGAAAATGCCCTGGAGAAGGAAATGGCAACCCACTTCAGTATTCTTGCCCGGAGGATCCCTTGGACAAAGGAGCTTGGTGGGCTACAGTCCATGGAGTCACAAAGAGTCAGACACGACTGAGGGATGAACACTTTCACTTTCACTTTGGGTGTGTTTCTCAGTTTCTTCTTCTGTAAATTGAAGTGGCTGTACAGGGGGCTTGTTAAACAGGTCTGAGATGCTATGCTTCTGTGGTTTGGGATGTTTTTTTATTCTGAGCTGTCAAAAAGTATCCATCTCTGAAGCAACCAACCTGACACCAACAAAACAAATTTAATAATCCCCTGCGAAAAGCCACTGTTCCAGATCACTTGGAGGTGGAACTATGGATAATTAAATGAATATAGGCATTTAAAACTCCTTAATTCCTTTTAACATAGATGGCATATTTACTTGACTTCTTTTAGTTGGTGCTTATGTAATATGCAAAAGCAAAATAAATATGTAGAAAAATAAGGCCAACAGCTAATGTACTGTTTCATTTTCAAATTATATGTTTGATACTATACATCTGGCTCATTTAAAATGAATATTAGTTTACTTCAGAGTACTTCATTAGAGATAATTTTGAAGAATTCAGAAAGTAAGTTTCTGCATAGATCCTTGGAAGCCCCATTTAATCCAGCAGGATTTGCTGAGCACTTTTTATGAACTCACTCCCCACCACCTTCACACAGTTTGCTGTAGGTCTGTAGTTTGCAAACCACTTATACTAAAATTGATTTAATATTTTTAGTTAACATTGACTTGGAATTTTAGCCAAAATAAATTTACTTTGAAAGAAAGCTTGACAAATATAGATCATTTAGCACAGTTGTAAACTAAAGATAGCAATAAAATACATCACTGTGTTTTTTTTTATGCTCAAGTACTACTCAGAGTCATATCAAACTCCACCACCAGAGATGTGCCTACAACATTATCATGCCATAATTCTGGGAACAAATTTCCCCCTACATGGACTAACTGAATTAGCCCTCACCACAACGCCTTGTTCCGGTTAGCTAAGTACTCTAAAATCAAGAATTTATTTTAGACTATACAATTTATGGCTACTCAGACAAGTAAAAAGATTTATATCTCCCAGGGATTACCACCTTCTAGAAGGGTGAAAATCAAAAGTAGAAAGTGTAGTGTAATATATTTTGGTTAAAATCTCACCTCCCCCTCACCTTCTCTGCATACCGCCATCCCAAGCCACTTAATATCTCCATGATCTTGAGCAACTTATAGAACTTCTCTCAGCTAATTTCCTTATTGACCAAATGGAAATAGTAATATTTGCTTCTTCACAGGTTTGTTATGAGACTTTAATGAGATAATGTAAAGTGCTTAATACAGTACCTAGTGCAAAGTGTGAACTTCACAAACAATAGCTGATATTATTGTTACATAACAGTTTCCAACAGAGAGGAAGTTTGGCCCTAAGTAAGATTCAAAACATTCTGCAGACTACAGGTGGAACTTAATACCATTGTGCTGTTGAGCAAATGTTTGTTTACAATCAGCTTTGTCATTTGTTGAGATACTACTTTATTTCCTAAAAAAAAAAAAGATATGATTAATAGAAATGACTCAATAAGATTTCAGGAGTGCTAATAGAATGGAAACACTTTCAATCTATTCTACTCAAACAGCAAAGTATAAAAATAAGTTTTATAAACAAAAAGTCATTCTTTCCCCAGCTCTAGCCATCAACACTCCTCCCAAAAACAGTCTTCAACTTTGGCTCCAAAGCAAGACTTTGCTTTCTTTTCTGTTCTCCTATGAAGGCTGAACCACACCCCACTTCCTAATTATTTCTGCAACATGTACAGTTACAAAGGTTATTGTGACAGATGTAATTGACCTAAAGCTTTGAGTTTACTTAAGTCATTGGAGGTGAACCCTGAGAATCTGGAAAACTTGCAAGAGTTTAGCTTTATAATTTCCTCACACAGGGATGGAGCAAGAGGTTGTGATCAGCATGTTACACGCCTTACTTCCTGGGTGTGAAGGTGTTTATTCTGATTCCTTTCATGGGGTCTTGTTCCAAGGTTATCAACTGAGAAAATCATACATGACTGTTATTGTTTAAGGACTTTGCACCACCCTCCCCAGCCCCCGCTCCCTGGGCTAACTCTTCTGAAAGCACCTGCTGGGTGACATCGGAGGGAAGGTCATGAGAAAGTCAACAATGTGACAGTGATTTCCTGAGCCATCTTGATCTTATCCTTGAAGATGGATCACATTCTCCAGCTGAACCTGTTATAAATAGCAGTCAGCAGGAGCTGGGTGGTATGAACAAGACTTAGCATAGGACTGACAGTTTTGATCTTTTTGTGGGCTCTGCCCAGAAGCCAGTTCCTACCCTGGGCTTTAGTGGACTCACATACTGTTGCTTATCCCCAATACCCCCATCTCATGACTATCTTTTGCTTCTCCCAACCAGCCGAAATTCTTTTCAGCTTGAATTTCTGTAGTATGTGTTGCAGGAAAAGGTAGATTAAATAGGTTTTGCATTTTATTTAATATCATTTTTCAATGTATACTCAACCTCATTTGCCTTGACTCCCAAATAGTGTGCCTCCTTTAGCATCTGGTGCCACACCTTTCGCGATGCACTGGCTCAGAGATTTTAGAATGTTTACAAAGTTCTATAAAACACCTGAGGGCCAAGTTCATTTAAGGGAAGTGTTGTCTATTCTAGGGTCAGCATAAAAGGATCTAAACACTCAGGATGGAAAGAAACCCATCAGCAGCTTTCTCTGGTCATCCTAATGTTTCCTATAAATGCAAGAGATCATCAGCCATCACAAAAGCATGAAAAAATCCACAAGAGTCAACATAGATAGACCAGAAGTTTCTGTCGTATGAATCCACTGGGTTAAAACTTCTGGATAGTGTGAAAGATTATTGTAAAGTAGTGTTTCATAGCTATATCGTAGACATGAATTATTTTTTCATACAATAATGTGCTTCAAAAATATCTCTAATGTTTAGCTAATAGAAGTATTAGAATTTTGCAGGAATTGGAGAAGGTACAGCTAAACCTTACTTGATGATAATTTCTGGATACATAACATGTGCTACATACTATTCACAAGAGTAAATGTCTTCCTTTCATAGAGATTCAGTATTGTAGAAAACCAATCTAGCTGTGGTTAACAGAAAAATAATAATAAGCCAAGAAGAATCCTAATATCCTTACTGATAATATTTTTAAAGGTACTTCTGTGTGGTTATAGGAATCTTTGATTTTATTGGAAACAGATATACATACACTGGCTTCCCCAGTTACTAAGCGGTAAAGAATCCACCTGCAATGCAGGAGACATGGGAGACATGGGTTTGATCCCTGGGTTGGGAAGATCCCCTGGAGGCAGAAATGGCAACCCTCTCCAGTATTCTTACCAAGAAGATTCCATGGACAGAGGAGCCTGGCAGGCTGCAGTCCATGGGTTCTCAGAGTGGGACACAACTGAGTGATTGAGGGTGCATAAGTATACTGGAATGGATTTCATTTATATTAAAATCCTATTACGTTTTTTAGTACCAGGCAAAATATCTCCATGCTTTCATTTCATTATCTATAAAAAATAAGGAGTTAGATGAACTTTCGGCTCCCTTCCAGCTCCTACAATAGATCCATTATTATACGTTTCCAAAATTTATAGACCAAAGCGCATTATTTGACAAGAAAGTACTCATTACACCTCTGAAAATTATTCAGACACACATATTATGCTAATATATTTTAGCTGGGGGAGTCCTGGTTGTGAAGGTTGCTCACTGTCTTACTCCTTTTATAAGGACTTTGAGAAAGATCAGTATAGTTGTCAATAGCACATATACGTGGAGCACACACTGTGTATATGGCATTTAAGTGTATACAGGATGGATGATGGTAATAAGTGGGTAGATGGTGTCCCTGGGTCTGAGATCCTCCCACACTGCTACTCTTCCAAGGAAGAGCAGGATTTGCCCCAGCCCTGCCTCTGCCGGGCCAGTGCAGGATGGTGAGGGGGGCCCCACCCTCTGACCTTATCAGCTGCCTTCAACCTGGGAGAATGGTTAGTCCCAGTCCCATTGTTCAGTACTTCCTGATCCTACTGGTTCCCTCTGACTCACCAAACATGAAATCATAGCTAAGGAAGCTTCAAAGGGACTTCGGGAAACCCTTGACCCACACAGCTTAGATGACAAACTGGTGTCAACCTCAACAAGACTATAAACAAAATCATGGATGTCTAGCAACAGCTTCACTATATAAAGTCCTGCCCCCTCCCCCACCAAATAAAGTTGAGGTTCCTTAGGCTGCTTCTCCAAGCTTTTCAGTCTAGACCCAACCATTTCTTCAATCTGTACAAATATTATGCACCAACAATAACACAGTCCTCAGAGTTGTCTGTATGCTCGCTTTTGTTTCCTTCAAATTTATGATGTCATTGTCTAGCTTGCCTTCCCTTCTCCTCCTGTGAAACCAGCTGAGATGTCAGGTGCTCTGTGAAGCCTGGGTAAGGTTAGGCATGGCAGTTCATATTGCCATCAAAATGCTTATTATAATTCATGGTTGACATGTTTTTCTCTGCCACCAGATTTC
>SJYQ01104733.1:315319-338886 GCA_006410935.1 Redunca redunca
CAAAGATATAACAGATAGATCTGAGAGACAGGAACCGGTGTCAGGGGACAGGGGACAATATTCTCTGACCCAGTTATGGGAGCCTCAGGAGGGGTGAGACAGAGAACAGGAAAGGCATGTAATTAAAGGTGGATGGAACCCCCTCCCAGGCTATTGGGTAGGATGTCCAGATCCTCTGGACCCTAAGGGTCCACTCTGAGTTCCCCTGATCAACACGCTCCTACCTCCTGCTTCCTATCACTCACACCAAAGCAGTCACACCCCCATGATGCTGCTCATCATTTTCAACCCAAACTCTGGTTTGGAGTGGGAGGTGAAGGGGGAGGTGGGGGGCAGGCCTAGGCCAGGAATCCTATGGCTCAGAGCTTGTCAGTTACTGGGTCAGTACTTGATGGCAGGACCCCTGAGCTGACCTGCAGTGGGAACTCACCAGCAGAACTGAGTGGCTTTTTTACAGGAGGAAATTTGCAGTCTGGTAAGGTCTGATTGGGCTTCCCTTGTGGCTCAGTGGTAAGGAATCCACCTGCCAGTGCAGGAGAGATGCCGGTTCAATCTTGGGGTCGGGAAGATCCCCTGGAGTAGGAAATGGCAACCCATTCCAGGATTCTTGCCTGGGAAATCCCATGGACAGAGGAGCCTGGTGGGCTACAGTCCATGGGGTCACAGAGTCAGACATGATCTAGCAACTCAACAGCAACAACAAGGGTCTGTTTGATAACCAGATGGGAAGGGCTAAAAGCGAAAGCAATCCCAGTACTCCTCCTCTTTCCCAGAACATCTGTTTTGAGGCCACAGTCCCATTCTGCCACCCATGTTCAAAGCCACTGTGGCCAGGCTCACTGCGTTCTTGGCTCTTCTCCACAGGGCTGGACAACATACACAGGATCACGTCCCAGGGCCGCTACGAGCTGCGTGTGGACATGCGTGATGGGCAGGAGGCTGCCTTCGCCTCCTACGACAGGTTCTCTGTTGAGGACAGCAGAAGCCTGTACAAACTCCGCCTAGGAGGTTACAACGGCACTGCAGGTACCCTGGCCCCCGAGCAGCCCCCGATGGTAGTGGACATGCAGTAGGGCCCCAGGCCGAGACTGCTCTGGGCAGTAACAGCAGTGCCCACAGAGCTGGTGAAGTCCCTGCTGGCCAAGGAGGAGGGAAGAGGGCTGGAAGCGGTGGCTCTGGTCAGGCTGCCCCCAACCTGGGTTGAAACAATCCCCTGGAGGAGGGCATGACAACGCACTCCAGTATTCATGCCTGGAGAATCCCATGGACAGAGGAACCTGGCGGGTTACAGTCCATAAGGTTGCCAAGAGTCAGACACGACTGAAGGGACTTCGCACGCACGCAAGCTCCTCACCACTCAGGTGACCTGCAATCAATTTCTTAAGGACTTCAGTTTCCTCATCTGGAAAATCTTAATAATGATGCCTGCCCTAGTTCACAGAGTGGACAGAAAAAATAATGTGATAAATAGAGTGAAAGTGCTTTTTGAAGTTAAAAAAAAGTACCATGTAAGGGTGAAGGATTATTTTTCTTGTCTAGATTAGTCAATATGGGCTCTCATCCAGTGAAAGCATAATCAACTATTGTCTGGATAGAAATCTCCCCTGCAATGACAGCTAGGAAAATCATCTTTGAACTAATGAAAATAAGACTGATGCCCCCATTCTGAGCTGTCCCCTCCTCTATCAGCAGTCTTCATCACACCTTCACCAGGGAATAAACAACAGCTCTACATGTTCCCCCACAGGCCACATGTCTTTTCAGCTCTCCACAAGAACCCATACAGGGTCACGTTTTCTGTAGATTTCATGACACTTCCACTAAGTACAACAGCCATCTCTCTAAGCTCTGTTCATTAAGTTTTATCAGGACATCATATCCCAGTCTGATTCTTAGGCTCTGCCTACCTATTTCCTAGGTTCCCTTCCAGTACATATCCTAAAACCTGTTTTGCCAAATAGTCCACTATTTGGTACATGGAGTTATTGGTCCTTTCATTAACTCCAATTATATGGCTAAATGCTAGGGTATAAATTTAGCAACCTGGTCAAGACTCTTGGAGTTAAGACCATCAAAGTGTTGCCTCTCCAAAGACTGCATCTGCTCAGCCGTTTCTCTACTCAGCCAGGTGTCTTTTCTCCAAAGAGAAGACATGCTTTCCCTTGTTGTTGTTCACATGAGAGATCATGCCCCATGGCAATCAGACCTGCCCGAAGTGCCCCAATAAAAGATCCAA
This sequence comes from Redunca redunca, assembly GCA_006410935.1. Classification (NCBI taxonomy): domain Eukaryota; kingdom Metazoa; phylum Chordata; class Mammalia; order Artiodactyla; family Bovidae; genus Redunca; species Redunca redunca. The sequence goes on from SJYQ01104733.1 coordinate 317,556, forward strand.
TTTATCCACACTTTGGATGTAAAATAGTCATTTGAAATGGAGTGTATTACACAAAATGTCAGACCAAACCATTTCAGAAATAACCTGATACCAACCACTCCCTAAGATTAGAATCATGCCTGCAGAAATCCATTCTTATTTCTCCCACAGATAGACAAGCAAGCCCTCCCACTTCTTCACATGGCCGAGCCCCCTCCCTCCTCCTCAGTGGCCCCAGGCTGTGCTCTTACCTGGCAAACTTGGGCCCAACCTCTGCAGTTTCTGTGTAGCTCTGTCTCGCTGCTGAACCCCACGAAGGTCGCAGCTGTTTTCAGAGCCAAGTCCCACCAACAGTTTGGCCAGTCATCAAAAATGAATTGTAATCTGACCTCTTAGGTCAAATATTCAGTTCATCTTCTTCAAACGATGAGAAACTAGGCTTATGTAGGCCCCTTCTCTGGACAACTTCACACAATGGTGGTTCTTTCCAGACTGGAAGGTCTCCAGGGAGGAGGAGCCATCCTCTCTCTGGCATTTACTATTGCCCAAGTCCCCTGGCCTTTATCTTGCATGTTGCTCATCTCTATTGGCCCCACTAGAACAGTGGCCTCCATGGCCTTCAATGCCAAGTTCAGTCCCTTCTCCCATCTCCATTGTTCTCAAGTCTGCAAAAATCCAAGTCTCTAACCAGGACTCTTAATTGAATTGGAGCTGAACATTACAAGTCAAATTATGGCTAACAGGTTGTTGAGCACCCTCTAAAAGTTCATCATGTGAATTGTGAGGACTCATAAGGAACATAAGGCATGGCCTCTGCAAGAACTAAACTTTTATCTGAAAAAGAAACAGTTTGGAAACAACTCACTACAAAATGAATAGTACTTACTTCCAGTTTAACGTGCATTCAGAGAAGGGGGGGTCCTGGAGGTTGAAGAAGGCTTCATGAAAGCAGCAACACTTGGTTGGGATCCCAAGGGGAAAGGGAACATTCCAGGGTGAGAAAATCCTGGGGGAGAAGTCACAGAAGGAGCAGTTAGTGTGGAGGGAGGGCAAGTGCAGAGGACGTGGCTGCCCAGGACAAGGTGTGCGTTCAGAAAGAATAGAAAGGAAGCAGGTGGAATAGGGTGGAGTCAGACCCTGAAGGCCCTTAAAGCCAAGGGGACAGAGGAGTTCTGTCTTAATACCGTGGGCAGTGGGGAGCCATGGTGAGTCCTGAGTGACATAGTGGACGTGGAGTTTTAGGAAGATCCAAGTGTCAGCCGTAAATAGGATAAAGCAAACCTGAGTGAAGAACAGAGACCAGCTGGAGCTGCTGCATTAATCTTGATAGGAGATCAAGAGCCTTGACTGATCTCAGAAGTTAAGAGAAAAGCATAAATCTGAACAGCAGTTTGAGAGAGAAAAACTAAGACTTAGATAATAGATGGACTGAATGTATGAGGTAGGTTTAAGAAGTAGGAAAGGGAAGGAGGCCAGATCTGGGGAGGAGACAAAGACCAACATCAGGATCATATCTGAGACAGCAGCAGGCAATATCCAAAGTGGAAGCACGAGAGAACAGTTCCCAGGGAGGGCAGCTCCTAGGTTAGAGAGATAAGCAGGAGATGAGAATATAGAAATGTGGGTAGAGACAAAATAGGGGACTGATGGTAAAGAAAGAATCTCTAGAAAGTAGGATTAAGCCAGGATTTTTTAAGACACAGGGATTGAGTATGAGTTAGGGTGAGAAGAGATGAAAATGCTAAAATATCAATATATATCTATCTCTATCTGTATCTATATGAAAAAAAAAGAAAAAAAGTAAGAACTCTTTTCTGCCTTCTCCAGGACCGGGAAGAGATAAGAAAGAATGAGTTGTAGGTCAGTGGGATTAGCTCTGGGTGGAGATAAAGCCTGGTTTGTTTAGAGACTGAGAGAGGGAGACAAAAACGATGGATGGACCAGGCTTCCCTATAAAAGAGAGACTATCCTCCTAAGAATTAAATTGTGACCAGAAGCACTTGGAGGCATTGAGTGGCCACTGTGAGTGTGGACTCAGGAAGCCACAGGATCAGAACCATGAGTTCCCCTGGCTTAAAGTGACCTCAGAAGCATCTTAGACAACACTCATTCAATAGCATGAGCCCCTTCACAACATCTCTAACCACAAGTTCTGCCAGGGGTTTGGCCAATAGTTATAAATTAATTACAGCTTGATACCTTACTTAAATACTCAGTTCATATGTGTGGCCTGCACAACATCCCAACAAGAAAACCCCCAGCTTCCAAAAATAGAGATATCCCCATATTTCCAAGTAGTCTATCGCATTTATCAACAGCTCTAACTTCACAGTCTCTACCTACTGATCCTCATACTTCTCAAAAGAGTGTTTGTTTGGTGGAGTCCTGCTTGTTTACTAAATAGCCCATCAAATATTTGGAGTTGGTGATCTAGAACCTTGTCCCCCCTTACCAGTCTGCTTCTCCCCAGGATACAGCCCTGGTTTTCCCAATCACTTCTCTTCTAATATGGTTAGGATTTTCTTATCATCTTGCTTCCTACGGACAGAAACTCTAGTTAGCTAAATGTCCCTCTTCACATGTGGACCCAAGTTCTGAACGAGCGGATATTGGACATGACTAAGGCCTGATGAGCCACGGGGAAAGCCAGGCTGCACAGTGGTGACCCGGATTATCCAGGGCAGCATGACTCATCGCTGTCTCCTCTGAGACACAAGGAGCCATCCATGCCTGTGTCCCAGTGCCGGCCTGGAGGAAACAGGCAGGGATGGCGAGGTGGAGCTGAGTGAACATAGTTCTGAGCAGAAGGCCAGGGGAATGAGGAACTGAGCTGGAGAGAGGAGCACAGGTGTAGTGGATTCTAGGAGACCATGGAGAAAGAGCTCAGTATAGCCAGGCTGAAGCTGAATAGACAGAGAGGTAAGTGGAAGGTCTCTGAAGCAGAAGCCAGGTTTGTTGGGCCTGGGCCAAATGTCCAGAATGTTGTGACAAAAGAATGACAGAATCAAGGACAGCTTCAAGCATGTGTTTTTTTCCCCAGGGGACTCTCTCAGCTACCATCAGGGCCGCCCATTCTCCACGGAGGACAGAGACAATGACATAGCAGTTACCAACTGTGCCATGTCATACAAGGGCGCTTGGTGGTATAAGAACTGCCACCGGACCAACCTCAATGGGAAATACGGCGAGTCCAGGCACAGTCAGGTGGGTGAAACTCTGCCGCCGCATAGATGAGCCAGAGCCGTGCAGCCCACGTGCCTTAGCTGCATGTTCTAAGTGCACAGGTGGGCCTTGCATTTCCTTTTAAAAAAAGATACACTCCCAGGGTTGAGAAAGGACTATTATAAAGAGGAAAATAATGCAGACACTGAGATAAGAACAGGGCAGAGTCAAAGCCAGAGGAAGAAAGGGGGAACACACCCGGACCCAGGAGCTAGAACTCACCCAGAGAAACCTTGATGACCAATCAAGTCCCATTTCATTTCCTCCTCTAGGATATCCCGTGAAGAGCTTATCAAGTTCAGGGACAGCTTCATCCAGAGGTTTGGCTCGGCTTCATCAAAAGAAGCATCCTAGGAAAGGAGAGAGCAGAAACAGCAGTGTAAAAGAGACCATGTCTCCCCATTGGAGACTACATGTCCATCGGCTGGGCTGGGCGATAGGGTGACCCACTGGGACCTCTCTGGTTTTAGCACAGGAAAGGCCAGCAGCCAGGGGCACCCCTTAGTCCTAGGCAAACCACGATGGTTGGTCACCTGATAAATGGAAACCACTTAACACTAAATCAGGAGTGAGCAGTCAAATACAGTTTTGCTCTTCAAAATGCTTCTATACTGTTGGGAATCTGAAATTCAAATTTACTGGTGCATGCAAATCCTGAAAGCCCAAACCAGAAAGCCAGTGATAAGGAAAGACCTGCTACACATTCCTATTATAGGCCCAGACCACAAGCATGCTTAAAGAGAAAAGCTAGAAAAAAAAAAAAATCTCTGTTTTTTGGCCCCTTTTGTTGGGGGAGGGAACTCAGGGACAAAGCTTCAAGTTAATGGAAAAGGGCTAAATGTTCATCTTGGATTCCCCACTCTTAGCACCCTCTTTCTTTTCAGGCTGGGAGTTTGCTTGAGTGGGGAAAGGTGATCTGACATGCTCATCTTTCTCCTTCCCAGGGGATCAACTGGTACCACTGGAAAGGACATGAGTTCTCCATCCCCTTTGTGGAGATGAAGATGCGCCCGTACAGCCACCGTCTCGTGGCAGGGAGAAAACGGCGGTCCTTGCAGTTCTAAGCAGTGGGTGGCTGCGAGCCAACTGACCTATTCTGTCATTTGTTTGTACTTTATAATATGAAACAAGGGGTGGGGGACATAGTAATGTGCTTTGCAACATGTTAAGAGTGTTTGAAGGAAGCGGGATGTAGCAGGAATCAGTTAAGAATCAGCAGCTCATGGTTTCTGCTGCCTCCAGGCCTGCTCCTCAGTCTCCATGCTCCCTTCTACCCAGCCATCCCTAACCATCCCCTCTTTTTCCACCAAGGAGGAACAGTGAGACATTTTCTTAAAAGACCAACTCAAAACCAGATTGTGGAGTCAGATCGGTGACAGGCACGTGCCTTCTTTCCTGCCCTCCTTCTGAGATACCCTTAACTTCCAAGAACCAAGCTCTGGTCACTGCCTTCAGTGGCCGGGTTCTCACACCAGCCCCGAGAAGAGAGAGAGAAGCCCCAGCAAGAGAGCTTTGCCAACAAGTCCCCTTTAAAAGGAAACAGATTAACCTCATCCTGTCCCAGCAACCCAAGTCCTTTGTAATGGGCCAAAGATTCTCATCAAACATTCTTAGTCTTACCAGCCAAGTGTCTTCTGTCACCTTTCAAGAGGAGGGGCCTATTTTCCAGCCAACCCATCCTTTGCCCACTTCCATCCTACCTTAAAATCCCCTGTGGCCTCACAAGCCCAGCCACTGTTTTGGATTCTAGTTCCCAAGGTGTTGCTTGCACCTGGCCTGGGCTGCAGAGCGGCCGTGTGCCTGAGGGTCAGAAGTCCCTGCGCCCCCCCTCAGGTCAACTGTCTTTGAAGCTGGGAAGGGGAGAGAGCTATGGTTCATAGCACTTTGGGGCAGGCACTGCGGGAAAGACAGAAGAAGCAGATCTGGGTTCCCCTCGGAACCCGCCACTGAGATCGCAGGTGCCATGGGGAACATAGATCCCACCTAGCTCCATTTTCTCTATTTCTGGTCCCATTTGTCATGGATTCTTTTTCCCTGAATTGAAAACTAAAGCCTCAGTTCTGAGGCTCTCATTTCAGCCAGGCTCTCCTTAGGGCAAGTGGCTTAATAAGAGTCAGGAGAAGTTATATGACCAGCCAGCCATTCCCCGGACTGATAATCTCTGGGAAGAGGTGGAATTTCAGGGTTTGGGTTTCAGTTTTCTCCTCTTTCTTTTGGTCCGGTGAGAAACAGGAATGACCTCCTTAATGAGGTGAGCTCACGAGAAGCCTTTCTCCATCTTCTTTTATTATTCTGCCTTTGAGAGGAAAAATGAAAAGTGCCAGAGGAAATTACATCTAGAAATCCAAAGGTGAATAGGGGAGAAGTATGGGCCTACCTCCCATTTTATGAGATGTGCTCTCTTTGCTAGCATGATTTGATTTTTACACCCAAGAGAGCTGGAGGCTCTAAAGCCATGACCCTTCAACTTCTCCAACCAAATGTCAGCTACAAGCGTTCCTGTGGTGTCTGCCAAAATTCATGCCCAGTCTCCCCAGCCTCTTGTTTCCTCCTCTCTCTTTTTCCTTAAGGCCTCAGGTTTGATTTTCTTGTTGTTGTTGTTGTTTTTGTAATATCCACCTTTAGTCAAACTGAGACATCCTGGGCCTTTCCTAGCCAATCACTGGATGAGCCTGAGAGTTGGCAATTTTCTGATGGAAACATGCCCAATGTAACTGAGCTCTATTAAGCAGGGAAGGACAGGCCCTCAGGCTGGGAACCACGTTTCTGATGTAACGAGGATGGAGTCAGCTGCCCCTTCCCTCTGCCTCTGGATCTTCAAGGTCTTGTTCACTGCCCACTGCCACGGTATGGGTGTGGCTGTCAGACCAGTGGCTGAAATGGAGGTGACATTCCCGTTTCTCAGTTCACCATGGGCTTCAGAAAACTAGGGGGAAGGAAGAAGAAACAGAAACAATCCTTTCAAGAAACCCGTTAATTAAGATTTAGCTGGAGAGTGGGAGCCCAGGGAACAGCGGGAAGCTTGTTGGATGAGGAACCTGGGGTCTCGGGCGGGCCCAGCTCTGCTGTGTCTTGGTGCTATGACGTCGGGAAGGTTCTTTCACCTCTTGGGGCTTCAGTTTCCTCATCTGGTAGGATGAGACTAGAATGGCTTCTAACTTCCCTTTCAGTTCTGACAGTCAGTAAGGCTAGTCTCTGATCTGAACATGGAAATTGGCACTGGTGAGCAATCACAATTAAGCAATGAAAATTCACTAGAACCCCTGCTTTATGAAAGAGAGAGAAGAAGAAAAGCTGATTTAGAAGTCATCAGTAAAAACATATACACATGTACATATAAACACACACACACACACACACGAAAACACTGCAGAGAAGACTGGGCTAAGGAAGTGGCTGGACTCATTTCATCCATAAAAGAACCCAAGGTCCCGGGTGGTACAAACACAGCCCACCTCATTGAGGGAACTGAGACGGGAAAAGATGATCGGTCCTCATGTTGTCAATTCAGGTGAAAGCCAAGAAACATCAGTGGGAACGAAAATCTGTCTTCTACTGGAACCATTTTACCCTATTGAACATTTTTATAAATAGTATCAGCAGCATTGCCTAGATTCCTGTTAAAAAATTTCAAAGCAAAGAAAGGAACTTCAAAGACCAGCTCACCTAACTTCCTATAAAAAGGATTTATAGATTCCTTTTATTAGGTAGAGTGATTTTCTCACAAGTTTTCACCAACTTTAAGAGACACTGTACCTCAATATCTCCCCAAGGCCCATGGTCAACTGGACTCAAAGCTTCATAACATGACTCATGGATTCCTGCTTATCCTGTTTCTCCAAGCACCTGTGCTCTTCCCAAAGATGAATCCAGAACACAATAGTCACAAAGAGCTCACCCTACCACACCACAGTTTCATTCGAGGGACTCAAAAGGAATAGAGGTGGACTCTGCTCAGAAGCAGTTTAACAGCAAACACATCAGGATGTGTGCTCATAAAAAAAGAAAAGAAAACGCCCCACTAATGACCTCAATAGGCTCACAAGCTAGACCCAAGACCCAGTTTCTTCTTCTTGCATCTCCCAATCAGATAATTTTGAATGAAGTAAACACTTCCTCCAGGTTTATTTCTAGAAGGTGAAGGGGCAGAGGCAGGGAAGAGATGAAAAATTTGTGGAAAACTCCTGCCAGCTTTTTAGACTCCATCGTGGCTCAGTTGGTAAAGAATCCACCTGCAATGCCAGGAGACCTGGGTTCAATCCCTGGGTTGGGAAGATCCCCTGAAGAAGGAACAGGCTCCCCACTCCAGTTTTCTGGCCTGGAGAATTCCATGGACTGTATAGTAAGTACTGCTGCAGCTGCTGCTAAGTTACTTCAGTCGTGTCCAACTCTGTGCGACCCCATAGATGGCAGCCCACCAGGCTCTCCCATCCCTGGGATTCTCCAGGCAAGAACACTGGGGTGGGTTGCCATTTCGTTCTCCAATGCGTGAAAGTGAAGTTGCTCAGTCGTGTCCGACTCTTAGCTACCCCATAGACTGCAGCCCACCAGGCTCCTCCGTCCATGGGATTTTCCAGGCAAGAGCACATGGGGTAGCAAAAAGTCAGACAGGAGTGAGGAACTTTCACTTCAACTGGAGGAGGGAAACTTGCTAAGCATGACCACAGGTGGCATTGACATCTCCCAGTCACCTTCTGATGATGGGGTTGAGGACACAGTGCCTCCAGGTTTTCAGAACTCATACCAGACCAGGACCCAAGAAAACTCGCTGACTGATCTGTAAAAGAAACAACAAAAATGGTAGCAAGAAAATGCAAAGCTAAATTCCAGAAATAGTTTAATCCACCCTACCCTTCACCTACCAGATCCCCACTCCACTACTCATGGAGTATGTAAGACACCCAACACCTATGCCCTCCCACCTGGGAAGCCAGCAGCTCTCTGCACAGTGAAGCTGTTATTTCAAAGACAAATGTGAAGAACCAAGGTTGCCAATGAGTTCAGTGCCAAACCAAGCAATCTTTAATCACATTTATACTTTCAAAATCCAGTCCCAGAACCAAGCCATAGATTAAGGGACAACAGGTCATTATGGAATCTTCTCAAAGAGCCCTTTTAAAAGCATCATTTGACAGTGGACTTATGACTTCCTGTTTGTCCTCTCTTCTGGAGGATAAATGGGATCTGTGAGAACAGTGGGTGCAACAAGCAGAGGGGGTTGAAATAGACTAGCTAGTGGCCTGGATTTGCAAATACTCCTGGGCCATGCAAACATTTTTCTTTTCCTTTTTTTACCCTCCACTCAGATTTTCAGGAAAGGTGGAACCACTTATTCAGGATATGTGCTTTTCTATGGTTTGCTTTCTTATTACCAGACTCCCATTCAATCTAATCCCTTACTTCCATTTCTTTCCCTCAAGGGGGACACTAGGGCGTCCCAAGTGGCTCAGTGGTAAGGAATCTGCCTGCCCGTGCAGGAGACATGGGTTTGATCCCTGGGTTGGGAAGATCCACTGGAGGAGGAAATGGCAACCCACTCCAGTATTCTTGCCTGGGAAATTCCATGGACAGAGGAGCCTAGTGGGCTTCTGGGAAGAGCCAACTCATTGGAAAAGACCCTGATGCTGGGAAAGATTGAGGGCAGGAGGAGATGGGGGTGACAGAGGATGAGCTGGTTGGATGGCATCATTGACTCATGGACATGAGTTTGAGCAAACTCTGGGAGATAGTGAAGGCCAGGGAAGCCTGGCGTGCTGTGGTCCATGGGGTTGCAAAGAGTCGGACATGGCTGAGTGACAGAACAACAAAAGGGGGAACTATATTTGCATCTCACTGTCCGTTCTTAAAACTCTGATAAGGAACCTCAGAGGGATTCACACTTCAGTTTCAATAATCCCAAGAGGGTGGGGTAATCTACTTTCACTTGTCGCAAACTTGCCACAGCTGCAAGAAGGGCCTTGGGACCCCAGAGGCCTGTAAAGAATCTGGGAAGTTTAGGAGTCTTGCTTCCTGCACAGATCTCCAGATACCAAGAGCTGCTGATTCAGCCTCCCTGGGTGGTGTGTTTTCCTCTCGGTAATAATGACAGAGAGGTTCTTTGCTCTAAGGACAAGTCGTGGGGCTAGCTGCTGCACTGCCTATAGCCTTTCTCTGGTTCTACCTCAGGGTCCCTTGGCCAAGACCCTGAAGATCTTTGACTAAATGCATCCCTAAACCTTTGTTGCTTCTACCACCCAACCCTACACAGATGGGACAAAGTTTTCCTCAGCAATTCTGGAGCATTCTGTCACTACCAGGCCAAATGAGCACCCACAGGCTAAAGGAAAACTCTTAAAAACAAATAAGGAAAAAACTCCAGGAAAATGGGTGTGTTGGTATAGGTCCAATATGAGAGAATGGCTCGAGTTCATCCTAACTGTATCCAGGCTGGATTTATGGTCTATTCTGGGCTCGTCAAGCTTTGAGAAACAACTGGGAAGGAAAAATTAAATGCAAAACACAAAATGACATTAAAAAGAAGCTGATGGGTCATTGGAGACTAAAAGCAAGCTCTTTAGAGATGGCCCCACAGTAAAAATAGCAAATAAACAAAACAGAGACCAGGCGTGAGGAGCCCTGGAAAAGGGACCAGCATTAGTCCTTTGGGTTCTGGCCCCCCACCAGAGCTCCCGTCAGTTCCCCTGCTTCACACGAGAAGGAGCAAAGGCGCCAGAGGTCTTCACACCACAGAAATGAGAAGCAAAGCGGCTTTCTTTGCTTGCTCCACCTGTCTGCCTGGACCTCGCTTTTTCTTCACAGCAGCCACAAACCCGATTTGCCATCTCCAGCATTTCTGATTAATTTTTTCAAGGTCACCCCTTGCCTGAAGCATGACTTCATTGCACCTGCAGCACTTCATTGTCCAAATGTCCTTGGCAAACCTCGCCGTCTTTGGACAGAGTTGCACTTCCTCCCCACCGGAAATTCTCGCTCCTTCCCCAAGCTTAATAAGGCTATGGCAGAGCATCCAAAGAACACAGCTCCTGTTCCTCAGAAAAACCCCTGTCCGCTGTTAATTTCCTAAAACAGCTCCTCATTGTCGGCAGTGAGGCTGGACTGGTGCTAAATTTCCAATTCATTTAACCCTTCTGGTCTCACGGCTCCACTCTCCCAGGTACTCGCATTGGCTCATGGGCGTCCGTGGGCGGCAGTGCAGACATCCCAGGAGGCCCGGAACACTGAAGCCTTGAGAGAGGGTTTGGGTCCAGATGCGTGGCCGGGAGGCGAATGCATGGATGATCACATTGTTTTCTATTGTTTTCTTCCCATCACTGGTTTGGCAGCCCCCCAGGAAGACGCTGTGTTGTTCAGTCATGTGCTCAACACAGCTTCCAAACAGCAAGTGTTGGGAACCTTCAGAGCTGGAAGGGCCTCTGAAGCTCATCTAAGCCATCCCTCTCATTTCATTCTCCAGGAAACTGAGGCCCAGAGAGGTTAGGCAACTTGCCCAAATTCACACAGCTAATTAGTAACAGAGGTGAGATTAGATCTGCCATAGGCTCTTAAACTTTTCTCTCCCCAAATGAAGACTAAGAGAAACGGTATTGATTATATACCTTTTATTTTCAAGATACTGTGTTAGAAGCTTGACATCTATTACTTTGTTAAATCTTCACCACATCTTGACCCAAGTTTAATCATCTTACAGATGAGTGAATAGAAGAACAGGAAGATTAAGTAACACGCCCAAAGTCACACAGCTGCTAAGTAGAACCATAATGGGAAGCTCTCTAATTCTAAAGTCTGTGTTTTTGCGGCTTCATGAGGCTGCTGCCCTTTATATTTATTCAGCCACGTGGCCACCATCTTGGATTTGCTAATGTCCTCACAAAGGGGCCACTTCCTCTCTCCTCTCTGTCTTTTAAGAAAAGGGAATTCTTGCATCGTTTTTGCCACATACTCCAGGGGACCTTCAACCTCACCATCAGAAGTAAGAAACATCCCGGTAACTTTTTCCTTTTCCTTTTTTTTTAAATTTGGGAAATGAAGAAGAGGGTCACCATGGGTTGGGAGGAGAAGATAAGGACCAGAACACAAACAACTATTTCCCCTACCCCACTTCTTGGAGAACACGAAGCCTCTGTCTCAGCCAACGTTAGAAGAGTGGGCAATTCCAGGGTCATTCTTCTCAAACTGAGGCAGGAGGCATGGCCAGGATTGAGAAGGGGGACACCCCAGAATAAGCATGGCACATGCTCCTAGAGTGTCCGTTTTACTCTTGAATTTGGGAGAGGAAGGATTCTATTATTCATGTATTCAAACCAATGCAGTTGGTATCAAATGCAGAAATGCCAAAAATGTTTAGGCTAAAGCCTGTAAGTTAAAGACTGATTTGGGCTCCCTCCTTCCAAACTCTCAGGGTTACTAGGACCTTCACGGTTCCTTGCAGGGACAAATCAGTGGAAATTTTTGAGGAATGAGGCTAGAAAAAGGCAGGAGACAAATTACTTTTGTTCATTCCCTGATTTCTTTACCCGTCTCCCTACCTGCTTTCCCCTCCCAGTGGGCAGAGGGGCTCAGAGGACTGTGGCTATAATCTCAGCTCTCTTGGCTACTTTGGGGGATTTACAGGGAAATCAGTACTTGGCAACTTGTATTTTTCACTGCCTGGCCCGAACTCCAGACATGAGCCCCTTTCGTTTATTTGAACAACATTTATATGTAAGGAATAGATGTCCTGGGAGAGATCTCTGCATCCTGGTCCTCTCCCATGTTGGGGCTGCTTGGGCAGCAGTGACATCTCTGTGTTAGACGCAGCAGACATCATGGCTTACACAAAATGTCAGCCAGGGAAGCGCATCCCTGCCAACCCTCTGTCCCCACCTGTGCCCTCTCCGTTGCTGAACTCACACCACGGCCACACAGAGCAAGGTTGAGAATCCACACGAGCTACTGTTAACACACACACTCCCCCTTCCTATCATCCCAACCTCAAAGCCACTCCAGGCCCTAGGAATTCCCAGCTACCCTAAGCAAGTCACCGTGACCTTGAAGGAGCTGTTACCTGGGGCTCGGCAGCTGGAACCCACCCCAGCGGTCTCTAGACTGTTGTTCTGAGAAATCACAAACACCAAATCCTCCAATCCCTCCAAATTTGAGTTTGTTGTTTTAACCTTTAACAGCCTTTTCAGGTAAAAAAATAACAAAGATCTATTTACTCACTTTGTAGCTACACTGTGCCCGAAAAAGCATTTACTTAAAGACTAGAAAGACTAGATGGAAGAAAGGAAAAAAACAAGAAAACATGGAGTACACACTCCTCAGGCGTTTAGTGAGCTAAAATAAAAATAAAAACAGACAGAGGAAGGGAGAGGACAAACCAACTTCCCCCCATCCTTCCACGGCACTGTAGCTCAAAGACTGGAATCTCCGCTTGTTAACCATTGTTAACTAGTATTTTTAGTCCTGGTTGCTTTTAGCCTCTGAATAGTTCCTTTTTTAAAACACATTTTCTATACGTTAATAAAAGATCCTGAAGGAATGACGTGCTTTTGTGGAGTCCTGTGGGGAATCCTGGAAACGCACCTTTCTTCCCAGGAAGCTGGCTTTGCCTCTGCCCAGGCCCCCTTCCCACCCCTCAGGTTCACCCATCACTTTCACCAAAGCATCTTCCCAGAATCACCATTTTGGGTGGTGGAAGGGTTGCTAGACCCAATTCCATGGTATGTGGGTTGGGGGAGAGGGGGCTCCTGCACACCAACAAATGGTTCTCTAACGCTGTGAGTACAGGTGCCTTCCCTGGTGGGCCAGTGGTTAGGATGTCAGGCTTCCACTGCCAGGCTCCGAGGTTCGATTCCTGGTCAGGGAACTAAGATCCTGCAAAGCGCTTGGTGTGGAAAAAAAGAGAATCAGGTAAAGGGCTCAGTCTTATAGGACCACCCTCCACTTCAGACCCCAGTCACAAGCCCAGACTGCTACCCGTGCTCCTGACCAATGGGCTACAAACTGGAGGTTCCAGTGACTAATTTGCCAGCGTAGCTCACAGAATTCAGAGAAACGTTTTCCTCAGTGGCTCATTGGTCTGTTATAACAGGATATATCTCAGGAACAGCTCCACCTGTTCATCAACCTGGAAGCTCTCCGAACCCTGTCCTTTTAGGTGTTTATTAGGTATTATGTGGTTGATTAAATCATTGGCCCTTGGGTGATTGTTCCAACCTCCAGTCTCTCTCTCTTCCCTCCTGGAGGTCAGGGGGTGGGGCTGAAAGCTTTAACCGTCTAATCAGGTGATTGGTTCTCCTGACAACTAGCCCCCATCCTTGCTGCTGCTGCTGCTAAGTCACTTCAGTCGTGTCTAACTCTGTGCGACCCCAGAGACAGCAGTCCACCAGGCTCCCCCGTCCCTGGGATTCTCCAGGCAAGAACACTGGAGTGGGTTGCCATTTCCTTCTCCAATGCATGAAAGTGAAAAGTGGAAGTGAAGTCGCTTAGTCGTGTCCAACTCTTCGCGACCCCATGGACTGCAGCCTACCAGGCTCCTCCACCCATGGGATTTTCCAGGCAAGAGTACTGGAGTGGGGCGCCATTGCCTTCTCTGAGCCCCCATCCTTAGGTGTTTCCAAAAGTCACCTCATTCACCTAACCAGACAACTTTATCACTTCTCAACTTTTAGGAAATCCCAAGGGTTTGGGGAATAGTAACCAGGAAAGATGGATGAAGACAAATATGCATTTATTATAAATCACAGTAACTTAGCCAGGCTGATCTCACGGTCAGTGTCTTGCTTCTCCATCTGTGTCCCTTGCCTCCTGTTTTCCCATTCTCTCATCATATCCTCACTATTTCTATCCTCTCCTTCTTCTCTCCACCTCCTTCTCCTCCTCATTTCTTTCTTCGTCTTTCTCTCTCTTCCTTCTGCATCTCCCACTCTCTCTGAATTCTCCATCTCACCTTTTGTGTTTACCATCAGGAAAGGTCACTGCTGGGTGACAGCCTCTGCTGGATGCCCCAGCATCACCCAGACTGGTCCTGTCTATGATTCTGAGTTCTTGATCAGTCACAAAGACTGACTCATTGTCCAGTCCCTTCAAGCCTGGGGTGCCCAGTGGTAGCCAGATTGCCAAGGCTCTAGTGCCATCTATGGGCACCAATGGAGAATGTCTAACAGGCACAGCCTGCTGAGCTGCCTACCTTAGGCTCAGTCAGTCTCCAGCTCCTGCTTCTCAGACTTGTCACCTAGGATAACGTTTTCCCTTTCTCTCCCTTGAGAACAGACCCAGTGCCCAGCGTCAGATCAACTCTAATCTCCAGGTAACATTAGGTGAGACCCAGCCAAGTAACGGGGCTTCCCCTGGTGGCTCAGTGGTAAAGAATCCTCCTGCCAACGCAGGAGATGTGGGTCTGATCCCTGGGTGGGGAAGATCCCCTGGAGAAGGAAATGGCAACCCACTCCAGTATTCTTGCCTGGGAAATCACATAGACGGACTGGCTGGCTACAGTCCTTGGGATCGCAAAAGAGCTGGACGCGACTTAGCAACTAAACCACAAGACAGGTAACAGCCCCAGGAGCAGGGTCATGAGGAAAACTTCCACCCAGTTCAGTTCTGCAGGCACGCAGAGCCAGGAAATACGGAGAGGACTGTGGCAGCGCGTTAGGTACCATAAACCCAGACAGGTTCCTCCCCAGCTGGACAGGGAAGGGGCATGGAGGAAACTGCCCCAGGGAGGTCTACCTGGAGGGCTGGGTCTCAGGACAACAGGAATTCGCCAAAGGAAAGACAAGGAAGGAGCAGTTAGAAGGAGAGTCCAAGGGCATGAAACAACGTAGCCTGTGTGAGCAGGACCGAGTGGTGAGTATTCACGTTGGCCTGGCTCCCTGAGGCTCTGGGCAGGGTTGTGGCGACAGAGTGGCTCACAGAGACAGACAGAGCACTGTGAGATTCCAACCAACAGGCACAGGCTTTGCTCCACATCTCCATGTTACAAGGGAGACACAGAGTGTACTTTAACAGGGGGACAGATTCCCAGCCTTGGAAGCAATAATAATTTTTTTTAAATGTTTATTTCTTCTAGCATTTTCCAGGTACCAGCAGGCCTGTCCTCAACCCTGGGGCCATGTGAGAAACAGGGACAAAATCCCAGCTTCCAGTCACATGACAGTTTCCCCTGGATGGTGGCAACCCACTCCAGTATTCTTGCCTGGGAAACTCCACTAGCAGANCTCTTTCAGAATTTTCCACAGTTTATTGTGATCCACACAGTCAAAGGCTTTGGCATAGTCAAAAAGGCAGAAATAGATGTTTTTCTGGAACTCTCTTGTTTTTTTGATGATCCAGCAGATGTTGGCAATTTGATCTCTGGTTCCTCTGTCTTTTCTAAAACCAGCTTGAACATCTGCAGTTTCACTGTTCATGTATTGCTGAAGCCTGGCTTGGAGAATTTTGAGGATTACTTTGTTGCGTGTGAGACGAGTGCAATTATGCAGTAGTTTGAGCATTCTTTGGCATTGCCTTTCTTGGGATTAGAATGAAAACTGGCCACTGCTGAATTTTTCAGATTTGCTGACATATTAATCCAGGATTTCAAGGAACATGCAGCAGGCTCGTAAGTCCACATGTAACTGCATCTCACACTCCTCTTCCGTCATCTCACCATCTGTGTGCAGTGAGCACCTGCTATGGACCAGACCCAGGGGCACCGGCCTTGGACGTGCAGGGATTAAAGGGCTGCCTCCCACTGGCAGAACTTTAGCTTCTTTTTGCCTCTTTCTATTTCCATCCACTGAAACCAAACTCCCTATTCCCCAATTAATATTCCATACATATGTGAGTAAAGAGCCTTGCTTCAAAACTTTTAAAATTAAATAGAGCAAGTTTTCCAAATTTGTGTTTATGTGTTCATGAAGAACTGGAAAGAGATGTACAGTAAAAGAATTCAATCAGCTAGCATGAGGGTTGTCCTTTCAATATCGACAATTGGTTTTTTTGTTCTGCTTTTTTAACTCAGACACATTTCAAACACTTCAAGCACTGAGAAATGTGGCAATCAAGGAAATACTTGAATCCAAAAAGCTAACAGAACCTTCTCAAATGACTGATTCCCATACAATCTTTCTTGGGAGGCAGGGGGTGGCGGGGGATGGCATCAGAAGATGTTGTTCTGGTACTTTGGGATATGGATGGCCTTTAATGCCTTGCATGAGAATCACTATGCTCAGAGATGACCACTAGGCACACATTCATAGCTTGCGTAAAAGCTTTGGGTCTGCTCTTCCTGACAAACAATAAGCCCTTTAGAGGTTTCTGGGAAATGATTATAAATTACAAGAAATGCAGTGGCAATTATGAAAATTCAATATGCTAGCTGTACAGGAAATTTAAAGATCCAAGGAAAACAGAGAGAACTCTGAGGGAATGCGTAAATTACATCTGGGTGCAAGCAATACCTGGTGTGATTTGTGACCCAGACTCACTTTTTATGACTTTTATGCCCCACAAAAATAAAACCCACAGAGTAATAACCAAAACTCGCATTTACAGCCAAAGCTACCCTGAAACAATGAGCAGCAATGACAGCCTGGATTGCTTTTAAAGACAACTCAGCTGACTTACTGACTTAAATGAAAGAGGGATCACCAAGGAGGTCAAGGTGCAACCACCTGCCTCCCCCTCCTCCAGCCCCACCTTGTACCCTTTAGAGACTCTGAGAGACATTTATGTAAATCTACTTTTCACCATTTCTGTCCCGCACCCAACAAATGATTAAATATGAACTGAGTTTGAATTACCATGCTTGCTAGAGGTCAGGGTTTCAATACAGCAGTACGATGGACATTTTGGTAAGACAATTCTTTGTTATAGGAAACGGTCTTACACATTGTAGAATATTTAGCAGTGTCACTGGTCTCTACTCACCAAACTCCAGTTGGATCACCCCCGACCCCCTCCACTGGCCAAAAATACCTGCAGACATTGCCAAATGCCCCCTTGGGAGCAAAATAACAACTACTGTCTAAGGAGACTTATCACAAAAGAAAACAACTTCAATACCAGCCTCACTGAAGCAACCTTCTCAGAAGCTTCAGCCAGTGCCCGTCGGTCCAAAAGACAAAAGAGTCGCCCAAACTGAACACTGCTGTAGCTTTTCTATTGAATTTCTTTTTATATAATTTTATAAAAGTTTGAAAAGCATATATCTGTGCTTTTTTTAAGTTTCATTTTGTTGGAATTACTCTGGATACTTTTGCGATATAAGATTAGATTCCAAGGCAGAAAGTAGAATTTATCAGATGGTGCTTACTGAAAATGAGAGTTTGACTTACAAATGGTTCCATTTGTCATGGCTCTCCAGGAATCAATTAAGTTTCAAATCTAGGGTCACTGGGAAATTAGACCTTTGGCTCTGTTGCTTCATCTGATGGACAATAATAAATGGTATTGATTGCCTAAGATCCCTAGATACTGCACAATTTCATATGTCCTGAAGGTTGCTTAAGAAAAGAGAAATCAAGGGAGAGCTGGGTAACAAAGACAGGAGCCAGAAAACTCTACTTAGGTCCAGGATTCTGACCCAATAAGCAAGGAGGACCAACATCAGTGCCTGTGTTCCCCGGGAGAATGTGTACATCCAAGTTACTTGCCTAAGAGGGTCCTCTGTGATGCTGGGGAAAGCAACAAGCTAACCAGACCCCCAACCAGGGAGAACTTTTTAACTGGGTCACAAAAATAGAAATGGAGCAAAACGGGAAAATAGATAGTTGTCCACAAAAGAAATCTACTGTAACACGTGACGGACGCACACCTACCATTGAACGCCTTTCCCCAGCTCACCCTCCCAAACAAGCTCTTCCACAACAGGAAGGGGGATGCAGGGAGAGATGCCATTATTCAGAGGAGTCACCAGGCTGATTTTTCTTTCCTAGTGTCCCAGCCATGCCTGTGGGGCCACTTGGCCTAGTTTTGTGCTTAGAAAAAACCGTTACCATAGTAGGTTATCTGTAAAGGTTTGTTACCTGTAAAGGCCATTTGGGATCAGGAGAGGATCCACATGCCAGTGTGACTGACAGCTCTCTTGGTCAGATGGGACAGGTCTGGTTCAGTCTCTCAAAAACTTCTGATAAGATCCCTTTCTTCTAGGGATGCACACAGCCACAGAGCTCACGGCAAGGGAGGAAAATGTGGGATTCACAACTTGGTGCCATAAGAGATGTGCTGCTTTCCATCACGGTCTTTTCCACCACAGAACTTTCTTCCAGATCAATGAGCGCAGACCCTCTCCAATTGGGGTCTGGCTTTATCAGATTTCTAGACCATTTGTTTCTCTTCCAAGACCAAACCCCTTGGAAGAGTCAGTCTTCCAGTTTGGTGGAGTAGAGAGCATATTTTCTTCCCAAAGTCTTGGGGAAGGGAGGGATTTGGAAAGTACCAGAGAGAAGAGTATTCCCCTCATCTGCGAGCTCCTTGGGGGACAAGGCTAGGTTTTCCATTTCTATTCCTAAAATTCAACCCAGCCCTCTGTATGGACTCAACAGAGAATTGCTGTAAACTGAATCAAATTAATCCTATCTCATGTCTACAAAGAGATTCAGTGAACAAATTTAATTATGCCAAAGTTCAAATAGAGCTCTAAAATAGCACACTCTGAGACTTATTTGAGGAACAGAGGAAAGAATCCTGGATATTAGGTCAGTGGTATATGTGATGGAACCATTTCTACCACTTACTGGTAACACTTCCCAGGGTAAGTCCTTTTGCCTCTCTGAAGCTTAACATCTTCATCTCTAAAATGGGAACAAGAATAGCCATACTTCTTACTTCACAGACTACCTTGAGAGGCAGACATTAAAATGCACAGAAAATGCTTTCAAGTAAGTGTTCTCACTACTAGAAATGTGCTAACTTGGTGAAGGTATAAAAATGTTGAAAATCGTGCTTAAACCGCAACTACCTTCCCAGCAGTGTTATGAGCTAAAATTTCACCAACCTAGTTCTCTAAAGCAACTTATTGCCTTAAAAAAATGCCCTGGGCAAAATAAGAGCCTCAGCTTGCTATCATGGGTCAGCCGATGACTACCTGAGAACAGGAGGGGGCAAAAAGATGAGAAGCCAGAGAACAAGGAACAGAGGACACGAGAGTGGAACAAAGCAGGCCCAGCAGAGGTCTGCCCACCAGTGACTCTTGGTGAAGAGGAACAGGCAGTGTTGAAAGCCAGCCCAGTATGGTCCAGAGCTACTGTCTAAGGACAGCCTGGTTCCAGCTCATGCCCCAACCAGACCTTCCCTGGGACACTGAATCAGGACCAGAGAGACCCTAGCAGCCACCAGAGACTCTTAATAGCACTCTTTCAGATTCTTGGGTGAGATCCTCCCTTAGATCTGTATTTATCAAAACTCCTCACAGGAGACCACACCTGGTTGTGGTTGAAGTCTGCTGGGCTCAGGCGTTAGGCCCCCAAAGGGCATGCTTCACCAGCACAGAGGACAGCTTCTACTGTGAGGGCACCCATCTGGCTTCTGAGGAACTGTGGGCTTCAGTTTGGTTAAGTGCGGCATCTGGGGCTACAGCCCAGATGCTCAAGGGACAGGAGCCCAAACACTGCCATCAGCCCTCTTATATTCTCCCGACATGAGGCTCAGATCCTTACCCTCACTTCGACATGAATATGAAACACGTTTGAAGAATATTCATTTGAAAGGGCCATTGTTCTGGATGCCCATGTCTCAGCCCAGGCTTGCCCTCCAACTTTGCTAAGCCCCACACAAGAAAGAGTGTCTTGTTCTGCTGCTCAGTGAGTATGTGCTCAGTCGTTCAGCTGTGTCTGACTCTGCGACTCCATGGATCGTAGCCTGCCAGCCTCCTTTGTGCATGGGATTCTCCAGGGAAGAATGCTGGAGTGGTTGCCACTCCCTTCTCCAGGGGATTTTCCCGACCCAGCAACGGAATCTGTGTCTCTTGCATTGGCAGGCAGATTCTTTACCCTGAGCCACCTGGGAAGCCCTTCTGCTCCTCAGAATGGACCCCAAACTTCCTACTGACAGAAGCTTGGTTTTCTCAGAGAAGGCCCTGTCCCCACTCCAGAGGTGAGCACTCATCTGTCCCCTCCAGCTATGACATTGGGACCATAGCTTGTCACAACCCAGCTCTGATTCTGCCTGGTGCTACAGGGGGCAAAAGGCTCATAGCCACCTTCAGAGCCACTCATCTGCCCCAGGTCCTGACCTAAGAAAAGAAGAGGAACAGAAATTACCACCTTCACATGAGTCCTCAGCTCCTACTTACACCCAGGGGCATAGACAAATTTGCGGTTCATCAGCCAGTGTTTCCACTCTGGTGGTGTCACATGGACTGGACAGATGTGCTGGGCACCAGAGCCCCTCTGCTGCCATTTCCCCCATCAAAGCATGGTGAAAGTGTGACATGAAAGTCTTAGTCATTCAGTCGTGTCCAGCTCTTTGCAGCCCCATGACTGCAGCCTGCCAGGCTCTTCTGTCCATGGGATTCTCCATGCAAGAATACTGGAGTGGATTGCCTTTCCCTTCTCTAGGGGATCTTCCTGACCCAGGGATTGAACCCAGGTTTCCAACATTGCAGGCAGATTCTTTACCGTCTGAGCCAGCAGGGAAGCCTCATCAAGGCACAGTGCTGCAGAATGAAAGCAAGAGCATTTCTCCACACACAGAGAGCCCGCTGCCAAAAAGGCCCCACAGGACAGAGAGGAAGACATGTCCTTCAATATAGCTTCTCATCTTAGCCCCCCAAGTATTCCTGACCTACAGAATCCATTCACTCATTTTTCATTTGTGTGTACATTCATTCATTCATTTACTCACTCAGCAAAGAGTCACTGAATACCCCCTGTCTGTCCCCACTGTGCAAAGAACTGACAGAAAGCCAGGGCCACTCGAGCGCAGATGGATGGTGAGTGGGTAATACAGAAGCACCCATGAAGGAGGGCAGGACCTCATCAGACAGGGCCTTGCTAGACACATGTGAATTCTGATCCATTTTAAGAGTAGTGGGAAGCGACGAGATGAGTGAGCAGATTCTAAAAAGGAGAGAGATGATCATACATGCATTTAAAAGAGTTGACTCTGGCTCTCATACAAATGACTAGGGGATGCACAAGATGTGGCGGGCGGGGGGGGGGGGGGG
>SJYQ01104733.1:338891-372751 GCA_006410935.1 Redunca redunca
GGGGGGCAGTCAGGAGTGGTTCAGATGAGAAATCAAGATAGCCTGGGCTCAAGTGGTTTTAGCAGAGTTGGGGAGATAAGCATAGTCGAGATGTTTAGGGCGTAAATCGACAGAACTCAAAACACGTGGATGAGCAACACTGAGGTCACAAGATGGCCTGTAAGATTCTCGGTGGCATGACTGGATGGACAGTGGCAATGCAGGAAGTCGAAGGCACTAGGTAAGAACCGAAGGCAGGAAAC
This sequence comes from Redunca redunca, assembly GCA_006410935.1. Classification (NCBI taxonomy): domain Eukaryota; kingdom Metazoa; phylum Chordata; class Mammalia; order Artiodactyla; family Bovidae; genus Redunca; species Redunca redunca. Next base: position 339,134 of record SJYQ01104733.1, read on the forward strand.
TCCATTTCACATGTCAGATAGAGGCACTCTGAGATATCCAAGTAAGAGGGCAGCTGCATGTACAGGTCTGAAGTTAAAGGAAGGGCATGAGTCAGAGACATCTGGGGATCACATACAGGGCCAGCTTCATGGACATGTGACCTACGCAGTCACACAAGGCCCCACACTTAGAAGAGCCCCACTCTTGGCCTAATGCTCTGCAGTCATCATCTTGAAATTCTGAACAAAGTGACCCACATTTTCATTTTTCAGAAAGTCCAGTAAATTGTAGAGCTGGTCCTGAACACATATCATGATATCAAGATGGATACTGAGAATAACTAAAGCTGCAGACACGGATTCGTTTTGTTCATTGCACAAATATATGGAGAACTCAGTGTGTTTCAGGCATTGGTCTATGCACTGGGGATACAGCAGAGAACAAAAGAGACAAAAGTATAAAATGAAAGTGTTGGTCATTCAGTCGTGTCCGACTCTTTGTTACCCCATGGACTGTAGCCTGCCAGGCTCCTCTGTCTATCGGGATTCTCCAGGTAAGAATACTGGAGTGGGTTGCCATATGCCTCCTCCAGGAGATCTTCCTGGCCCAGGGATGGAACCCATGTCTCTTATGCCCCCTGCATTGGAGGATGGGTTCTTTACCACTAGCACCACCTGGGAAGCCCAGCCCTGGCCTCTACCCACTAGATGCCAGCTGCACACACATTACACACATCCGAGTTTTGACAAACAAAACTGTCCCCTAGGGGCAAAATCATGCCCTGCCCTTTGAAAACCACCCCTCTGAGAACAGGGCACACTGGTTCAGGCCTAAGCGAAGCAAGAAAATCCTATCCCAGCCCACAGTTAGTGGTTCAAGGTGAACAAAGTCCCAAATTAGTTCCAGAAGATTGAGACAAACATTTTTTAGCAGGTTCCAGGAATAAAACTCCCACTGCCTCTAAATTTGGGGGTTTATGGGTAAAACACTTAGAACCAGTGTATCCTTTTTCTTTTCATGAAAAATGTCAGGCTCAAAATGAAGCTAACACCACATGAGGCTAAACAGAGATGCTGAAAGAAACTGGGTTCTGATTACATAGTTAAGCTTCAGAATCCAGTCTGACCTAGATTTGTGAAAACATCCTCTTTTTTGTTTCAGACAGTTTCAGCTGGGTTTTCTGTTATTTGATACTAAAAGAATCTTAACCTATAAAATACAGTGAGTAGGCTCATGATATGTAGGCCCCAGGAAATTTTTGACTCAGCCTAAAGAATACCTACCAATAACTTCCAGTTTTGAAAAAAAAAATTAAGAGAAGTTGAAATTGCCTCTTTACAACTTTGACCTTCACCACAACCATCCTCAAAGTCATGTTGGTTGCATACTTAAATGGATAATGTCAAAAGAGTTCCATCAGATAGCCCCCATCAACATGTCCTTGATTCCTAGCTCATCCAGAATGGTCCCAAGAGACCCTATATATAGAAGAAAGGAAAAGTTAACCAGGAAATTAAATTCTAGATATTTGTTGCTGTTCAGTAGCTCAGTCATCTCCAACTAATCACTACCCCATGGATTGAAGCATGCCAGGCTTTTCTATATCTTCTGGAGTTTGCTCAAACTCAAGTACATTGAGTCAGTAACACCATTCAACCATCTCGTCCTCTGCCACCCCTTCTCCTTTTGCCTTCAATCTTTCCCACAATCAGGGTTATTTCCAATGAGTCAGTTCTTTGCATCAGGTATTGGAGTACTGGAGCTTCAGCTTCATCATCAGTCCTTCCAATGAATATTCAGGTTTGATTTCTTCTGGGTTAACTGGTTTAATCTCTTTGCTGTCCAAGGGACTCTCAAGAGTCTTCTCCAGCACCACAGTTCATAAGCATTAATTCTTTGGCACTCAGCCTTCTCTGTGGTCCAACTCTCACATCCACACATGACTACTGGAAAAACAATAACTTTGACTGTATGAACCTTCGTAGGCAAAGTGATGTCTCAGCTTTTTAACATACTATCTAGGCATTTATATTATTGCTTTGTGATGACATTGGGAGATTAACTCAGCTAGTGCAGCTGTTGTCAAAAACTATAGTCCACAGGGTCCATTTTCAGGGGACCCTAAAAATCCAAACTCCTTTACAAGAATAATAAGATAAAATTTACCTTTTTCATTACATTGACATTTGCATCAATCATGGTAAAACTGCAGACACCTCAGGACAAATCAAGGCAATGGCAACTAACTCTACTCATAGCAGTATTTTTAACTAGCACTAAAAAAAAAAAAAAAGTCATTTTCCCTTAAGAATGTCCTTGATAAAAAAAATAAAAATTATTAATTGCATTGCATCTTGATCCTCAGTGCATGTCTTTTTAATTCTGTGTGACTAAATGGGGAGAATTCTTAAAGGACTTTTGTGGCATACCCAAGTACAATAATTATCTCAAAGAAAAGAACTTATGCAATTGTTTGAGTCACCAGCTGAACTAGTTGGTTTTTTTATTTTCATGGAATGCCATTTTTACTTGAAAGAACAACTGACAGACTAACTACAGATTTTCAGACTTTGGAAGAACTTTTCTTTAAAATGAGCCAAGTGAGCCTGTCATTTTGAAGAAAACAATTGACAGTATTTGCAGCTAGTGATAAAAAATTGAGCTCTCAAGAGAAAATTAGAATTTTGAAAAACTTGTATCTACCATGCTAAGCTTGACAGCTTCAAGAAACTTAAGAAAATTGCCAATGAGATAGGTGGTAATGTTTAAAGATGTGATTGTTTGATTTTGTGTAATAAAATACATCAAATTTGAAATATCTACATAACTCATTGAATGGTTTTTCTATTATATTTATGTTTTCTACTATGTCACTTTCCTATTGATCTTAGAAGTTATTTTTATATATTCTAGATAGAAAGCATTTGTCAGTTATGTGTGTACTTCAAATATCTTTTTTCACTCAGTTGCTTGTTTTTCCACTCTTTTATGGTGTCTTTGATAAAGAGAGTTTCTGATTTCAATGTAATCGGGTTTATCAATCTTTCCCTTAATGGTCAGGGTTTGTTGGTCTTGTTTTTTGAGACATGAATATATTCTCTTGTGGTATTTGTGGTTTTATCTTTTACATTTAGCTTTTTAACCTACCTAGAATTTTTTATTAGGTAGAATTATATGAAGTTCCCTTATTTGACTGTTTTGGGCCTACAAGATAATAGTCTTCTATAGCTCAACACAATGTATGATGTGGGCAGGGATATACTTCCATTTTTTTCCATATGAATAAAAATCTTCTCAGTACTATGTATTTAAAAGTCTATCCTTGCCCACTGATCTTCAATGCCACCTTTGTTTCTTACTATCCCAGACCCAATACCACATCATCTCAATTATTGTGGCTTTAAAATAACTTGATATCTGTAGAGAAGACCTCTTACCTTACTCCTTTTCTTCAATAGTTTGACTATTCCTGTCTTTTTGAACTTCCGAATAAATTTTAGAATCAGTTTGTTAATTTCCACCAAAAATTTGGTATTTTTCTTGACATTATATTGATCCTACACATTAATTTGGAAAAATAGGCTTCTTCACAGGTTGAATCATCTAGTCAGTGGACACAGAATATCTCTCAATTTACCATGTCTTCTTTAATGTTTCTCAGTAAAGGATTATAATTTTCTTCTAAGAGGTCTTACACATCGGTCACTAGATTTCCTGCCAGCTGTTTTTTGGCTCTGAGGTTTGATTTCACTGTATTTTACAAGCTAATGTTGGCCTATTATTGTTTCACGAATGCTGGCAGAAGACAGGAGACTCCTGCAGAAAAGAAAACTCTTATTACTCCCAATAAGAAGCGTGTGCATTGGTTTTACCCTTGATTTGAGTCCCACGAAGGAGCCCAGATGTTCCAAATCTGTCCATGTAGTGGGTTTGCTTTATGGTTAAGGATCACTGAGCACGAGAAAACCCATTATTTTATCTCAAGCAATAAGCAAGCTTGCTCTTTATCCCAGAGGAAGACATTATTTCATCTCTCAAGAACTCTCAGTGCCAAGACAACCTTACGATCACAGTCACGTAAGAGTTGGCAGGACCATGAGTTCTTGACATATCCAACAAAACATGCAGGCATATGAAAGACTCCTGGAGGAGGACCTCCCAACAGTATTTCCCAGAGCCTTGTAAGAATGTCAAGTTTTTTTTGTCTGTTGCTGATACGGAGAAATATCACTGAATTTTTCACATTAATTTATTATCTAATAATCTTGGCGGTTTAGTTCCTAAGTCGTGTCCAACTCTTGCGCCCTCATGGACTGTCGCCCACCAGACTCCTCTGTCTGTGGAATTCTCCAGGCAAGAATACTGGAATGGGTTGCCATTTCTTTCTCAAGGGGATCTCCCTGACCCAGGAATCAAACCTGGATCTCCTGCATTGCAGGCAGATTCTTTACCAACTGAGCTACAAGGGAAGCCCTCTAATAATCTCAATAAATTCATTAATTCTAATAACTTCTCCTTGGATGTTATAGGAGTTTTATAAATAAAATGATATTTTGAATAATGAAATGTTTCTTTTGATTCAAACTTTGTATCTTTTATTCTTTTTTTTTCCCTGCTTTATTTCACTGGCTAAACTAGAGTAATGCTGAGGCAACTGATGACAGTACTCTTATTCTTTAGCTCAAAGACAAAGCTTTTGATGTTTCACCATTATCGATAATGTTTTCTCTAGTCCTCTTCCCCTACTTCTGCCAAAACCTTTTATTAAATTAAATAATTCCTTCCTATTTCCAAGTTTCTGAGCAATTATAATAAATGGACAACATTTTTCTGTATCTATTAAAATTATTGCATGATTTCCCTCCATTCATCTAGTAATATTAAAACAAATTTAATTTTCTAATGTTAAAACCTTGCTTTATTGAGATAAACTTGACTTTGTCATTTTTATACACTGTTAAATTTAATTGGCCTTTCTTTATGCTTATGTTGGCATTTGAAGTATAAACTCTCAAAGTACTGCTTTAACTTCATTACACACATTTTGATTGGCAGTATTTTTTATTATCATTCCATTTAAAGTAATCTGTAATTTCTCTAAACATTTCTTCTTTGAACTGATTATTTAGCAGTGTGCATTCCAATTCTAAACATACTTTTTATATTACCATTTTATCATTGATTCCTTCCTAATTGGATTGAGCTGAGAATACCCAATCTATGTTATTCAGCCTTTTAAAATTTGTTAGGTTTTGCTTTATGGCTCAGCATACAGACAAATTTTTGTAAATATTCTGTGAATTTTGAAAAAAAATGCATTTCCCAGTGAAGTCAGTTATACATATCCATTAAATCAAGTTTTTTATCCATCATGTTGTTCAAATATTCTATATTCCTACTGATGTTTTTTATCTACTTGTTCAATAATTACTGAGAAAAGAGTATTAAAATGGCCCACTATGATTGTAGACTTTCTTTTCTCCTTGTAGTTATCATTAATTACTTGGATAGAGATTTAGAAGTTTTGTTACTAAGGTACACATGAATTTAAATTATATCTTTTTGGAAAATTAAACTTTTTATTGAAGTGGTCCTCATCACTAGAAAGAATTTGGCCTTAAAGTCTATATTTTCTGATCTTAAAATAATTGCACCTGGGGGCTTCCCTGGTGGTCCAGTTGTTAAGAACCACCTTCCAATGCAGATGGTGAAGGTTTGATCCCTGGTCAGGGAACTAAGATCCCACATGCCACAGAGCAACTAAGCCTGCGTGCTCTTGAGCCCACACACGCACCACAGCTGGAGAGCCTGAGCTGTGCAGCTACTGAGTCCCCTGGCTCTAGAGTCTGTGCTCTGCAGCTAGCGAAAGCCTAGGCACCACTCCGAAGACCGAGCACAGCCAGAAATAAACAAATTTGGGGAAAAATAATTGCACCAGCTTCCTTTTGGTTAGATTTTGTCTGATACATCTTTTTTCACTTATTTGTTTCTGTTCACTCTTTCTACATCTTTTTATACGTTTCTTTTATTAATAGCACATAGTTAATTTTGTATTTCACCAAATCAGATCATCTTTCTTTCTCTTAACTGTGGCATTTATTCCTTTTTGTTATTGATAGACTTTATTTTTAAGAACAGTTTTAGATTTATAGAAAAATTGCAAAGATTCTTCAGAGAAGAATCTTTCATATTTCCCACATCCAATTTCCCCTACTGTTAAATTTTTACATTCATACAGTACACTTGCTCTACATGATGAAGCAATATTGATACATCATTATTAACTGACATGTTTTGGAGAGGAATACCATAGAGATAAAGTGCCATTTTCATCACATCAGATCAAGTGTACATGCTATCAACATGTATTATCACATGTATTATATTGACCTTGATCACTTGACTGAGATCATTTTTATCAGGTTTCTCTATTGTAAAGTTAGTCTTCCCCACCCCAGCACCCCATACTGTAGTCTTTGGAAGGAAGTTACTATGTGCCACCCAGGCTGAAGGAGTAGAAACTCATGTGTCACCTCCTTGAGGGCAGACTATGTATGTAATATACTTGAAATGTTTCCGCAGAGGAGAAATCTCTCTTTCTACTCCATTTGTTTATTTATATCCATACAGACTCATAGATATTCGTTTCTAGTTTGGCATATAAACCAATATTACTTTATTTCTTGCTCAAGTTGCTCCAGCTTTGGCCACTGGGGGCTCTTCAGGTTGACTCAATGGCCCCTTTGATCTACCTACATCAGTATGAGGGGTCTGTTTGCTTGTCCATTTATTTTTCAACATTTCCTTTCTTTATGGCACTGTAAGATGTCCATGGCTGATCTTGTATATTTCATGCTCTAGCCATTTCTCCAAGGGGTCTGGTTCCTTTCATCAGATTAACAGCATTACAAACCAAATCTGGGCACTAGGTATGCTCACTACTACTGAGGTGTCATTTCTTTTAAGCCCTTTCAGCTGATAAAACAAAGAAATACACTATATATGGGTGTATATCAACCAGTATTATTGGTATGTGACCATTTGTTTTTATATTAGGTTAGAAATGAGTTCTTTTTCATGTCTCCAACTCATTACCAAGTGAATGATTCTAGCCTCATCCCTAAGCTTACTGGTAAATTCCCATTCCAACAGTGAGAAACTAGGCTCCTACCATCTGCTGTCATTTACTTAATTCTTCAATTCCAGCATGCACGTAGAGCAGTATCAGAATTTCTAACATGTATCTCCATGGGAAGCAACTTTATCAACTAAACTACAATGCTTATGTTCAGTTGTTTTTCCCTTATAGATTCCACTCATTTCCAAAGTGACTTAGGTCAGCACATTTTCCAGTGTCTTGTTTCGGTGTGCTAAGTTATTTCCGACTCTGCAATCCCATGAACTATAACCCGCCAGTCTCCTCTGTCCTTGGGATTCTCTGGGCCAGAATANGTTTCCGCAGAGGAGAAATCTCTCTTTCTACTCCATTGGTTTATTTATATCAATACAGACCCATAGATATTCGTTTCTAGTTTGGCATATAAACCAATATTACTTTATTTCTTGCTCGAGTTGCTCCAGCTTTGGCCAGTGGGGGCTCTTCGGGTTGACTCAATGGCCCCTTTGATCTACCTACATCAGTATGAGGGGTCTGTTTGCTTGTCCATTTATTTTTCAGCATTTCCTTTCTTTATGGCACTGTAAGATGTCCATGGCTGATCTTGTATATTTCATGCTCTAGCCATTTCTCCAAGGGGTCTGGTTCCTTTCATCAGATTAACAGCATTACAAACCAAATCTGGGCACTAGGTATGCTCACTACTACTGAGGTGTCATTTCTTTTAAGCCCTTTCAGCTGATAAAACAAAGAAATACACTATATATGGGTGTATATCAACCAGTATTATTGGTATGTGACCATTTGTTTTTATATTAGGTTAGAAATGAGTTCTTTTTCATGTCTCCAACTCATTACCAAGTGAATGATTCTAGCCTCGTCCCTAAGCTTACTGGTAAATTCCCATTCCAACAGTGAGAAACTAGGCTCCTACCATCTGCTGTCATTTACTTAATTCTTCAATTCCAGCATGCACGTAGAGCAGTATCAGAATTTCTAACATGTATCTCCATGGGAAGCAACTTTATCAACTAAACTACAATGCTTATGTTCAGTTGCTTTTCCCTTATAGATTCCACTCATTTCCAAAGTGACTTAGGTCAGCACATTTTCCAGTGTCTTGTTTCGGTGTGCTAAGTTATTTCCGACTCTGCAATCCCATGAACTATAACCCGCCAGTCTCCTGTGTCCTTGGGATTCTCTGGGCCAGAATACTGGAGTGGGTTGCCATTTCCTCCTCCAAGGGATCTTCCCATCCCAAGAATTGATCCCAGGTCTCCCGCACTGTGGGCAGATTCTTTACCATCTGAGCTACCAGGGAAGCCCTCCATCCGGTTCAATGAAATCTTTTTAAATACCCCTGTGATATAGATTCTATTGCCATAGTTTGAATTCTTTCCTGGGATCCCCCAGACTCCTAAATGATTTTTTTTTAATTTGCATGCATTGAAGTTCAGTGCTTATGTTATAAAGTTCTATGGGTTTTGATAAAATACACAAGGTTATTATCCACCATTTCAGTGTCATACAGATAGTTTCACTTAACCTAAAAAATTCTCTGGGCTTCACCTATTCCCTCACTCTTCTCCCAGTTCCTTGGCAACCACTGATCTTTTTACTGGTTTCAAGAGCTCTACCTTTTTCAAAAGTCATATAGTTCAGTTCAGTTCAGTCACTCACTTGTATCTGACTCTTTGCGACCCCATGAACTGAAGCATGCCAGGCCTCCCTGTCCATCACCAACTCCTGGAGTTTACCCAAACTCATGTCCATTGAATTGGTAGTACCATCTAACCATCTCATCCTCTGTTGTCCCTTTCTCCTCCTGCCCTCAATCTTTCCCAGCATCAGGGTCTTTTCCAATGAGTCGGCTCTTTGCATCAGGTGGCCCAAGTATTGGAGTTTCAGCTTCAACATCATTCCTTCCAGTGAACACCCAGGACTGATCTCCTTTAGGCTGGGTTGGTTGGGTCTCCTTCCAGTCCAAGGGACTCTCAAGAGTCTTCTCCAACACCACAGTTCAAAAGCATCAATTCTTTGGCGCTCAGCTTTCTTTATAGTCCAACTCTCACATCCATACATGACCACTGGAAAAACCATAGCCTTGACCAGAGGGACCTTTGTTGGCAAAGTAATGTCTCTGCTTTTGAATATGCTCTCTAGGTTGGTCATAACGTTCCTTCCACGGAGTAAGTGTCTTTTAATTTCATGGCTGCAGTCACCATCTGTAGTGATTTTAGAGCCCCCAAAAATAAAGTTAGCCACTGCTGCAAGTCGCTTCAGTCGTGTCTGACTCTGTGCGACCCACCCCATAGTCGTGTCCAACTCTGAAAGCCCACCGGGCTCCTCTGTCCCTGGGATTCTTCAGGCAAGAACAGTGGAGTGGGTGGCATTTCCTTCTCCAATGCATGCATGCATGCTAAGTCGCTTCAGTCGTGTTCAACTCTGTGCGACCCTATAGACGGCAGCCCACCAGGCTCCTCTGTCCACAGGATTCTCCAGGCAAGAATACTGGTGTGGGTTTCCATTTCCTTCTCCAAAAGTTAGCCACTGTTTCCCCATCTATTTGCCATGAAGTGATGGGACCAGATGCCATGATCTTCGTTTTCTGAATGTTGAGCTTTAAGCCAACTTTTTCACTCTTCTCTTTCACTTTCATCAAGAGGCTTTTTAGTTCTTCTTCACTTTCTGCCATTAGGGTGGTATCATCTGCGTATCTGAGGTTATTGATATTTCTCCCGGCAATCTTGATTGCAGCTTGTGCTTCCTCCAGCCCAGCATTTCTCATGACATACTCTGCATATAAGTTAAATAAGCAGGGTGTCATATACTTAGAATCATACAGTATGTAGCCTTTTAAGACTGAGTTCTTTTATGTAGCAATGTGCATTTAGAGTTTTCTGTCTTTTGTGACTTGATAGCTCATTTATTTTTATTACTAAATATTAATAATATTCTGTTGCATGGATGTACCATAGGTACATTTTATGCATTCACCTATTGAGGTACATTCCTGTTCCTTTCACTGTTGGGTAATAGACAAAAGTTTTCAACTCAATTGGTGAATACATAGGAATGTGATTGCTATAATATGGTAAATATTTAGCTTCTTTAGAAACTGTCCAACTGTCTTCCAAATTGGCTATACCATTTTCATTCCCAGCAATTAATGAGAGCTCCTGTTCCTCTGCATTTTAGCTAGTATATGATATTGTCAATTTCTTTGGATTTTGGTCATTTTCATTGGTAAGTGGTTATATCTCATTGTTGCTCTAATTTGAAATCCCCTAAAACACACTTTGCTCAAAATTCTCCAAGCTAGGCTTCAGCAATATGTGAACCATGAACTTCCAGATGTTCAAGCTGGTTTTAGAAAAGGCAGGGGAACCAGAGATCAAATTGCCAACTTCTGCTGGATCGTGGAAAAAGCAAGAGAGTCCCAGAAAAACATCTATTTCTGCTTGATTGACTATGCCAGAGCCTTTAACTGTGTGGATCACAATAAACTGTGGAAAATTTTGAAAGAGATGGGAATACCAGACCACCTGACTTGCCTCTTGAGGAACCTATATGCAGGTCAGGAAGCAACAGTTAGAACTGGACATCGAAGAATAGACTGGTTCCAAATAGGAAAAGGAGTACGTCAAGGCTGTATATTATCACCCTGCTTATTTAACTTCTATGCAGAGTACATCGTGAGAAACACTGGGCTGGAAGAAGCACAAGCTGCAATCAAGATTGCCGGGAGAAATATCAATAACTTCAGATATGCAGATAATACCACCCTTATGACAGAAAGTGAAGAAGAACTAAAAAGCCTCTTGAGTAAAGAGGAGAGTGAAAAAGTTGGCTTAAAGCTCAACATTCAGAAGACTAAGATCATGGCATCTGGTCCCATCACTTCATGGCAAATAGATGGGGAAACAGTGGCAACAGTGACAGACTTTTTGGGGGGCCCCAAAATCACTGCAGATGGTGACTGCAGCGATGAAATTAAAAGACACTTACTCCTTGGAAGGAAAGATATGACTAACCTAGACAGCATTTTCAAAAGCAGAGACATTACTTTGCCAACAAAGGTCCGTCTAGTCAAGGCTATGGTTTTTCCAGTGGTCATGTATGGATATGAGAGTTGGACTATAAAGAGAGCTGAGTGCTGAAGAATTGATGCTTTTGAACTGTGGTGTTGGAGAAGACTGTTGAGAGTCCCTTGGACTGCAAGATGATCCAACCAGTCCATTCTAAAGGAGATCAGTCCTGGGTGTTCACTGGAAGGACTGTTGCTAAAGCTGAAACTCCAATACTTTGGCCACCTCATGTGAAGAGTTAACTCATTGGAAAAGACTCTGATGCTGGGAGGGATTGGGGACAGGAGGAGAAGGGGACGACCAAGGATAAGATGGCTGGATCGCATCACCGACTTGATGGACGTGAGTTTGAGTGAACTCTAGGAGCTGGTGATGGACAGGGAGGCCTGGCGTGCTGCGATCCATGGGTTCGCAGAGTCAGACACAACTGAGCAACTGAACTGAACTGAATGACAAAATATTGAGGATCTTTTTCATATGCTTATTTGCCATCTAAATTCATTGTTTAGGTATCCATTCAGATCTTTTGCCCATTTTAAACTGACTTATTTTTCTTATCATTGAATTGTAAGTGTTCTTTGTAAATTTTCACTTATTCCTTTTACATTTAATGAGATGACTGATATATTTCTGTACGCACTCCACTTTATTTTGTGCTTTATACATGTTGTATTATGTTTCTCCCCCAACCCTCATCAAAGTCTAAATTTAAACAATATCTTTACTCTTCATCTAGACAATACAAACATTTTATAACACCTTAATACCATTTATCATCCTCTAGACTTACCATTTCAATTAAAGTAGTTTACTTTCATCATATTTTAAAAAGTAAAACCCCACACAAGATGTTATTGGTATTGTTTATGAGGATTTAAATTTACCCATGTATTTACCATCCTCTCACTCTTCATTTCTTTGACTGTAAGCCTTCCATCTGGGATTGCTTTCTTGTTGCATGCAGTTCATCCTTTAGAATTTCCTTTTGAGAGGTTCCCCTGGCAGCAAGTTTTCTTGGTTTGGGGTTTTTTTTTATTTATTCTTATCCTTGAAATATATTTTCTCTGGGTNGGTACAGAATTCCAAGTTCGTGGGTTTGTTTTTTTTTTTTTTCCTCAGCACCCTGAAGATCTGATTCTGGGTTTCTATTATTTCTTTAGAAAAAGTCAACTTTCTATTGTTCTTTAAAGGTAATATATATTTTACCTTCTAAAACACTAAGAACAACCCATCACAAACAGCCAGTTAGGCTTCTGGTAAATGTACCCTCTTCAGATTTCTCTTTGTTGTTCATGTCCTGAGTTTCACTGTGATGTGCCCAGATGCACATTTATTTTTTCTCTTCCTAGGATTTGTGAGAATTGTTGAATCTGTGTATTTTAGTCTTTTGTGTGTGTGTGTGATACCTTTAAATAGAGTTTATTTCATAAAAATATTGAATCACTATGTTGTACACCCAAAACAAATACAGGAATATAAATCAAGTATACTTCAGTTTAAAAATATAGTTGATGTCCTTAACAGTTACCAAAAATCCCTAGCTCCTTTCTCTCTGAACACTTTCCCTGTTTCATTCTCACCACTCCTCCGAACACCAATTAGCATTTTTGTTAGATCTTTACATTTTATGTTCTAAGTCTCTGGAGATCTCTGGCATATTTTCCATCTTGTGTGTCTCTATGCTACATTCTAAATAACTTATCTGACCTATCTTCTAGTTCGTCCATTCTCTCTTCACCTCCATCTAATTTTATGTTAAACTCATTCATTGGTTTTCAATTTGTATTATTATAATTTTCATTTCCATAAATCATATCTGGTTTTTCTTCAAATCTGCATTAAATTAATTACACAAGGAGTTCATGACACTGAGGTGGCTCTAATGACATGGCAGCCTATGGAATCAAACCAAAATCTAAACCTGTAAAAAGCCTCAAGGTTCTGAAATCAAAACACTAAGAACAACCCATCGCAAACAGCCAGTTAGGCTTTAAGCTGTAGTCAATCAAATAATTTCCTTTATTTTTTCCCACTTTCTCTGTAGAAGTCTTTCTCCTGCTCCTCTTGGCAGAAAGCTCTTAACCATTTTCCAGTTTGGCACTGCCTGATTTGAGTAGATTTTTCCTCAAATAAACCACTTAAATTCATAATATGCCTCAATTTAGATATTAACATCTGCTTAGACGCTCATTAGTTTTGTGTTTTCTACAGACATTTTAAACCTGTCTTTTAATTCTTTAAGTAAGATAATCATTTATTTTGGATCATGAGATTGATAATTGCAGTATCTGATGTCTATTCAATCTCAAAAACGACAGAATGAGCTCTGTTCATTTCCAAGGCAAACCATTCAATATCACAGTAATCCCAGTGTATGCCCCAACCAGTAATGCTGAAGAAGCTGAAGTTGAATGGTTCTATGAATATTTACAAGACCTTCTAGAACTAACACCCCCAGAAAATGTCCTCTTCATTATAAGGGACTGGAATGCAAAAGTAGGAAGTCAAGAGCTACCTGGAGTAACAGGCAGATTTGGCCTTGGAGCACAAAATGAAGCAGGTCAAAGGCTAACAGAGTTTTGCCAAGAGAACACACTGGTCATAGCAAACACCCTCTTCCAACAACACAAGAAGACTCTACATGTGGACATCACCAGATGGTCAATACTGACATCAGATTGATTATATTCTTTGTAGCTAAAGATGGAGAAGCTCTATACAGGCAGCAAAAACAAGACTGGGAGCTGATTGTGGCTCAGAACATGAACTCCTTATTGCCAAATTCAGACTGAAATTAAAGAAAGTAGGGAAAACCACTAGACCATTCAGGTATGACCTAAATCAAATCCCTTATGATTATACAGTAGAAGTGAGAAATAGATTCAAGGTATTAGATCTGACAGACAGGGTGCCTGAAGAACTATGGACGGAGGTTCCTGACATTGTACAGGAGGTAGTGATCAAGACCATCCCCAGGAAAAAGAAATTTGTAAGGCCTCTAGTGAGGCTTTACATATAGCTGTGAAAAGAAGCAAAGCTAAAGGCAAAGGAGAAAAGAGAAGATATACCCATTTGTATGCAGAGTTCCAAAGAATAGCAAGGAGAGATAAGAAAGCCTTCCTCAGTGATCAATGCAAAGAAATAAAGAAAAACAATAGAATGGGAAAGACTAGAGATCTCTTCAAGAAAATTAGAGATAACAAGGGAACAGTTTATGCAAAGACGAGCACAATAAAGGACAGAAATGGTATGGACCTAACAAAAGCAGAAGATATTAAGAAGAGGTGGCAAGAATACACAGAAAAACTATACAAAACAGATCTTCATGACCCAGATAACCATGATGGTGTGGTCACTCATCTAGAGTCAGACATCCTGGAATGTGAAGTCAAGTGGGCTTTAGGAAGCATCACTAACAACAAAGCTAGTGGAGGTGATGGAATTCCAGTTGAGCTATTTCAAATCCTGGAAGATGATGCTGTGAAAGTGCTGCACTAAATATGCCAGCAAATCTGGAAAACTCAGCAGTGGCCACAGGACTGAAAAAAGTCAGTTTTCATTCCAACCCCAAAGAAAGGCAATGCCAAAGAATGTTCAAATTACTGCACAATTACACTCATGTCACATGCTAGCAAAATAATGCTCAAAATTCTCCAAGCCAGGCTTCAATAGTACGTGAACCGTGAACTTCCAGGTGTTCAAGCTGGTTTTAGAAAAGGCAGAGGAACCAGAGATTAAATTGCCAAAATCTGCTGAATCATAGAAAAAGCAAGAGAGTCCCAGAAAAAAAACATCTACTTTTGCTTTATTGACTATGTCAAAGCCTTTGACTGTGTGGATCACAACAAACTGTGGAAAATTCTTCAAGAGATAGGAATATCAACCACCTGACCTCCTTCTTGAGAAATCTGTACGCAGGTCAAGAAGCAACAGTTAGAACTGGACATGGTACAACAGGCTGGTTCCAAATAGGAAAAGGAGTACATCAAGGCTGTATATTGTCACCCTGCTTATTTAACTTATATGCAGAGAACATCGTGAGAAATGCTGGGCTGGAAGAAGCACAAGCTGCAATCAAGATTGCCAGGAGAAATATCAATAACCTCAGATATGCAGACGATACCACCCTATGGCAGGAAGTGAAGAGGAACTAAAAAGCCTGTTGATGAAAGTTAAAGAGGAAGATGAATGGATAAGAAAGCTGTGGTACATATACACAATGGAGGATTACTCAGCCATTAAAAAGAATACATTTGAATCAGTTCTAAGGAGATGGATGGAACTGGAGCCGATTATACAGAGTGAAGAAGCCAGAAAGAAAAACACCAATACAGTATACTAACGCATATACATGGAATTTAGAAACATGGGGATGATGACCCTGTATGCGAGACAACAAAAGAGACTCAGATCTATAGAGTGAACTTTTGGACTCTGGGGGAGAGAGAGAGGGAGAGGGTGGGATGAGATGGGAGAATGGCATTGAAACATGTATACTATCATGTAAGAAATGAATTGCCAGTTGATGTCTGATGCAGGATGCAGGATGCAGGATGCTTGGTACTGGTGCAAGGAGAGGACCCAGAGAGATGGTATGGGGTGGGAGGTGGGAGGGGATTCATGTTTGGGAACGCTTGTACACTCATGAATTCATGTCAGTGTTTGGCAAAACCAATACAGTAATGTAAACTAAAGTTAAAATAAAAAATTTAAAAAAAAAAACCATTAAAAAAAAAAAAGAAAGAAAGNAAAAGAAAGAAAGTTAAAGAGGAGAGTGAAAAAGTTGGCTTAAAGCTCAACATTCAGAAAACTAAGATCATGGCATCTGGTCCCATCACTTCATGGCAAATAGATGGGGAAACAGTGGAAACAGTGACAGACTTCATTTTTATGGGCTCTAAAATCACTGCAGATGGTGACTGCAGCCAAGAAATTAAAAGATGCTTACTCCTTGGAAGGAAAGTTATGACCAACCTAGATAGCATATTCAAAAGCAGAGACATTACTTTGCCAACAAAGGTCCATCTAGCCAAAGCTATGGTTTTTCCAGTGGTCATGTATGGAGGTGAGAGTTGGACTATAAAGAAAGCTGAGCACCAAAGAACTGATGCTTTTGAACTGTGGTGTCCAAGACTCTTGAGAGTCCCTTGGACTGCAAGGAGATCCAACCAGTCCATCCTAAAGGAAATCAGTCCTGAATATTCTTCGGAAGGACTGATGCTAAAGCTGAAACTCCAATACTTTGGCCATCTGATGGGAAGAACTGACTCATTGGAAAAGACCCTGATACTGGGAAAGATTAAAGGCGGGAGAAAGTAACAACAGTGGATGAGATGGTTGGATGGCATCACCAACTTGATGGACATGAGTTTGAGCAAGCTCCAGGAGTTGATGATGGTCAGGGAAGCCTGGCGTGCTGAAGTCTATGGGGTGGCAAAGAGTCAGACATGACTGAGTGACTGAACTGACTGACTAATGTCTATACAGATCTATTTCTTCTGTTGACATATTTAGTAATTATTCATTGTTAGCTGCTCCTTTTCCTTTGTGGAGGGAGGAGAATTCTTGAGGCCTTGGATGGAAGCAGTTTCCCTCAGAAAGGATTTGTGCTTATTTTTACCGGATGGTTGGGGCATTGCCATTCTGGAAATATCTTAAAATCTGACGTGAAATTTTTCTTACCACCTGGGTCATGTGAATCTGATTTACATGTCCACACAAATGTCAGCTTACATTTTTAATCATCAGGAAGAATTGTAAATATTATTATTATTACTCCTATGAGGGCTTCCTGGGTGGCTCAGCGGTAAAGAATCTGCTTGCAATGCAGGAGACACTGGTTTGATCCCTGGGTTGGGAAGATCCCCTGGAGAAGGAAATGGCAACCTGCTCCAGTATTTTGCCTGGGAAATCCCATGGACAGAGAAGACTGGAGGGCTACAGTCCATAGGCCATGGGGTTGCAAGAGTCAGACATGACTTAGAAACAAAACCACCATTGTTCCACCACCATTACTACTATTACCAGCTTTGTCTGATACTTAGGCATCTTACCTTGACATTTCCTGTGTGTGGAAGGGGCACAGCTGGGTTTCATTCTGGCTCACACTGACACTTAACATGTGACCCATTGGGGTTCCAGGATTGGGAACAGTCACTGGAGTTTGCTTTCTCCCTGCTCCCTACTCTCTCTCTCTCTCTCTCACACACACACACACACACACACACACGCACGCACGTGCACGCACGCATACCAAGCGCTTGTCCTAAAAAACTGAAAATTGAAGCACAAGTTCATCAGGTTCAGCAACAGCCCTCGGGGTAAAAACTTTGCTTACTTCTCTAGCCTCCCGCCTTCCTTTAAATGTTGGATGGATAAATCCTCGCTGCTATATTTTACCAGTTCTTCAGTGCTTTTAAGAAGATTTTAAAAATATACATTAACTAACGTTTTTCATAGTTATTAGCAGGAAGATTGTTCCAGATACCTAGTCATTATATTACCAGAAGCAGAGCTGTGTATTTTCTAAATGTGCAGGTCTATAGCAAGGAAATAATTCAGAGTGAATTCCTACTAAACAGGACAATGTGGAGATCTGTACCTTGACAATTTTTCAAAGGGAAGTTAAAGAAATATGATGGTAATTGCCTTTTTTAATAATATATACCAAACTAGATGTTTCAGGCTAGTGGGGATTAGAGGTTCAACCTCTGTCCGTGGATCCAGCAAAACTAGCTCTTCTATAAGGAGACAGATTTCATTAATTCTACAAATATTTATAGTGCAACTAATCTACATCCTGAGGATACAGAAGTGAAGAAACCAAGTCTCCATCCTCATTGAATATAAATTCAAATGGAGATTCATTCCTGTGCCTTTCTCAGCACCATGTTCTAACCAGCAGAGTTACATAGCACAGTTGAGATAGAGCTATCAGTGAGTGTCATATTTCCTGGGGCCAACTCAGCAGGTGTAAAAAAATAATAAAGTGAAAAGAGGGGTTTTTTTTCCTTTTTTCTTAAACAGCCTGTGCTGCATGGATGAGCCATTATTTTTCTTTCCTCTGAGTTCAGTTTTCTTAAATCTCAGCCCTTTCCACAGTGAGCATAATTGGGAGCAACAAGGATACACTGAGTCATTTGCATGACAAACCCTGCTGCAGTCGGTCGGTTGCACTTGGAGTTTCTTCCTTTGAGGAAAATCAGATTTTCTTTTGTCCTTTATAGTCTATGTCAAGTCACTGCGCCAGGTCTCATCCTTAGGTCTGGGGAGTGAATGGGAAGTTGGATATGCAGTTTAGTGAGTTGGAAATGCCCAAATAAATCCAGTTTATTTCAGGATTAGACGGTCTTGACCCTAATTTCAAGTGCTGACAACCTGATTCTACCAGAATACATATGAGCAGACACTAAGTCACAAGCTAGAGGAGGGTTCCCACCTTTTAACCTGCTGCATGATCTCAGGTTCATACTTAGAGACCCCAGAGACAAAAGGAGAGAAGCTTCTTCCATGCAGAGTCTTGCCCTCCAAGCCCCTATGATAAAATTTAGAAGAAAGCAGGGCACAAAATTGCCCTGTGACTACCTCTGTGTGTATCACTTGCATGTGAGGAAAGAGCACAGGGCAGCATTTTGCAGCATATATTCCTCAAGACCCTTGCAGTGTTATAGGGAGTGGGGAATATACTTGTCTGTCTCTCTCTTGAATCATCCGTAACTGAACTTACATATTCTGAGAAGTTACACATTGAAGTAAAGAGAACTGTATTATCCAAACATATTCCAAATTTCCAAAATCATTTGATGAAAACTTTTTTTTTTTTTTTGCCTATCTAGTGTTCCATGGAAACACTTTGGGAACGTGTCTCGAGGAGAACTTAGGTATCATCATGGTTGTGTTAAAGTGACAGGATTATGGGTGCCTTTTCTTCGCCTTTTCAAATCTTCTGTCCTCTAAATTTTGTTTTGTTTTTTAAAAAGAGCCTAAAATAAAACAGTAAAAAATTTCTGATCAACTGTTCACTACAGCTGAAGTGTTACTTTGTCAAAATATTTATTTCTTTGTGTGACATGCTAGATTTCCATGGCATCACCGATGCGATGGACTTGAGTTTGAGTAGGCTCCAGGAATTGGTGATGGCCAGGGAAGCCTGGTGTGCTGCAGTCCATGGGGTCATAAAGAGTCTGACATGACTGAGTGACTGAATGGAACTGAGCTAATCATTTCTACTGTAAATATATATATATATATCCCGGGTTTCGGCCCTCTAAATGTAAGGACTTCCCTGGTGGCTTAGAGGGTAAAGCATCTGCCTGCAATGCAGGAGACCTGGGTTCAATCCCTGGGTCTGGAAGATCCCCTGGAGAAGGAAATGGCAACCCACTCCAGTATTCTTGCCCACTCCAGTATTCTTGCCTAGAAAATCCCATGGACAGAGGAGCCTGGTAGGCTACAGTCCCCGGGGCCACAAAGAGTCAGACACAACTGAGTGACTTCACTTTAACTTTTAACTTAATATAAACTATATCATAATAAACTATTTCTGCCTCAAAAAAAAAAAATTTTGTTTGTTTGCTTGTTTGGGTGTCAAGGTTCATAGTTGCAAGCTTTGATGATTGATGCAGAAAGGGAATAATGATACTGAAAAAATACTGAATTCACCCGAAACTATCATAGCATTGTTAATCAGCTATACCCAAATACAAAATTAAATGTTTAAAAACAAAAAAAGACATTGAGTTGCCCATGGAGGCTCCAGGAGGATCAGAATCAGACTTAAATGTCATCCATTCCAGAAAAGCACCCAAAATTCTCTTGTAGAACTGATCCTGTGAAGACTTAATTGTTGCTTCTCCTGGACACAGACCAATTGCTTCTTCCACTGACAACCTTGATCCTGGACACTGGTGTCTGGGCTAAAATTGTTACCACCATAGACTCTGGAAACTTGAGCTAGCTTCCACTGGCACCATTAGCCTCGCCAAGATGGTGTCTGCACAGCCAAGGGTCTTTTGGATTCATAGCTTCCAAGTCAAAGTCCACCCTGGGTGAATCCAACTCATTGTTAGTCATATGACCATGGTATGCTGCTGCTGCTGCTGCTAAGTTGCTTCAGTTGTGTCCAACTCTGTGTGACCCCATAGACGGCAGCCCACCAGGCTCCCCAGTCCCTGGGATTCTCCAGGCAAGAACACTGGAGTGGGTTGCCATTGCCTTCTCCAATGCATAAAAGTGAAAAGTGAAAGTGAAGTTGCACAGTCGTGTCTGACTCATGGCGACCCCATGGACTGCAGCCTACCAGGCTCCTCCATCCATGGGACTTTCCAGGCAAGAGTACTGGAGTGGGGTGCCATTGCCTTCTCTAGCCCATGTCTAGCTATAAGGAAAGCTGGAATGGTGAGTACCTGGCTTCTTCAGAGTGGAAGACTTTGTGCTCTGCCCAGGTAGAGAATGTCTCAAAGCTAAAGTGGGGAGGAAGGGTGGGTAGGAAGCCAAAATTAATGACAGTCTCTCCTCCCAAGTGGTTCCACCCCCTACACCTCTCTTGCTTCACATTCAATTCTACTTTGTTCTCCAATCTTCTCACAATCTACACTTACCATCCCCTCTACCACTGCTGCTGCTGCTGCTGCTAAGTCGCTTCAGTCGTGTCTGACTCTGTGCGACCCCATAGACGGCAGCCCACCAGGCTCCCCCGTCCCTGGGATTCTCCAAGTAAGAACACTAGAGTGGGTTGCCATTTCCTTCTCCAATGCATGAAAGTGAAAAGTGAAAGTGAAGTCGCTCAGTCGTGTCTGACTCTTTGCGACCCCATGGACTGCAGCCTACCAGGATTCTCCATCCATGGGATTCTCCAGGCAAGAGTACTGGAGTAGGGTGCCATTGCCTTCTCCGACCATCCCCTCTACCTATTACAAATTTTACAGCAAGATGAAGAGTATTAGAGACTTATCCACAAACAGCTGCGACTGCAGCAAACTATAAGAGCATGTTATTTAAAGAGCCAAACTCACTCACACCTGTGGAGCTGCTGGCAATGACTCAGGTTTGAATGTTCCAACCCAAACCTCTCATGTATTTTTGCATGTCCACCTCATCACACCAACTCCAAGTAGCCCTTCAACACTTCTCTGTACAGCTTGTATTTTTAAAGAAAATTCTATTGGTTTCCACAATACTGAAATGAAAATGTGTCCCTTCTCCTACCCTTCCCCTAACTGGGAAATGCACACAGCTCGTCAGCTCAGTGTGGTGAAGTTAAGCTATGTTCTTGGGAAGAACTTCTTCCCTAAGAAGTTCTTGGGAAACCTGAGCATGTTTAAGGAACTTTTCAACTGCCAGGAAATATTCAATGACCCTAAAACAGCTGCCCGAGAACAGCCCTGGTATTCCGGGAGTCCAACAGTAAAACAAAGGGAAAACGGAGGTTAGTGGTGGAATGAGCCTGGGATTTGGAAAAGCAAAGTATGATATGAAACCTGACACCAGGCAGAAGCCAAACCCCTCCTAGATGAACTTTCCATTCAGGGAAAACATGGACTGTGGGGCAAAGAAAGATAATATCACTGAGGTTCAATAACTCTACTGTCCAAAACTCTTCTGAAAGAGCTAGTCAGGAGAGAAAGAGCATCTCCTAACTGACCAGAGTGAGAAGAGTTCCAGAGGCCAATAGGCCTTCTGGCTGTATACACGACATCAAACTAGTCAGTCCTAAAGGAAATCAGTCCTGAATATTCATTGGAAGGACTGATGCTGAAGCTGAAACTCCAATACTTTGGCCACCTGATGCGAAGAACTGGCTCACTGGAAAAGACTCTGATGCTGGGAAAGATTGAAGGCAGGAGGAGAAGGGATGACAGAGGATGAGATGATTGGATGGCATTACCGACTCGATGGACATGAGTTTGAGTAAGCTCTGGGACTTGGTGATAGACAGGGAAGCCTGGTGTGCTGTAGTCCATGGGGTCATAAAGAGTCAGACATGACTGACTGAACTGATCTTGTACCAGTCCTATCTGGGTGTACAAATCATTCCTTTGCTGCTATTGTAATCTTAAGAGCACAATCCAGATCCACTCTCTGGTTTTATCTCTGTAACTCCAAAGATAATGGTAAAAATTGGTAGGGAGGGAGAGAGGGAGAGAAGGAGAGAGGAAGGGAGGGAGGGTGAGAGGGAGGAAGGGAGGAAGTAAGGAAGAGAGAGAGGGAGGGAGGATATTGGAGCAGAAATGCTATACCACCAGAGATTTCAGGGACACACTGACAAACCCATTCATATTACAGGAAAAGTTTTATTTTTCCAGTTGAAGAGTTCTTGGCTCATGCTGGGAAATTACTTGAAGGACAAGGTAATTCAACACACTCTTCCCCTGGTCAGTTTCAGCACTTCCTCCCATTTAAGATTTCACATTTTAAAAACATAAAAATAACTAAAGAGTGCAGTAACAGGATTGGCCAGGGCCCATGAATCCCTAGAAATATTCTCACAAAGTCAGTGTAGAAACCCAATGTTGTGTGTCTAAGTGGTCTCCAGGGTGAACACATAGCTCCTATGACTTGGAGCATGAATGGAGTTTTAGCTTGGGTTAGTGATGGGCATTAAGAAATAACTAGTTTCCACTGACTGATTCCTAGGCTCCAAGCACACTGCAATCTGGCTTCTGAATACCACCTACTCCAATAAAACTGCTCCAACTAAAGCCACTGACAACTTCCTTATGGGTAAAATCAACAGCCCCCTTATAACCCTTAGTTTACTTAATCTTTCCACAACTTTTATCACCTCCCATGTACCTGTTTCTTCAAATCTCTTATTTTTTTAGTTTCTGAATTTCTTCTTATTTCCATTCTAGTTCCTCTTTCTTAGTCTCCTAGCAGCCATCTCTTGCCTGTCCATCCCAAGCCTGTTAATGTCCTCTAGTGGTGATCTTGGTCCTTTGCCAATTTAATCTACTCCTCTAGCAAGGACTCCAAACTCTCATTTCCCACCATACCACCAGCCCTTCTCAGTTGACTTCTATAAGGGCATGAAGCTCTCGTGCATCCATTGTATATAATTCATTAACTTCTATGTATCTAGAATGGGAGTAGGTATCAACTATCCTGGATGAGAACTGAGAAAACAGTTACTCAAATCATATCCTGTCAGGCTTAATTCTCTCCAAGAACCTTTACTGAAGCTGGATAGCATTGGACCCCTAGGGCCAGCTGCTTAGGAGACAGCTCCACTTGGCTGTTTCATAGATACCACATGTCAATAACAAATCTGTTGCCTTCTCTCATAATTCCTCTTCTCCTGTGTTTCTTAGTTTGATGAAGACCATCACTATATTACTGCTTCCTGATTTTTCTATCTTTAGACATAATCCACTAACTACTATGGAAGATTAAGATAAGATGTTCTCTCTCACACACACTCCTGTTCCCAACATACACTTTCCATCCATCTTACTTACAATTTAGAATTTTTGTAGGATATTCTATTTATATTATTATAAACATGTACACACATTTAATAACTGAGCCGTATAATATACTCTAATGACCTTTCCTTTCCTGAACAACTGTCTGTTTTCCCTGGAAATAATTGTGGTCTTTTGTTTGTTTGTTTACTCACTTAGATTTCTGTAAACAAAACCTTAATTCTTTTTTTCATGTAATCATCACTAATTCAACTCCAAACTCTTATCCAATTATGTAAACATCCTTGATGTATTAGGCCTCTTATCAATTTTACTTCCTTAAAGAAACTGCCTATAGATAAACTTCATTGTTGATATCTCACCAGGCTCCCTGCAGAAGCCCTTAGGTAAGTATCTTTAGATCATTTTTCTTGAGTTGGTCATATTTCCAGAGAAGGCTCTTTTTTCATCTCTTTCTTGAAGGATAAAGATGTGGTTGTCAAAATTCTGAGAGCCTGGTAAAAGCTGAAGACTGAGGATATCTCAATCTCAATATGTCAACTTTTACTAACTCACTGTATTTTCAATATGATATTCCCATACTTGATTCAATGTGGTGTCCATTTTATTCTCTAAAGAGAACAACTCTCTAGTCTTCTGTCAGAGTGGAAGTGGGAAGTCATTTTCTTATATGGACAGGGAGATGACGTGGGGGGTCTAACTCTTTAAAGTAAATTGAACCACTTCTCATTTATAGCCTCCTTTACTTCTACTTCCAGAGTGTCTGTTTCCTTTGACTCCTGAGACTTTGGGGGACAATCTCTGATTCATATGGGCTTCCTATTTATTAATAGCTGTCCCCACTGCTTACTTAACACTAGGGTTCCACTTTCTCCAGTATGTTGATCAATTACCACTCTTCCATCTATTATCTAGCTTCTAAAGTGTTGTTATGCTTGTGTTTTCCCTGTTTGTTCTTATGGTTTATATATTTATAAAAACCCCATTGTCATCTTTTAAAACATCTTTTAATTTTGGCAGGGAGAAATTTAATGTATCTGTTCAATTTACCTTCCTTAAATAAAAGCCCCTAGCCTTTTAATTATATCTCTTGCTGCTCTTCCAAAGCCACTCTACTTGTAGTTCTTCAAATGTGCTTTTTCTCTCACATATACACGTACACACATTTTCATGTTACTCTCCCTGCTGCATTAGCTTTCTGACTCCCCCTTCCCCAACCTCTGCCGAGGAACTCCTGTTCATCCTTCACTAGGAGCTCTCACCTCCACCAGGACACTTCTCAGACACTTTCCTGTGACCCTATAGCTCCCTGGATATCTGCTCACCACAGCATTTATCTTGCTGGATAATATCTGCTTATTTACTTTTCTGTTCTTAACCACTGGACTTTAAAGACATACTAATGGGTCTCTCACAAGGCCTTCTTCCTCCAGGGATACCTCTGGCAAAAGAATATTTCTTTTAACTAAGTGGAAAATGAGAGACTATATGAGATGCTTCCCTAAGGCAGGGTTCCAGACCAGGAGTTTCAGTGCAAACCATGAAAAATATTATTATTATTTTATTATAAAAGTCTCTCTCCTAGATTAGTTCTCAAAGTTAGACAAGAAATTAACTGTCCTCAAAATTATGCATACTGCTTTTTAGTCAAAGCACTTTAGCATTCATCAATTAATTATAGTAATTTACTATCATTAGCTAGCTAATTAAATTTGAAACTGAACCTCCAGAGGAGAAACACCAATTTGGAAATACCACTCCAGGCAGATGTCCATAGGCTTAGCTCCTAATTTCTTGACCTTCCATGAAAAATAGTGGGTTCTAGGCTGGAACTGGGCCAAGAAACCATCCCATGGGTTACTTCTCCTCATTACAAGCATCCAAGCCTAGTTCCTCTCCTCTCCAGAGTTTCAATAGCAAACATTTCTGAAAGTGTCCCCCCAGGTGACATACTCATCAGAATCACATTACTATTTTCAAACAGAAACAAAAGGTCATCTCCAACATAAATATACACAAGACGCAGAGCTTCTCTGGCACTTACTCTTGTAAAAAAAAAAAAGGGGGGGGGGNAAAAAAAGGGGGGGGGGGGGAATAAAATGACTAGAGCTATAAACCAAGCCTCTCTTTCAGTGTTTGAGGACTGCTTAAAAAGTGGTTTTGCTGGTGTGCTGATAAAATGGACAACCTAGAAGAAATGGACAAATTCTGAGAAAGGTACAATGTCCCAAGCCTGAAATAGGAAGAAACAGAAAATAGGAACAGAAAAATTACCAAAAATGAAATTAAATCAGTAATTTTAAAACTCCCAACAAACAAAAGTCCAGGACCAGGTGGCTTCACAGGTGGGTTCTACCAAACATTTAGAGAAGAGTTAATACCTCCTTCTGAAACTATTCAAAAAAAAAAAAATGCAGAGGAAGGAAAAGTTCCAAACTCATTCTACAAGGCCACCATGACTCTGATACCAAAACCAGACAAAGATATCACACAAGAAAGAAAATTACAGGCCAATATTACCAATGATACCAAAAATATTACCAATGGGCTCCCCTGGCAGCCCAATGGTAAAGAATCCGCCTGTTAACGTTTGTCAATAACAAATGTCAATGAGGATGTGGAGAAAAAGGAATCCTAGTACACTGTTAGTGGGAATGTAAATTGGTACAGCTTCTGTTGAAAACAATATGAAAGTTTTTCAAAAACTTAAAAACAGAATTACCATCAGTTCAGTTCAGTCTCTCAGTCGTGTCCGACGCTTTGCGACCCCATAAACCGCAGCACACCAGGCCTCCCTGTCCATCACCAACTCCCAGAGTTCACTCAGACTCACGTCCATCGAGTCAGTGTTGCCATCCAGCCATCGCATCCTCTGTCGTCCCCTTCTCCTCCTGCCCCCAATCCCTCCCAGAATCAGAGTCTTTTCCAATGAGTCAACTCTTCGCATGAGGTGGCCAAAGTACTGGAGTTTCAGCTTCAGCATCAGTCCTTCCAAAGAAATCCCAGGGCTGATCTCCTTCAGAATGGATTGGTTGGATCTCCTTGCAGTCCAAAGGACTCTCCAGAGTCTTTTCCAACACCACAGTTCAAAAGCATCAATTCTTCGGCGCTCAGCTTTCTTCACAGTCCAACTCTCACATCCATACATGACCACTGGAAAAACCATAGCCTTGACTAGACGGACCTTAGTCGGCAAAGTAATGTCTCTGCTTTTGAATATGCTATCTAGGTTGGTCATAACTTTTCTTCCAAGGAGTAAGCGTCTTTTAATTTCATGGCTGCAGTCACCATCTGCAGTGATTCTGGAGCCCCCAAAAATAAAGTCCGACACTGTTTCCACTGTTTCCCCATCTATTTCCCATGAAGTGACCATATGACCCAGCAATTCCACTCCTGGGTATATATCTGAAGAAAACCAAAAATACTAATTCTAGAAGATACACAAACCCCAGTGTTCATAGCAGCATTACTTACTATACATATATATACACACACATACATGCATACATACACACACTCAATGGAATCCTCCTCAGCCATAAAAAGAACAAAATTTTGCCATTCGTAGCAACATAGATGGACTTGGAGGACATTACGCTAAGTAAAATAAGTCATTCAGAGAAAGTCAAATACCATATGGTATCACTTGTATTTGGAATATAAAAACCAAAACAAACTAGTAAATACAATGTAAAAGACAAACTAGTGGTTACCCCTGGGGAGAGGGAAGAGAGGAGGGGCAGAAAAGGGGTAGAGGAGTAAGAGGCACGAACCATTAAGTACAAAATAAACTACAAGGGTATATTGTATAACACAGGGAATATAGACAATATTTTATAATAACTATAAATAAAGTATAACCCTTCAAAATTGTGAATCACCATATTGTGAAACTTTTATAATATTGAACAGCAACTAATATTAAATTAAAATAAACATAGTAAATCGCCAAAAAAGTGATTTTGTTGGGGCAGAGATTTGGGGGAGGATGGAAACAATGGAATCGAAGAAGGCAAACTTCTACTTAGGTAACTAATATTCTCGTAATACAAAACAGACTCCCAGATTTATTTCTCTTCCATACATAAGAGACATGACCTTTCACTTGAAATTTGTGGAGCTTTTCACTTCTTAATGAGAAGGAAAGTAAAGAGAAGAATTACCTGGTGTGTGCTGTAGCCCCACACTTGCATTGAAATCACTGGAAACATGTTCATGGAGTGTTAGTCCCAAAGCAGTCTGAGAAGCATCCATTTGCTAACCCTGAGATGTAACCTCCTAATCCATAAAGCCCCCTACCCCTAACAGGAACAGCTTGGTTTTTTTCCCTTAAGAGAAAGGGCAGAAAAAAGAAGTACAAATATCTCAGGATGCAGTGATTTTTCTAAAAAGAGAAAAACACTCTACGCATTCTCATTGCAGATTGCTTATGATGGAGTCTGATTATGATGCTGTTATTATTTACATCACACAACATTAATAAAGATGACAGCAATAATAACAGCAACAAGTTTCAGGTGCTTTCACAGTTTACAGCTTGTGAAATACTTGAGAAATATTTTATTATCTCCATTTTTACATGGGATCAGGCTCTTGTAGAGAAAGTGATTGTCCATGGCCACAAAGCTAGCTGGTGACACAGCTGAAATTCCAACTCTGGTCAGTTCAGTTCAGTTCAGTCGTTCAGTTGTGTCCGACTCTTTGTGACCCCATGGACTGCAGCACGCCAGGCCTCCCTGTCCATCACCAACTCCCAGAGTTTACCCAAACCCATGTCCATTGAGTCGGTGATGCCATCCATTCATCTCATCCTCTGTGGTCCCCTTCTTCTCCCACCTTCAATCTTTCTCAGCATCAGAGTCTTTTCCAATGAGCCAGTTCTTCACATCAGGTGGCCAGAGTATTGCAGTTCCAGCTTCAGCATCAGTCCTTCCAATGAATATTCAGGACTGATTTCCTTTAAAATGAACTGGTTGGATCTCCTTGCAGTCCAAGGGACTCTCAAGAGTCTTCTCCCCCACCACAGTTGAAAAGCATCAGTTCTTCAGTGCTCAGCTCTCCTTATAGTCCAACTCTCACATCCATACATGAATACTGGAAAAACCATAGCTTTGACCAGATGGATCTTTGATGGCAAAATAATGTCTCTGCTTTTGAATATGCTGTCTAGGTTGGTCATAACTTTTCTTCCAAGGAGCAAGCATCTTTTTTTTCGTGGCTGCAGTCACCATCTGCAGTGATTTTGGAGCCCATAAAAATGAAGTCTGTCACTGTTTCCATTGTTTTCCCATCTGGTCATTTGATGACAATTGTTACAGAGTTACTCCATTCTCTCCATATGCATTAAAGTGCTTATAGCTGAAAATAAAAGAAATCTCAGCTAAAAATCTAAAGAAAGGGCAATAAATTCAGTGCTTCAGTGACATCAAGGACCCAGATTTTTTCCATTTTTCTTCTTTACTACCTCTGTTAGGTCAAATGTCTTCCCTTCATGGTTTTAAAATGCTACCACAATCCTAGACATCACCTGTTTAGACAAAGTCCAGACACAGAAAAATGACTATCTCTATAACATGTCCCTTTTTAAAAAGCAGAGGCAACTGCCCTTCACAGTTCATTGGTCATAATTTCATCATATGCCCTATCTTAACTTGCCTATCACTTGCCAAGTGGCACCATCTTGATTGGCTTACCGGTCAAGATCAGTGCAGTAAGGCTAGGAAAGTGCCCAGTCTCTGCTGAACAAAATAGATTCTCAGAGAAAAGTAAATAAAATTTGTCAACAAAGAAGAAGAGAGGAAGGCTCTGGGATTGGGACCAGGTGTCACTCCATCAATATGGCAGACCATTTTCTAAAACATCCTGCTATCAAATACTGAAACAAAACATCTGGTAATTTTCTAACTATAATTGATATATAAGGCTACCAGAGTATGTTGCTAAGTCACTTCAGTCGTGTCCGACTCTGTGTGACCCCATAGACGGCAGCCCACCAGGCTCCCCCGTCCCTGGGATTCTCCAGGCAAGAACACTGGAGTGGGTTGCCATTTCCTTCTCCAATGCATGAAAGTGAAAAGTGAAAGGGAAGTCGCTTAGTCGTGTCCAACTCTTCGAGACCCCAAGGACTGAAGCCTACCAGGCTCCTCCGCCCATGGGATTTTCTAGGCAAGAGTACTGGAGTGGGGTGCCATCACCTTCTCTGACCAGAGTATGAGAGAAATGTCAAAGTCCAATATGATTAAATATGTGTGGTGCTAGACATACAACACTGCAGAGGGGACTCCACTAACTGGAAGTAAAGAGACCTGAGTTCTACAAACTAGTGGATGGTCGTAACCTTTCTAATCTTGCCTTCTTTCTTTGTCATACTAGTTAACAATGGGAGAAGGCAATGGCACCCCACTCCAGTATTCTTGCCTGGAAAATCCCATGGACAGAGGAGCCTGGTGGGCTACAGTCCATGAGTCGCTAAGAGTTGGACATGAATGAGTGACTTCACTTTCACTTTTCACTTTCATGTATTGGAGAAAGAAATGGCAACCCACTCCAGTGTTCTTGCCTGGAGAATCCCAGGGACAGGGGAGACTGGTGGGCTGCCATCTATGGGGTCACACAGAGTCGGGCACTACTGAAGTGACTTAGCAGCAGCAGCAGCAGCAATTAACAATGCCTGCCTCTATCTACTTCTTGAAATTTTTCTTATTATAAATGGCTTACTAAATCATTATTGCCATTAAGCTGGAGTCATTTTCCAATGCATAAATACAACACGGAAGATTTCTGGGTTTGAAGGCATGTTGAGTGTTCCTCTTGCTGGGTCCTCCCCATGACTTCCTTCTCCTCCCCAGGTCTCAAACAAACCTGAAACATGTTTTGTGAATCCTCCTCTCCTGGTGTCTGACCCTGAGCCATGGACCAGGATGTCTGTCAGCCAGCATCTGAGGGTATTTTCAGAATTCACTGTAACATACACATTGAACCCACTGTCTGTCTTTTTATCTCAGTGAACCTATTTGATGAGGAAGTGGGTGTCAGGGATCACAGTGATCCCAGTGAAGCTGAGGAGACTCAGAAGAAACTAACAGTGATTTGACCACTTTTGTTTCTTTGCAACATGAGAGCTGTTTCATCAGCACTTTTACCTCTCACAAGAGTCTTGGCTACCTTTCTCCATGGATCTTTCTCTCTCTGGTCACATCTTTCAGACTGGGATTCATTCTCTGATTATAACTTGGCTGAGTCTCTCTTACTCACCGAGTCAAACTTCACTGCTAGGGTTATCCTAATGGTATGCCCACATCACTCAATTCGTTCTTATTGATGACATTGGTTCTGGTTTACCTTCACTCCTATAATTCAGAAAGCTTTTAGCTAATTGCCTGTGAGAGAGCATATCATAAAGCCATGTCCAACTGAACTGGAAGTGACATAGTGATCATCTTGCTACTCAAAGTGTGGTGTGCAGATTAGCAACACTGGCTGCTAGAGGCTTTTTAGAAATGCAGGCTCTCAGGCCAGCCCTAGACCTACTGAACCAGAGTCTACATTAAACAAGATTCTTGGGTGATTCATATGCATATCAAAGTTTGAGAAGTGCTGATTTAAATCAACTACCTCATTTCACAATGAAGTCAAGTGACTTCTCTAAGGTCTCATGGCAAATTATTAACTGAATTGGATCGGATCTCCAGTCTTTTAATTACGAAAACTGTACCACACTACCCTTAAATGCTACTGATTCATTTTCATACTTAGTTCACCCAGCTTTCATTTTCATATGGGATGGTAGGCATAAAAATATATCAGTATATGGGTTACAAATTCACTTCTGTTACCTACTACTATGTATTATTTTGACAACATAGCTTCACTGTATTCTGCAGCCTTCTTATTTTTCATCCCTTGATGTAATTAATTCACCAGGACTTTCTCTGGTCCAAATAATAACATGAATAGAGCTTCTCTTTAGGATCTTTTATTCACCTCTTCCTTCCTCTCCCTCTTTTACAACTCCATCAGCTGAATTTGCAACTAGTCTCTCTAATAATATTTTGTTTAAAATTCTTCTACCTATATTTATTTTTATTTTTTTATTTATTTTATTCCTGTGCTTATATTTATTTGTTTGACTCTTTGCAACCCCAGTGGGCTGTAGCCTGCCAGGCTCCTCTGTCCATGGAATTCTCCAGGCAAGAATACTGAAGTGTGTACACTGTAATGTACACATTGAACCCCCTGTCTGTCTTTTCGTCTCAGTGAACCTATTTGATGAGGAAGTGGGTGTCAGGGATCACAATGATCCTAGTGAAGCTGAGGAGACTCAGAGGGAACTAACAGTGATTTGACTCCTTTTGTTTCTTTGCAACATGAGAGCTGTTTCATCAGCACTTTTACCTCTCACAAGAGTCTTGGCTACCTTTCTCCATGGCTCTTTCTCTCTCTGGTCACATACTCCAGGGGATCTTCCCAACCCAGGGACTGAACCCGGGTCTCCTGCACTGCAGGCAGATTCTTTACCTTTTGAGCCACCAGGAAAGTCCTGAAAGTGAACTCGCTCAGTCGTGTCCGACTCTTTGCGACCCCGTGGACTGTAACCTACTAGGCTCCTCTGTCCATGGAATTCTCCAGGCAAGAATACTGGAGTGGGTTGCCATTTCCTTCTCCAGGGGATCTTCCCGACCCAGGGATTGAACCCGGGTCTCCCGCCTTGCAGGCAGACCCTTTAACCTCTGAGCCACCTAACATACCTATATTTATAAATAAAGATAATCTAAAGTTTTTAGTTTAGTTTAGTTCTCAGTGAAGAGCTGGAGATTAAAATTATGATTGCTTCATAAAGTGAACTGGGAAGCTTGATCAATTATTTTAAAATCTGTGGCTCTCCTAAATGAAGAATTTTGTGGGTCATACTCTGTGGTTCCTCTATATTTTGAACTTTTTACAAGATCATCCTATTTGAAGGATCATAACTAACTAAAACCAAAAACAAAATACTTTTTTTAGATGAAATATACCTCTATGTTTGCATCTTTCTGGTATCTCTTGAGCAGGCTGAGGATAGGATGGAAGAACAGAGAAGGGGAAATATGCCCTCAGATTTCCCACTCCATCATTCATTGTCTCCTACCCTGAAATATAAGAGAAAATCCCATGTATCCACAATCCATGTTTATCTATCAATACCTCTATCCATGAAACGTCCATTAGCATCCTTCCAACCTCTTTTATTCTGTATCAAGCAGCTAAAGAAATGCAGGCTAAGAATCCTAGGTTCCATTGCAGTACATTCTTGGTGTTCTTTTTTCTTTTTCCATTTCAGTGCCCTCAAAATAGAGAAGGAGCATTTGGACGGCTCACAGTCACACTCAGGCCTTCTGACGAGGCATGTGTTGGCAGGCATGGGAGCATCTATGGGGCACTCTGAGGCCCTCCCTGATCTGGAAAGATGTGCTCATGATTCATGTTTCTACAGCAAATGACAAGAGGAAGAACAGAGCCTGCCACTTATTAGCAAGTGTCCCTGCTGTCCTTGTCCTCACACGCTGTATTTCTCCGTTTAGGATTGTCTCATAACCTCAGGACCAGCCTGCATTTAGAATTTCCTGGGTACCAAAAAACCTATAATTTTATCACTACCGCCCCTGCCCCTCAGTTTTCTTTGAGCAATCTTTGTGATTGGAATAAGCTAAAAAATATACAGGAAGTCTGAAGAATCTTAAAACTTAGTGCTCAAAGACAAATGTTTCCCTCTCTTGACTAATAGGTCAAGTAAGAAATTGCTTCTGTAATGTGGTCTGAAGACATTAATCAACAAAAGGTCTGCCTACCTCATACATTTTCCCCTCTCTGGCCTGAAATTCTGCTACTAATTTTGCTGATGGGAGGGAAATTAGTTTCACTTTCTTTTTGCAGGGATGGATAGAACACAGACAGTGTGTCCAAATTCGCATCTCCCTCAGTTTGCCCAGGACTAACTTCGCTCTAAAATTTTCACAATGTTCAGGTGGGTGG
>SJYQ01104733.1:373169-385965 GCA_006410935.1 Redunca redunca
GTGTGCGCGTGCGCGTGCGCGCGCATGCACACGTGTTCAGGAGTAACATGCCATGCATAAGGAACAAAAACAATTATTGTGAGGAGGACACCAGCGAAGAAGCCTGGAGAAGCCGGCAGGGGTCACTCATGAAGAACAGTGAATGCTACGTTAAGGAATGTGCACTTCACCCTGTAAATAAAAACTGGAGAACCACAGACAGAATTCAATCAAGGGCATATTATAGCCAAACTTAATTATAAAGTCCAATCATCTGCCAGGTCTGGAAGATGAGTTGGAGGAGGTAGACAATGGCGGCAGGAAGAGCAGTTAGGAATCATTGCTGTGATTAGGATAGAGGTGATAGGAGCCGAAAGTGGGGAAGTGGCTGGGGGATGGGACAGGAAGAGAACTCTACAGCAGGCAAAGCCAACCACATTTGGAGGGAGATTGAATGAAAAGTGAACAAAGGAAGATGTTCAGGATGGCCCTAAAATGTCTTACTTAAGTGACTAGTATAATAAATGGTGGGGCCACCAATCTAGCTAAAGAACATAGGAGGAAGTTTGGTAAGAATGATGATGACTTCAGCACAGCCATGTTAGGTTTGATGGGTCTAAGTACCATCCCAGTGCAGGCTTCCAGCAAGTCAATTCAACAGAAGGATCTGAAAGTCAGGTAACAAGTCTGAGATTTAGAAATTATCAGCAGCAAGGTGATAGTGTAAACCATAAAAATGGGTGCACTGACTCTGAGAACTATGTAAAATGAAAAGAGAGCTGAACTAGTGATGCAACATTTAAGGAACACTGAAATATGAAGGGCAAGAAGAGAGAAGATTGTCCATCCACAGGAGATCTGGAGGAAGCAAGAAGAACCAGAAGAGTGAGACTACACAAAAGCCAAAAGAGGGAAGAAATTCAAAAGCCTACGTCAAATGCAGCAGAAGTACAGCAAAACGTAGATCTTAAACATCCCATTGGATACAGCAGTTAAGAGGCCACTGGTCATTTTCAATTCAGTTGCTCAGTCATGTCCGATTCTTTGTGACCCCATGGATTGCAGCAAGCCAGGCTTCCCTGTGCATCACCAACTCCCAGAGTTTACTCAAACTCATGTCCATTGAGTCAATGATGCCATCTAACTCATCTTCTGTCGTCCCTTTCTTCTCTTGCCTTCAATCTTTCCCAGCATCAGGGTCTTTTCCAATGAGTCACCTCTTCCCATCAGGTGGCCAAAGTATTGGAGTTTCAGTTTCAGCATCAGTCCTTCCAATGAATATCCAGGACTGATTTCCTTTAGGATGGACTGGTTGGATCTCCTAGCTGTCCAAGGGACTCTCAAGAGTCTTCTCCAACACCACAGTTCAAAAGCATCAATTCTTTGGCACTCAGCTTTCTTTTGGAGAAGACAATGGCAACTCACTCCAGTATTCTTGCCTGGCAAATCCCATGGATGAAGGAGCCTGGTAGGCTGCAGTCCTTGGGGTCGCTAGGAGTCAGACACGACTGAGAGACTTCACTGTCAGTTTTCACTTTCATGCATTGGAGAAGGAAATGGCAAACTACTCCAGTGTTCTTGCCTGGAGAATCCCAGGGATGGGGGAGTCTGGTGGGCTTCCGTCTATGGAGTCGCACAGAGTCAGACACAACTGAAGTGACTTAGCAGCAGCAGCTTTCTTTATAGTCTAACTCTCACATCCATACATGATTACTGGAAAAACCATAGCTTTAACTAGACAGACCTTTGTCAGCAAAGTAATGTCTCTGCATTTGAATGCTGTTTAGGTTGGTCATAACTTTTCTTCCAAGGAGCAGGTGTCTTTTAATTTCATGGCAGCAGTCACCATCTGCAGTGATGTTGGAGCCCAAAAAAATAAATTCTGACACTGTTTCCATTGTTTCCCCATCTATTTGCCATGAAGATGGGGCCAGGTGCCATGATCTTAGTTTTCTGAAAGTTGAGTTTTAAGTCAACCTTTTCACTCTCCTCTTTCACTTTCATCAAGAGGCTCTTTAGTTCTTCTTCCCTTTCTGCCTTAATGGTGGTATTATCTGCATATCTGAGGTTATTGATATTTCTCCCAACAATCTTGATGTCAGCTTTGTGCTTCATCCAGCCCAGTGTTTCTCGTGATGTACTCTGCATATAAGTTAAACAAGCAGGGTGACAATAT
The DNA here is from genome assembly GCA_006410935.1 of Redunca redunca. Classification (NCBI taxonomy): domain Eukaryota; kingdom Metazoa; phylum Chordata; class Mammalia; order Artiodactyla; family Bovidae; genus Redunca; species Redunca redunca. The sequence continues at coordinate 375,325 of SJYQ01104733.1, forward strand.
ACAGCCTTGATGTACTCCTTTCCCAATTTGGACTCAGTCTGCTGTTCCATGTCCAGTTCTAACTGTTGCTTCTTGACCTGCATACAGATTTCTCAGGAGGCAGGTCAGGTGGTCTGGTATTCCCATCTCTTGAAGAATTTTCCACAATTTGTTCTGATCCACACAGTCAAAGGCTTTAGCACAGTCAATAAAGCAGATGTTTTTCTAGAACTCTCTTGCTTTTTTGACAATCCAGTGGATGTTGACAATTTGATCTCTGGTTCCTCTGCCTTTTGTAAATCCAGCTTGAACATCTGGAAGTTCACAGTTCATATACTGTTAAAGCCTGGCTTGGACAATTTTGAGTATTACTTTGCTAGTGTGTGAGATGAGTGCAATTGTGCAGTACTTTGATCATTCTTTGGCATTGCCTTTCTTTGGGATTGTGATGAAAACTGACATTTTCCAGTCCTGTGGTCACTGCTGAGTTTTCCAAATTTGCTGGCATATTGAGTGTGGCACTTTCACAGCATCATCTTTTAGGATTTGAAATAGTTCAATCATTTTAACTTGATCATTTTAATGAAATGGTGGAAGTTGAGAGATGTTAAAAAGCGGGGGGAGGGGACATGAAGAAGTAGAGACAAAATCCAGCCCACCCTGAAGAGTCTGCATGAGTAAGGAAGAAAAGAGGTTGTTGAGAGCAAGAAGATGTGGATTCAAGGGAAGCTTCCGATATCAAAAGTAACTTAAGCAAGTTGATAGAGAGAAGTAGAAGAGACAGGATGGAGGGGGGTGAATGATGTGATGAAGTCCCAGAAAAGGCAGGAAGCAACAGGATCAAGAGCACAAGTGAAGGGATTAACCTTGAAATGTGAGTTAAGAGTCAGGAGAAGTGCAACTATTTTCCTGGGAGGTTGCAGCATGGAATATCGAAGGATGAGCAGCCTCTGTGAATGGGGATTGCAGAGGAAGTTGAGATTTTGAAGAGATCCAGGTGTCAGTTAAGACAAGAAGGTTGAGGACTTTTCTGAAATCTCTTTAGGAACATAGAATTGTGTATGTTAACAGCGGGAAGGGAGTTAAACAGAATTCAGAGAATTCTCCAGTCCTTGGTAGGGGTAGAAAGTAGTCTGGCTTAAACTTAGGGGACGTGGCAATAAGTCTAAGAGTTCATCTAATGAAGAAAGATTTCAATGTGACCATGACTTCTATTAACACATCCTATAAAACATTAACAGTATCATTACTAATGCAAGAAAACCTTCTCATGCCAGAGTAAATAAAAAATAAAGGTGTGAGCTTAGATACTAGACAAGGTGGCTCTGAACAGGAATTTATGTTTCTGCTAAGCTGGTTTCTGCTCACTCACACTCTTTGTCTTTTTTCATTTACATTTCTGGGTTATTTTCCCATTATGGTCACTTATTTACCTGACAGATGATAGAAGGTCAGCTAAGGATGGAGTAAGATTAGCATATAAACAAGATTTTAAAATAGCTGGAACAGAAAAGGACTTTAGAGCCTGCTAATCACTGGAGACTTGACCTCAAGTGAAAGTGTACTTGAGCAATCCTCAGCCAGCCCTAAGAATGCCCTGCCTTGCCTCTGCTGACCTAGAGTGAGTCATCATTCAACTTAGCTATAAGCTGCCATTGTGTCTTTAATTCAGCTCTAGAATTCTGAAAAAAAAAAAAAAAGAAACTTAGTCACAAATATACAGTACTTGAAGGAAAGGTTGAATGGTGTAAAACTGAAGACCTTAGACTTAAACCTGGGTATGAATGTCAGTTGTAAGGCCAAGCTTTATGTCCCTTAGCAAGTTACTAGAATGCTGTGTAAGAGAAGTCACCAATGAAGGGAAGTCATCTATGGGTCAAGTTCTTTATGTACATAACCAGAATATCCCCAACTCTACGAGCTTCCTGGCTCAGCTTCCCCCAGTGTAACAGTCTGAGCTTGTACTTAGCCATACTAAGTTAGAGAAATCTAGTTATCTTTTCCAGAATTTCCCAGGTGGAGGCAAATGCCCTTCAGACTCCTGTTAGCCGCTCATTTCTTAGCCTCCTTCACCAACCACCTCCTGAGATGCTGTCCTCTCTCCTTTTCCAGTGTTGCGTGGACATGGCCCCTTCTCCTTAGGCCTCCACACAGCACCGACAGAAAGCTTTTCCCGAAGGTCTGTGTTCATGGAGGCAGTCACCGATCAGAAAGCAGACTGAAGTGGAATGTCACACATCAGGCCAGACAGCATCTCTTGCTAACCCTCCACACGTCTGGGATCTCAACCTCCCCTTGTGAGCCTTCCCTCATCTTCTTTCCTCTGTATTCCAGGGCCAGGAAACAGACCTCTTCTCTTGTGTTATTACACAGGGTATTTCCCAGTCCCCTTGGTGCTCTGCCTCACTCCCCTGTACATTGCCTTCAACAACCACAGAGGGCTCTTTATGTGAGCTTCCACCCTGGGCTACACTTCCAAACAACACAAAGAATCATCAGAGCTTTGAAATAGCAATGTTTCTTGCACGAGCACCAGATCACGCATCTGGTCTAAGATCGCTGTTCCATAAGTAGAAAGGAAAGGAAAGGAAAAGCTATTCTCTCTCTGTCCTTGCAAATGCCTGGATCCTGAAGTTCTGGGGTTCTATTTTCCTGGGATACATGTGTCACTTTAAATCTCCACAGCAATGTTCTAAGACATGTATTATCATCCTCATTTCACAGATGAGGAAGTTTAAGCTGAGAGAATTGAAATGATTTGCCCAGGGTTCCAAAGCTAGTAAGTAACAGAGTCACAGTTAGAACGCAGTGCTTGGACTGCTGCTCCCTCCAAATAGCTGGAGGCCACCATGCTGTGAGGAAGCCCAGGCAGCCACACGAAGAGCAGCATCAAGGGACCAGGCATGTGAGTGAAGCCTTCGAAGTCTTTCCAGCCTGTGTTAGATATCAGCTGGCTACAGACAAGTGAATGACCCCAGCCAGTGTCACGTTGGACAAAATTATCTGGTTAAAACCTATGCAAATTTCTTACCACGCCTGCTTTTAAATCCAAAACATTAGAGCCCTTCAGGAGGCTCCACTAAGCAAGGTAGGTCACCCAGAAACCAGACTGGGGACGAACTGGAAGATTGGGATTGACATATATACACTCCTATGTATAAAATAGATGACTAATGAGACTGCTGTATGGCACAGTAACTAACTCTGCTCAGTGCTCCATGGTGATCTAAATGGGAAGGAGATCCAGAAAAACAAGGGATATATACCCTCATGCTGGGAAAGATTGAGGGCAGGAAGAAAAGGGGGTGGCAAAGGATGAGATGGTTTGGTGGCACCATTGACTCAACAGACGTGAGTTTGAGTACACTGCGGGAACAGTGAAGGACAGGGAAGCCCGGCGTGCTGCAGTCCACGGGATCACAAAAAGTCAGACATGACTGACCGACTGAACAAAATAACTATATATAGATACACACACACACACACACACACACAGCTGATTCACTTTGCTATATAGCAGAAGCTGACACAGCAATGTAAAGCAACTCTATTCCAAAGTCAAAATAAGAAAAGAAAGAAACAAGACTTCTTTCTCACAGACTAATTTCTCCTGAAGAGTCTGCCTGTGCCGTTGGCAAAGAATAACAGCCCTGTAGGACCAGAACACCCAAAGGTAGAGCAGCTTCTGCTGAGCACAGACCCAAATCAGTCTTTAGTTTCAGGAAAGAAATATAACTATATTTCTGTCTACCATTTCATTGCTGGTGTCTGTGTCTGTAAATGTGCATCCCTGGGCTTAGCGTCCTCCATGCAGACAAACCATTTCACTACTTATGTTGTATCTCCATAAATCTCATCTTCCCACCCTAGAGCCATTCTGGTGCTTTGAGCCTCCCTGCGCTCAAAGAACTAGTTTCTGGGCATTTGTGAAACGCATGTCCATGAAGCATCTCTTGTGTGCCAAGTGCTGTTCTAGGGCCAATGGATTCCATACAGAAAGGGCAGACATGGGACTGCCTGCTCTGAAGGAACTTTGGCCAGGAAACCAGGCAAGAAATAAGAAAACAAATCAGTAAGATATAAAGAGGAGGGCTTCATACTAAGAATTATGAAGAAAAACCACATGAGATCCAGAGATGAAGCAGAATGAAGGGAGGTGGGGTGTGGTAGGGAGCAGTGTCTATTTTTAAAGACCCCTCTGAAAAAGTGAGTTTTGAGCAAGGACTTGAATGAATCAAGGGAAGGGACTGAATGGAGAAACAGAGGGAGAATGTTCCAGGAGGAACAGAAAGCACATGTAAAGGTCTTGAGGAAGAAAGAGGTTAGGGCTATTTGCAATAGAGCGAAAAGGCACTGTGGCTGGAGAGCAGGGGAGGAGAGGCTGGGCAGGTGCACTGAGATCACGGGATGGAGCCTTTGCACCAAAGCGGAGAAAGTGGATGTTCTTCTAGCATGCTCTGGGAAGGTGCTGGGGAACTGTGAGCAGCACACTCTGGCCTGCCACGTGAGAAACAGACTCTAGAGGGGACCACGTGGAAGCAGAGAGACAAGTTGAGAGATGACCGCAACTGTCTAGAAGACCAGTGACAGTAGCTCAAACTTGAGTGGGAGGACATGATAAGACATGGGATGTGATTTGAAGGTAGAGTGTCTTAATTACACACACATAATCATTATTCAGATCCAGTTCCTCAGCTCTGAGATTTGGAAGCATTTTCATTTTTTAAACTGATGATTAAAAATGCTGAGCTGGGTACTCCATCAGTTCAGTTCAGTCGCTCAGTCATGTCTGACTCTTTGTGAACCCATGGACTGCAGCATGCCAGGCTTCCCTGCCCATCAACAACTCCTTGAGTTACTCAAACTCATGTCCATTGAGTCGGTGGTGCCATCCAACCATCTCATCCTCTGTCGTCCCCTTCTCCTCCTGCCTTCAATCTTTCCCAGCATCAGGGTCTTTTCCAATGAGTCACCTTTTCCCATCAGGTGGCCAAAGTTTGGAGTTTCAGCTTCAGCATCAGTCCTTTCAAAGAATATTCAGGACTGGTTTCCTTTAGGATGGACTGGTTGGATCTCCTAGCTGTCCAAGGGACTCTCAAGAGTCTTCTCCAACACCACAGTTCAAAAGCATCAATTCTTCGGCTTTCAGCTTTCTTTATAGTCCAACTCTCACCTCTATACATGACTACTGGAAAAACCATAGCTTTGACTAGACGAACTTTTGTCAGTAAAGTAATGTCACTGCTTTTGAAAATGCTGTCTAGGTTGGTCATAGCTTTTCTTCCAAGGAGTAAGTGTCTTTTAATTTCATGGCAGCAGTCACCATCTGCAGTGATTTTGGAGCCCAAAAACATAAAGTCTCTCACTGTTTCCACTGTTTCCCCATCTATTTGCCATGAACTGATGGGACCGGATGCCATGATCTTAGTTTTCTGAATGTTGAGTTTTAAGCCAGGTTTTTCACTCTTCTCTTTCACTTTCATCAAAAGGCTCTTTAGTTCTTCTTCACTTTCTGCCATAGGGTGGTGTCCTCTGCATATCTGAGGTTATTGATATTTCTCCCAGCAATCTTGATTCCAGCTTGTGCTTCATCTGGCCCAGCATTTTGCATAATGTACTCTGCATATAAGTTAAATAAGCAGGGTGACAATATACAGCCTTGACATACTTCTTTCCCGATTTGGAACCAGTCTGTTGTTCCATGTCCAGTTCTAATTGTTGCTTCTTGACCTGCATACAGATTTCTCAGGAGGCAGGTCAGGTGGTCTGATATTCCCATCTCTTAAAGAATTTTCCACAGTTTGTTGTGAACCACACATTTAAAGGCTTTAGCATAGTCAATAAAGCAGAAGTAGATGTTTTTCTGGAACTCTCTTGTTTTTTTTGATGATCCAGCGGATGTTGGCAATTTGATCTCTGGTTCCTCTGCCTTTTCTAAGTCCAGCTTGAACATCTGGAAGTTCATGGTTCACGTACTATTGAAGCCTGGCTTGGAGAATTTTGAGCATTACTTTGCTAGCATGTGAGATGAGTGCAACTGTGCGGTAGTTTGAACTCCATCAGGGTACTCCATCAGTGCCCCCTGATGTAGGAGGGTTGCCACAGCTATTGGACAGCTCTCAGGTGGGGAGATGAGTGGATTTAATAAAATTGGGTCCCAAAGGAAAGCTTCACGTAACCATGTGCCAGGGTTGCCTGTTGGTTCTCTGTCTAGCCAGCCAGATCAAACAACAATCATACAAATATCCACTGAGTTTGTCATATTTGCCATCTTGAAGGAAATCTGAGTTTTGTGACATGTTCCTTGGAGAACAAAGTAATTAGGTTTTTTAAGGCCTGATCAATATTCCTTGGTAGGTAGAACAAGTTTCTTGGCAGAGAAAGATCAATTTGCATAAGGAACCCCAGGATCTTCTAAGAAGGAAGTAACCTGGACCCCTACATGCTTCCCTCAAGTTTTAAAATTAGGAGGAAAATTGGTAGCCCTCACCATGTTTCATTGGCAGGAGGAGATTCCAAAGTTCCCCAAAACAGGAAGGGCAAAGATGCCACGCCGGGGTCCCTGGCTCATCCCAGGAGCCTGAGGTTCATGGGGCTTGGCCAGTTCTGGGAGAACAGGGGCTGAGCACAAGTGAGTCCTCACACTGCGGTTCTAGGGCCCATGGCTTAGAGAGCTGTGACTTCAGCACCCAAGCATGGGGTTCCTCAGTGAAATGGTAGTGATAAGAGTCTGCATCTGTGAAGACATCACAGTACTGTAAATGGTTGTTAGCAGTGGCACCACGCAGCAGCAAGAAAAACAATTTGCAAAGGACCAATCAGACACCACCTCGTCATCTCCCGGTGTCTGAAGGTATTTCTGGATCCCTTTGGACTGAATGAGCCCCTGGTCTTCACGGATGGTGAGAGAGGGAGGGGCCTTAAGATGAGTTCCTGCACTTCCTGAATATAAGGACAGATGAGGTCCCTAGTGATTAACTGAGGAAATCAAAAGAACCACATATTCGAGAATGGATACATACATGATATAGTGCATGGTACCCATATATGTGGTAAGATAACTCCATATAAAGAGAGAATAGACTGCCATACATCATAAAAATGTGGCACCAGCTACTTTTACTGGTAAAGAAATGGGTCATTTTATTTATCGTTTTGCTTGTCTTTATATTTCCTACAGTGAACATGCATCACTTTTTTTTTTCCAAGAAAGAAAAAAAAGTAAATTAAAGAAGAATATTCACATCCCTCACCAGATCTCTCACCCTGCCAGCAAGAGCCCCTGTGGGTGACTCTGGGAACCCACAACCACAGACAGCTTCTGGGTGTGCTTGTGGTTCCTGGGATGGTCATAGGTGGTGATTCCTAGGCCAGTGAGTGGCCAGGGCCTGCCAGCCTCACAGCAGGCATCCCGGCCGGCCTGACCTCTGAGTCGAAGTGTTTCCCCTGCCCAGGACAGGATAGTGGCGGGACCCACCTCCACATCCTGTTATTGATCAGGACTCCCTCAACTGTTCAGGGGGCCCCATGAGGTGGCCACTCAGGATGTCAGGCGGGGATTCCCACACAAGTTCCCTAGTGCCACATGTATTCTTTAAAGAGAGAGTTTCACTTCAGGTACCAGGCATCACACCCACAGAGCAACAAATAGAACCTCTCCTGTGAATTTGCATGCCACAGCCTATCCTCCTGGGGTCACTTCACTGCCACAGACATTTATATATCACCTTCATGTGGCCAGAGCTCTGAGCTGCAGGCTGAGGGAGACAAAGATGAGAACCCTGACTCTGTGCTTCAAAGAACCTCCAGCCCAGAGGGAGGCAGGAGACATAGGAGAGCCTCTGACCCAGGAAGAATGTCCTGTGAAAATAGAGACCCGCAGGTCAGCCCGTGATTGACTTCCTCCCACAGCAGCCAAACCTATTTCTGGTATCAGGTCCTGCTTCAACAGGTCTCAGATGAGTCCCCTCAAACCCACTGCCATCACCTCTGCAATGGTTCTGCCCTCTCCAGCTCTCACCAAGACTCGCACGCCAGCTGCAGACCATCTTTCAAACCAAATGCGCTGCCAGGATTTTCTAAAGTCCCCTCTCTCCTTTAAAGTATTCAACAGCCTCCTATGACCTTCTATGACCTTCTGTATGAAGTCTTATCTCTAGCATTTGGTGCCTTTCCTAACATAACCTATCTTCCCTTTTTCTCCCTGCTCTCTAGCCCCTAGCAACCCCCGACTGTCACCTCCCACCCTCTCCCCCACCCCAGCCCACACACACACATCCAGAACACTCCAACAAGACCAGACTTAGCAACATTCCTCAAAAACAAGACAGCCTAGAAGATCCTTTGCCTTGATCTCTGCTTTGTCAAAAGTCTGTTTACTCTTCAAGGTGTAATTTAAACGTCTCCTTTTCTGCAGAGTCTTCTTCAGACCTGAGTCAGAATTAATCCTACCCTGAACCATAATAGTAATTTGCTTATATCTTCTTAATTGCACGCATCATATTATGCTTTGCCACTCTCCGCTTAACCTTGATCTCCCAGAAAACAAACGTTACATGTCATTCCCTTTGTGTCCCCCACAATACAGGACCTAGCAGACACCAGACACTTGGTTGCTATTTACTGAATCAAGATGAAAATCATTCTTATGCTTTTCAATACACACACACACACAAAATAAGAAGTATCACGGTTCAGGCATTGGTTTCGCAGATTTCAGATGGTTTTCTTTTTGTTTAGTCACAGAATCGTTTGGCTAAGTCTTTTGCAACCTCATGGACTGCAGCCTGCCAGGCTCCTCTGTCCATGGGATCTCCCAGGCAAGAATACTGGAGTGGGTCAGGATTTCCTTCTCCAGGGGATCTTCCCAACCCAGGGATCAAAACTGCGTCTTCTGCACCTGGGAAACCCACGTGTACACTTACACACACACTACTGATTTCAGAGTTTCCCTGGAGAACCTCCACTAATACAGCAATCTACTCTGGACAGGCTGGAAAACTAAGCAACTCTTGCTAGTACGGAAGGCCTGGCCCCAGTGGATATGGCATGTTGATTCAAGTATAATTATTCACACAGGAACACTTTTTTCCAAGCCCTAATATTTCTTCCACATGGAGGGATAGCCACTAGTGTGGCACTCCTGACCCTCACTCCACCATGCCTCACTCAGCTGGTTGGTGAGTTAAATGGAAAAAACACCTTCATCTTCTTCCCATTCTTCTCTGCCTTTTCATGTTCTAAGTCTTACCTGAAAAAATGTCCAGCTATGCTATGGCAGGGTAGCTAAGTCTGTCCAACTCTGGGCTCAGTTAGCAGGGTCATTTCATTCTCATTATAAGCTGCATCTTCCAACTTAGCCTCTATCAGTAATAAAGAAAAAATTTTTTCTCCATTCTTACTGTTTGTTTCCTGTTTAGAACCCTTAGCAGTGAAGAGGCCCCCAGGCAATACTCATATCTTGACTCAGCTTCTGAACTGTCTACCCAAGGAACAGCCCACCCTGGGCCCTTGGATATCTCCTAAGGACCCTGGAGTGGCCTTGAGGTTGGGAGTCCAGCCCCTCTTGGCACTTAAGAGGATTATTGCACTTGCTTCTACCTGTGGGAAGCTGTGAGAAGCAAATCAGAACGTGTATGTGAAACTTTCTGTGAAGTCTATCCCAGTACTTGAATGCAAGGTGGAATTATTTCTGTAGCTGTTGTCATCTTGTTGGTGTAAAATCTCAGGGGCCCACCAGGCCAAGTTCCACTGACTGTTTGCTGGCACCCTGAGGAGCTGTGTTACACGTGTTCTACCAACATTTGGACCAGCTGCCATGTGGCTCTGGTGAAGCACCTCCCATAGCATCCTCCACGTCCCACCAGACATCAGTGCCCAATGGCAAGATATGGAAGAGCACATTTCCCCTCCCCCTGCATAGGGTAACCAGGGTAACTAGTTACCAGTGTCTTGTGGCATTTACAAGAACTCTGCATATCTTCTTGCAGCCAGGTCCCTCTCCCCTAGGGTAGCCCTGTCCCAGGGCTTGGACAGGTTTGCATGACAGAAGCTGGGTTCACTTCATCACTTCACTCCTTAGAAACCCAGTACCTGTTACCAGACCAAGATGGCGGTGCTTGGTCCCAGCTTCCACAGGACAAGGAACCTTCTGGGAGGCTCCTGAGTCCCTGACTGGATCACTGGACCAATTTCCCAGAGATGCCCAGACATGTCTGAATTCCAGAGGTGGATGCAGTACACCCTTTATTATAATTCGTGACTGATGTGACCAGGCCTCAGGTCTCCCTATGGCAGTTATACAGGTGCCTTTGAGAGCACCCTCCTAATCTCATCCTTATTTCCTGGCCAAGCCCCTTTCAAACCCAGCCTCTGGGTTCCCCTCCAATCCTTGCTTCTCTCTCTCCCCATCGCCCCTCCCTCTTTCTCTCCCCCACTCCCTCCCTTCCTCTCTCCACATCTCCTTCACTTGTCCAAGCAGGAGGGGTAAAATAAGAAGGGTGAGATGTGGTGAAGGTACAAACAAGAATCAGCCTGGGGATATTTTCCCTCCGCTGCTCAAGCAGATTATGTATTTTATATTTTGCCAGCCCTCAGAGAGAGAGAGAGTTGGGAGTTTTTACCCTGTGCTGTGTACGCTCATCTCCCTTGGGAAGCAGGCAA
>SJYQ01104734.1:0-24478 GCA_006410935.1 Redunca redunca
TGTACTTCTTTCTCACTCACTTGTCCTTCATAGATGCTGCCTTGACCTCTGTCACCAACCCCAAAATTACCATTGACCTTCTGTACCAGAGGATATCCATCTCCTGGGGTGGCTCCCTGACTCAGCTTTTTTTAAGAACACCTCCTGGGAGCATCAGAGGTCATCGTACTCACTGTCATGGCCTATGACTGCTATGTGGCCATCTGTAAGCCTCTGTACTACACGACCATCATGTGACAGGGGATCTGCCAGCTCCTGGTGGTGGTGGTGGCCTGGATTGGAGGGTTCTTTCATGCCACCGTGCAGATTCTTTTTATGTTCTTGTCTGAACTGACCTTCTGTGGTCCCAATGTCATCGACCTCTTCATGTGCGATTTCTTCTCGCTGATGGAACTTGTTTGCTGTGACACCTATAGACTTGGAATGGTGGTGGCAGCTAACACAGGGGACATGCTTGCTCATTTTTTTCCATACTATATGTCTTCTACATAGTCATCCTGAGCTCCCTGAAATCTCATAGCTCTGAAGGATGGCACAGAGCCCTCTCTACACGTGGTTCCTACTTTGCAGTAGTGGTACATTTTTTTGGTCCTTGTATATTCACCTACACATGTCCTGTGGTCACTTACCCTGTGGATAAGTGGGTGGCTGTGCTCTTTGCAATCCTTACTCCCATGTTAAATTCTATCACTTACACAGTGAGAAACACAGAGGTGAAAAATGCTGTGAGGAGTTTTTTGAAGAGGAAATAACTTAAGCTGTTCACAATGCCATGAAAGTGATGATTTATATACAAAGGGAGAATTATATCTGTTGTAAAATGTTAAATTTAAGAAAAGTTTCAGATCATTGAGCAGAAAATAAGGGACAGAAACCAACATTTTGTTGCAGCCTGGAGGAACAGAGACTAGAACCTGTCCCATGACTCAAGGGTATCGCAAATTGCAGTCATTTTTTAGGCACTTTGATGACTTTAATGTACTTTATCATGGCTTCAGTGTTTGTGTTTAAACTGCAGAGTAGACAATGGAAAGAACACCTATAAACCACAGTTTGATGATTAGAGTAAGTTTTTCTCTAGTCTTTTTGCTTTGTTACCAAATTCTTCATATATATTACTTGGATGAAATTGGATTTTCCATAGAATCTTGACTTCAAAACTTCTTCTATATTTGTTTAGCCAGTGTCAAAGCAAGCAAGGAGATCGAAATTCTTAGATAGATACAAGGAGGAAGGAGAGTTGAGTGAAGGAGTAACAGCCATGTTTTTTTTTGACTATGAATGTACCAAAAGCAAAACCAGAGACACCCACAAAAGGAGAACAGAATAATTCACAATCTGTCTCTAATTCTCTCCTTAAAAAATTAAGGACACATATTGAAATTAGTCTTAATTTGCTTGATTTTCTTAACTATCTCCATGGATCACATTTTTAATATAAATAATACAATATAAATATGTATAGATATAAACATTTTCCATTTGAAGATTTAAGGAACCGTTTGAAACAAGGTTAGGTACCTTTTGCAAATTTCAAAAAGCTTAGGTTCCAAATTTCAAAGCATAGATTCCAAAACTTTTGATCTGTACGTCTGCCACATACATGTACATCAAATTAACACTTTATTAACTATCAAGAATTTTCACATCAGTTCACTTTTCTAAATATTAAACTGATAGTTCCATTATTATTATCCTAGTTTTCCAGAGAAATAAATTGAAGGCAAGAGAGTTTTACTAATTTGCTTGACTCAATTCACTTGTTTCCCCTACAAAATGTGTCAGGAACTACTACACTGGAATTCAGCTTCCTTTCAAAAGTTTAACCTAAAAACTTGCAATCCAGGTACTTACAACTCAGTTTTACTTCCTTTCAGATGAAATATAGCTGTCCATAGTATGCTGAGGCCTATAGATAGAAATCTATCTGCAGGTCTTAATGATGTGATTTTTCCTTTGAGACAGTGTTCAAACGTGTTGTGTCCTTCCTTCACATGTGACAATATATTTCAGCAGCACAAGTATATTTATTTTTTTCAAAGTTCAAATTATGCCACTTCACTTTACAAAGACCAGCATGCTAATGCCACCTATAAATGAAGAGAATATGAGAAAGACCACACATGTGTACAATGTATGAGCACATGTTCTGTATATGTGTATATCCCTTTGCTGTGCACTCGAAATTAATACAACATTGTGAATTAACTGTACTTCAATGAAAGAAAAATGGAAAAATATCTTAAACATTAGTGTGAATATAAGCTGTCATTGTCTTTTAAAATGAAAATGCCCTTTGTATTTATTTTCATTTTTGGAAATAAGTCCTAATGTATGTCTTCATAAAGCCAAATGGCTAAGGTGAACCTTCAGGAAGTGGGGGATAACTGCAATGCTCCTCTGGGCAGGTGAGCAATATCTCCATGCTCAGATATTACTGAATGTTCAAATTATGAATGAAGTAGCTCCAGTGATCATTGAATTTGAAAAAGTGACAATTGTGTAAAGTAACACACATTGAACCAGTGTAGCAATATGTGTTTCTCCTAAAAAATCAGTGAGGCCGAATATTTGCATCTGTGCCGGGAGCCAGGGTGAGGAATTCCACCCGTGACAAGGTCATGTGGGAGGAAGCCTGACAAACTCAAGGACGTGACGGCTTCAGGTTTTCCCCCTGGAATTTCCTGAGCATCCAAACCCCCAAAAATAAAATCTGCCGGCTTTTGTTCTCTGCTTCTCTACTCTTCTAATACACTCCGGAAAAAGTCATCTCTAAGCTTTGGTCTTCTGCATTTGAAAGGGATGTTTCAGTTAAACCTCCTCTAGTAGTTCTCTAGCTTGCCTAACAAGTTTCCCGGACCCCTTACAGCTTGTGAATTGCTTGCAGCCCCCAACCAGGAGAGGCACAAAGCTTGAAAGCATCNTCTGTCACCACCCCCAAAATTACCATTGACCTTCTGTACCAGAGGAGATCCATCTCCTGGGGTGACTGCCTGACTCAGCTTTTTTTAGAACACTTCCTGGGAGCATCAGAGGTCATCGTCCTCACTGTCATGGCCTATGACTGCTATGTGGCCATCTGTAAGCCTCTGCACTACACGACCATCATGTGACAGGGGATCTGCTAGCTCCTGGTGGTGGTGGCCTGGATCGGAGGGCTCTTGCATGCCACTGTGCAGATTCTTTTTATGTTGTCTGAACTGACCTTCTGTGGTCCCAATGTCATTGACCTCTTCATGTGCGATTTCTTCTCACTGATGGAACTTGTTTGCTGTGACACCAATAGACTTGGAATGGTGGTGGCAGCTAACACAGGGGGCATGTGCTTGCTCATTTTTTCCATACTATATGTCTTCTACATAGTCATCCTGAGCTCCCTGAAATCTCATAGCTCTGAAGGATGGCACAGAGCCCTCTCTACATGTGGTTCCTACTTTGCAGTAGTGGTACATTTTTTTGGTCCTGGTATATTCACCTACACGCGTCCTGTGGTCACTTACCCTGTGGATAAGTGGGTGGCTGTGCTCTTCGCAATCCTTACTCCCATGTTAAATTCTATCACTTACACAGTGAGAAACACAGAGGTGAAAAATGCTGTGAGGAGTTTGTTGAAGAGGAAATAACGTAGGCTGTTCACAATGCCATGAAAGTGATGATTTATATACAAAGGGAGAATTATATCTGTTGTAAAATGTTAAATTTAAGAAAATTTTCAGATCATTGAGCAGAAAATAAGGGACAGAAACCAACATTTTGTTTCAGCCTGGAGGAACAGAGACTAGAACCTGTCCCATGACTCAAGGGTATGGCAAATTGTAGTCATTTTTTAGGCACTTTGATGACTTTAATGTACTTTACCATGGCTTCAATGTTTGTGTTTAAACTTCAGAGTAGACAATGGAAAGAACATCTATAAACCACAGTTTGATGATTAGAGTAAGTTTTTCTCTAGAGTCTTTTTGCTTTGTTACCAGATTCTTCATATATATTACTTGGATGAAATTGGATTTTCCATAGAATCTTGACTTCAAAACTTCTTCTATATTTGTTTAGCCAGTGTCAAAGCAAGCAAGGAGATAGAAATTCTTAGACAGATACAAGGAGGAAGGAGAGTTGAGTGAAGGAGTAACAGCCTTTTTTTTTTTTTTTTTTTTTTTTTTTTTNAAAGCAAAACCAGAGACACCCACAAAAGGAGAACAGAATAATTCACAACCTGGAGAACAGAACAATTCACAATCTGTCTCTAATTCTCTCCTTAAAAAATTAAGGACACATATTGAAATTAGTCTTAATTTGCTTGATTTTCTTAACTATCTCCATGGATCACATTTTTAATATAAATAATACAATATAAATATGTATAGATATAAACATTTTCCATTTGAAGATTTAAGGAACCATTTGAAACAAGGTTAGGTACCTTTTGCAAATTTCAAAAAGCTTAGGTTCCAAATTTCAAAGCATACATTCCAAAACTCTGCCACATACATGTACATCAAATTAACACTTTATTATCTATCAAGAATTTTCACATCAGTTCACTTTTCTAAATATTAAACTGATAGTTCCATTATTATTGTCCTAGTTTTCCAGAGAAATATATTGAAGCCAAGAGAGTTTTACTAATTTGCTTGACTCAATTCACTTGTTTCCCCTACAAAATGTGTCAGGAACTGCTACACTGGAATTCAGCTTCCTTTCAAAAGTTTAACCTAAAAACTTGCAATCCAGGTACTTACAACTCACTTTTACTTCCTTTCAGATTAAATATAGCTGTCCATATTATGCTGAGGCATATAGATAGAAATCTATCTGCAGGTCTTAATGATGTGATTTTTCCTTTGAGACAGTGTTGTCAAACGTGTTGTGTCCTTCCTTCACATGTGACAATAGATTTCAGCAACACAAGTATATTTATTTTCTTCAAAGTTCAAATTATGCCACTTCACTTTACAAAGACCAGCATGCTAATGCCACCTATAAATGAAGAGAATATGAGAAAGACCACACATGTGTACAATGTATGAGCACATGTTCTGTACATGTGTATATCCCTTTGCTGTGCACTCGAAATTAATACAACATTGTGAATTAACTGTACTTCAATGAAAGAAAAATGGAAAAATATCTTAAACATTAGTGTGAATATAAGCCATCATTGTCTTTTAAAATGAAAATGCCCTTTGTATTTATTTTCATTTTTGGAAATAAGTCCTAATGTATGTCTTCATAAAGCCAAATGGCTAAGGTGAACCTTCAGGAAGTGGGGGATAACTGCAATTCTCCTCTGTGCAGGTGAACAATATCTCCATGCTCAGATATTACTGAATGTTCAAATTATGAATGAAGTAGCTCCAGTGATCATTGAATTTGAGAAAGTGACAATTGTGTAAAGTAACACACATTGAACTAGTGTAGCAATGTGTGTTTCTCCTAAAAAATCAGTGAGGCCGAATATTTGCATCTGTTGTGTAAGGAAACTTTGGTTTAATCTGGAATCTTCATTTGATGAAAATATTAGGCATTAAGTGAAGGAAGTGAGCTCATTAATGTTGCAGGCCAACTATGAGGTATATTTTCACAGGTTCTTAACTCTCTTATTGGAGGAACAAGTATCCGTAGAAACATTTTTTTCTCTATTTTATACTAGAGGAAAATGTGACTCAATAAAGTTAAGCAAGAATAGGAAGGTTTTTAGGTTTGACTACCCCTACTTCTTCACTTCACAATACTCCTTGTTGTCATGATGTGAAAATATCAAAAGCCACGTCTGCTCATTAGGCCATGTTGTGAGGACTGCCACTGAGGCACCCTTTTCTTATTTCATTTGTGGAGGGGAACCACTTTCTTCCCTTCATCTCCCTGTTGATCTTCTTTTCCAAGGTCACTTAAATCATGTGGATTTCTGTTGTGTAAAAAAAAAAAAAAAAAAAAAAGTCATCTGATGATCTCTTTTTGGCAGAACTATTACCCTTCATGAGGATTATGAAAAATGGGGTATAGGAGGCTCAAGAAATGAAATTCAAATGTTGAATTTCAAAAAAAATGACACTTGGGTGAAAGAGACATCTACAGGAAATCAGAGCAAATCTGTTATGGAGGAAATTGATACTTCATTAGAACATAAATGTAGCACCTTGAAGAGTTAAATAGGTGCTATTTTCCATATGGCTTTTTGCATTGTCATCCTGTAGTGTTCACTCATTTCTGGGAAAAGTGGTTCAAATAATCAATTCATGTTAGGAAATTTTCAGTTATTTAATTTATCCAAAAAATGCTCTCTGTGTTCACAGAGGGTTAGAGAGTTATGGGAGCTGGATATAAAAATTTGAATAATTAAAAACAACAATAACAGGATGGTTTATAGGTGGAAATAAGATTCCAGTGGTAAATAGATGGATAGTAAGTGAATAAAGAAATCTGTATGCAGGTCAGTAAGCAACAGTTAGAACTGGACATGGAACAACAGACTGGTTCCAAGTAGAAAAAGGAGTGCATCAAGGCTGTATATTGTCACCCTGCTTATTTCACTTCTATGCAAAGTACATCATGAGAAATGCTGGACTGGAAGAAACAAAAGCTGGAAACAAGATTGCCAGGAGAAATATCAATAACCTCAGATATGCAGATGACACCACCCTTATGGCAGAATGTGAAAAGGAGCTAAAAAGCCTCTTGATGAAAGTGAAAGAGGAGAGTGAAAAAGTTGGCTCAAAGCTCAACATTCAGAAAACAAAGATCATGGCATCCAGTCCCATCACTACATGGGAAATAGATGGAGAAACAGTGGAAACAGTGTCAGAGTTTATTTTGCGGGGGTGGGCTACAAAATCACTGCAGATGGTAACTGCAGCCGTGAAATTAAAAGACGCTTACTCCTTGGAAGAAAAGTTATGACCAACCTAAATAGTATATTCAAAAGCAGAGACATTGCTTTGCCGACTAAGGTCCGTCTAGTCAAGGCTATGGTTTTTCCAGTGGTCATGTATGGGTGTGAGAGTTGGACTGTGAAGAAGGCTGAGCACCGAAGAATTGATGCTTTTGAACTGTGGTTGGAGAAGACTCTTGAGAGTCCCTTGGACTGCAAGGAGATCCAACCAATCCATTCTGAAGGAGATCTATCCTGGGATTTCTTTGGAAGGAATGGTGCTGAAGCTGAAGCTCCAGTACTTTGCCCACCTCATGGGAAGTTGACTCATTGGAAAATACTTTGATGCTGGGAGGGACTGGGGGCAGGAGGAGAAGGTGATGACCGAGGATGAGATGGCTGGATGGCGTCATGGACTCGATGGACGTGAGTCTGAGTGAACTCCAGGAGATGGTGATGGACAGGGAGGCCTGGCATGCTGCTATTCATGGGGTCGCGAAGAGTCAGAAATGACTGAGCGACTGAACTGAACTGAACTGAACTGAAGTGAATAAAGTAAGAAGCAAATACATATATATGTATGTGTGTGTGTGTGTGTGTGTGTGTGTCTATATCTCATTTTGTTGGTAATAGGTAAGATGAGAAACATTTTATAAGAACAAGATAGAGGTGAGCAGTGGATAGGGATTTATATAGTTGTTGGAAGCATGGAAAGAATTTCAGTTTGGTTTGAATTTAAACAGCCATATTAGCCCACCTCACCTTTTTTAAAGAATAAGTTATTTAAAAATGTGTATTGAAATAGGAGCAGTAGTAGCTACCCA
This sequence comes from Redunca redunca, assembly GCA_006410935.1. NCBI lineage: Eukaryota > Metazoa > Chordata > Mammalia > Artiodactyla > Bovidae > Redunca > Redunca redunca. The sequence continues at coordinate 7,693 of SJYQ01104734.1, forward strand.
AAGTGTTTGCTAAAAGTGTCTACATCCCAATGTGAGTTCCAGTTTTCTCCTTCTACCCTGGGCGGCTCTGTCCAATATCAGCAACTTGGTCTGACTCAGGCTCCTTTCAGGTTTTTATTTCTTCTCGGACTGTGTGTGATTTCATGTGTAATCTTTAAGGCTGGAGTCTCTGTTTTATACAGCCCCCTAGCTCTCTGGAAAGGAATTCTCACTGATTTTAAAGTCATGTATATATGGGGGATTACCTTCCCAGTTCAGGATCCCTGACCTGAGTAGCTCTCTTTGGGTCTCAGATCCATTGACTCCTTTGGGAGACTCTCTGCAACTGGATCATCTCTTGTTTTGTCTGTTGCCTACTGAGGTATGGGGCATGACTATACCCTGTATCTACCACTCCTATTGGTCTTGTTGTGAATCCTGCTGTATATTTTTAGTAACAGAAGATCTGCTAGTCTTCAGGTCATCCTAATCAATAATGATTCTTTAAATACCCGTACATTTATTGTTTTCTTTGAGAGTTACATGGATTCAGTGTCCTTCTACTTCATCATGGCCACTTCACCCTGTATATCTGTCTGTCTCAAGTATTAGAGCTTGGCGGATTTATAAATGGTGTAATTTTTCCTGAGTTCTTTTGGTATCTTTTCTTGTTCTATCACTTTTCCTTTAAAACTCAACTAAACATTGCTTTTGCTTGGAAGACTTAACTGATTCCAGTTTAATTGACATATTCCTATCCTGTGACCCTTTTGTCAATGTTCTAATAATATGATTTTTTACATTAGTTTGGGATAGTTTGCTGTGTCATTGTGTTATCATATCACTGGAGATAGGAAACTATGCCTTTTTAACTTGGTCATCACAATGCCTGTGCCACATTAGACACAAATCAATACTTTATAAACTGTTTTAATTTAAAACATAAATAAAAAAGTTTAACTTATCATTCACTTAAAAATTTTCCCATTTGTTCTGTAGGAAAACTGATTCTAATGTGTGAACTCAGCTCCTGTACAGTCTTGCCAGATGCAAGGAACAAAATAAATTATTTTATACTCTTGGGCCTCATGCAGAATCCGAAGGAGCAGAAAAATCCTTTTAGTGATGTCTTGCTCTTCTATATTTTGACCCTGCTGGGCAACCTACTCATTGTCATGATTATAACTGTCAACAGGACCCTGAACTCAGCAAAGTACATTTTTGTTGGCTAATAATTTTTAGATCTAATGTATTCTTTTTCTTCCTTAGGAAGTATTACCATGAACAAAGCTAGTGGAGATGATTGAATTCTAGCTAAGCTATCTAAACTCTTAAAAGATGATGCTGTTAAAGTGTTGAACTCAATATGCCAGCAAATTTGGAAAACTCAATAGTAGCCACAGGTCTGGAAAAAGGTCAGTTTTCATTCCAGTCCCAAAGAAGGGCAAGCCAAAGAATGTTCAAGTTACGCTACCATTGTTCTCATCCATTGCACCCAAAATTTTGAGGACAGGATGCTCAAAATCCTTCATGCTAGGCTATAGCTGTACATGAACCAAGAACTTCCAGATCCAAATGGTGAGTTTTGAAGAGGCAGAGGAACCAGAGATTAAATTGCCAACATTTGTTGGATTATAGAGAAAGCAGCAAGGGAGTTCAGGAAAACATCTTCTACTTCATTGACTATGCTAAAGCCTTTCACTGTGTGGATCACAAATTGTGAAAGATTCTTAAAGAGACAGAAATACCAGAGGACCTTACCTATCTCCTGAGACACCTACCTGTGGGTCAAGAAGTAACAGTTAGTCTGGATATGAAACAACTGATTGGTTCAAAATAGGGAAAGGGGCACGACAAGGCTGTATATTGTCTCCGTGCTTATTTAACTTTTATATGCAGAATATATAATGCAAAATGCCAGGCTAGATGGCTCACAAACTGGAATCAATATGCTGACAAAAATATCAACAACCTCAGATATGCAGATGATAACACTCTAATGGCAGAAAGTGAAGATGAACTTAAAAATCTTGATAAGGGTGAAAGAGGAGAGTGAAAAAGTTGGCTTGAAACTCAACATTCAAAAATCTAGAATCACAGCATCCAGTCCCATCATTTCATAGCAAATAGAAGAGGAAAAAGTAGAAGCAGTGACAGACTTTATTTTCTTGTACTCCAAATTCATTGCAGATTGTGACTGCAGTTATGAAATTAAAAGAAGCTTGCTTCTTGGAAGGAAAAGTATGACAGCTTAGATAGTGTATTAAAAAGCAGAGATATCACTTTGCCAACAATGGTCTGTATAGTCAAAGCTATGGTTTTTCCAGGCATCATGTGTTGATGTTAGAGTCAGACCATAAAGAAAGATGAGCACAGAAGAACTAATGCTTTTGAATTGTGGTGCTGGAGAACATTCTTGAGAGCCCCTTGGACAGAAAGGATTTCAAACAAGTCAATCCTGAAGGAAATTAAGTCTGAATATTCATTGGAAAAACTGATGCTGAAGGTGAAGCTCCAATACTTTGGCCACCTGATGTGGAGAGCCAATTCATTGGAAGAGACCCTGATGCTGGGAAAGATTGACCACAAAAGGAGAAGGGAGTGGCAGAGGATGAGAAGGTTAGATAACATTGCACAGTCAGTGGACATGAATCTGAATGCTTCCATCCATGAAGCCACAGAGAGTCAGACATGACTTAGCAATTGAACAATAGCAATGACAAATGAAATTTTTATAGGGTTGCTAGTTTCAAATACTATCCACTTTATTTTATTACCTTCTCATTTTTTTTAAATTTTTAATCAGATTCTTATCTTTACCTTCATTCTATATACCAGTTAAACTATTTACTGCTGTATTCATTTTATTGAATTTCATGTGTCTTACATATGAAATTTTAGTATAATATTTTAATTTGTTGAATAAGCATTGTAGGTATGATGGTTAGTAGTAAATACTAAATAAAAATCCATGCAAAATGAAATAATGTAGAATAAACCTTCTCCCATCCCAATTAAGATTCTCTCAGTCCTTCCAGATGCAGTCACTATATTCTTTTCTTAAGATTCTTCAAGTAATAATCATAAATTTAAGCATGTTTTCACCTGTGTTTGGTTTATGTTTCAGTACATAAATTTTGCATTTTATTGCCCAGGCTCCTGGTGATTTTTACATACTAATTTACATAGGTCTAACTCATTCTAGTTCTTTTATACTGCTTAACTTTGTTATGAGTCTGAATGACAATTGATGAATATGTTTATCTTCATGTTTTCCCCAGTGTTTTTCAGTGTCAAATTATTTTGCACTGAAGTTTTGAAATTTTGTACATATAAGTTCCTAGAATTAGCACTGAGTCAACTTTTGATGTATCTAAAATTTTGATGTTCATACTTATTGTCAGCATGCCAATCCATTTGGGCATCTATTCTTAGGTTTTAGCTGATTTGTGTTTCTTTTCCATGAACTGCTTATGAATGAGTTTTATATGTTTTCTTGGATTGCTAATCATTTCCATACTGATTTTGATGGTGTGTTCACTTTGACAATCTTTATTTCATATACATGGGACATCCTTGTGTCTTTAATTTCTTTCATCAATGTCATCTAGTTTTCAGTGTATGAATCTCCATTCCTTGGATACATTTATTCCTATTTATTTTATTCTTGTTGATGCTATTGTAAGTGGGATTATTTAATTTAATAATTAATTAATTTCTGTTTTGGGTAGTTCATCGTAAATATATGTAGACATGACATTTCAATATGTTGATTTTATACCCTGAAAAGTTGTTGGATTTGTTTTGTAGTTCTAAGAGTTTTGGTGTGATTATTTGTTTTTTATATATGTAAAAGTGAAAGAAAGTGAAAGTGAAGTTGCTTAGTTGCGTTGACTCTTTGCGACCCCGTGGACTGTGGCTTACCAGGCTCCTCTGTCCATGGGATTCTCCAAGCAAGAATACTGGAGTGGGTTGCCACTTAAGATTAGGTCTACTCTGTACTCTTTTAAATATGGTTTCTTGTTCTTAGTGTCATACACATCACATTTATGCATATTTATGTGTTAATCAGGAGTTTATTCATTTTATTGCTGAATAATATTCTATTTTATGGATGTATCACCATTCTCTATCTTTCTCTAAACTAAGATACATTTTGACTGTTTCCAGCTATTTGCAATTATGATTAAAACTGCTCTAAATATTTACATAGAGTTTTATGAGAAAAGCAAACAAACCAGAAACAATATGCACTAATTATTCTTAAGACACTAGTTGGGAGAAATAAGAAACAATGATCAATAAGAGATAAGAGACCAGTTGAGTTCTAGTATTTTCCCATTTTAACTTTAAAAAGTTTCCATGTTGTGGTGCAGAGAGGGATATCTCAGAAAGATCCTGGTAGATTCACTGAGTTGAGGACAAGACTTTCAGAGTCTGAGGAGACCAAAGCACATAGAATTCTTAGGCTAGAATACTACAGAGGGCAGACCTATAGACCTGGGCTTGGGAGAGTGGAGTTGGAGAGTAAGAGACAAAGATTGACCAAAAACCCAGAGCATTAGAGAGAGAGAATTCAGGAGAACTAAACAGCATACTCCTCAAGTATTTATCAGAGAACTGATCTGAGCTTACATTTGAGGAAAATACCTGAGGCTGGGGAAAGATTAGAGAGAAGAGGGCTTGGTCTCCACATGGGGCAGGAAGAAAGCCTGTTCTCACAGCTGGAAAACTCATAGTTCACAGAGGCAGTGCTGTTGGTTGAAAAACACTCTCCGACATAAATCACAGCAGGATCCTCTATGATCCACCCCACAGAATTCTGCAAATTAAAGCAAAAATAAACAAATGGGATCTAATTAAAATTAAAAGCTTCTGCACAACAAAGGAAAATATAAGCAAGGTGAAAAGACAGCCTTCTGAATGGGAGAAAATAATAGCAAATGAAGCAACTGACAAACAACTAATCTCAAAAATATACAAGCAACTTATGCAGCTCAATTCCAGAAAAATAAATGACCCAATCAAAAAATGGGCCAAAGACCTANTGATGAGATTGCAAACTAGTACAGCCACTATGGAGAACAGTGTGGAGATTCCTTAAAAAATTGCAAATAGAACTCCCTTATGACCCAGCAATCCCATTGCTGGGCATACACACCAAGGAAACCAGAATTGAAAGAGACACATGTACCCCAATCTTCATCACAGCACTGTTTATAATAGCCAGAACATGGAAACAACCTAGATGTCAATCAGCAGATGAATGGATAAGAAAGCTGTGGTACATATACACAATGGAGTATCACTCAGCCATTTAAAAGAACACATTTGAATCAGTTCTAACGAGATGGATGAAACTGGAGCCGATTATACAGAGTGAAGTAAGCCAGAAAGAAAAACACCAATACAGTATACTAACACATATGTATGGAATTTAGAAAGATGGTAATGATGACCCTGTATGTGAGACAGCAAAAGAGACTCAGATGTTTAGAGCGGACTTTTAGACTCTGAGGGAGAGGGAGAGGGTGGGATGAGATGGGAGAATGGCATTGAAACATGTATACTATCATGTAAGAAACGAATTGCCAATCTATGTCCAATGCAGGATACAGGATGCTTGGGGCTGGTGCACGGGGATGACCCGGAAAGATGTTATGGGGAGGGAGGTGGGAGGGGATTCATGTTTGGGAACGCAGGTACACCCGTGGTGGATTCATGTCAATGTATGATAAAAACAATACAGTATTGTAAAGTAAAATAAAGTTAAAATAAAAATTTAAAAAATAAAATAAAAAGAAAGAAAGATTTTGCCTCAGTAGTATTCATGATTAGCGCTCACCTGAGCACTTCTGACGACCTGGCTCGAAACTATATCAAACAGAATTTTTAAAAATCTTTTTTTTTTTTTTTTTTTAATTGGGCCAGGGCCTCCCTCACGCTCCTGCCTCAGCCTCCTCCCCGTGCAGCAGCTGGTGAGTCCCCGGCCCTACGGGGCTTAAAAAATCTTAAAGGAAGCATCCAAAAAAAAAAAAAATCAAAATAACTAACATGTTCAGAACATTGTATCTGCCATTGTGAGATATTAATCTTTATTTTCCTTTTGATGCCCTTGTTTCATTCTAAAAATTATGTTTGGTGCATAAAATTCATTAGGATGCATATTAATTTTCTCTTTTTTAAAGGTGTTTATGTAAGATTGGTACTATACCTGGATTAGTTGTTATGCAGAATTGATTGATTACATTTACAAACAATGAAATTTTGGGGAGAAGAAAGGTAGGATTATAAGCTACTTAGGAATTAGATTATTCCAGTTTTTAATTACTTTTCTGTGTGTGTTTAGAAAGTTTTCTTTTCCATAGCAGAGGTCCATTTTCTTTCAGTTGGCAATTATGCTGTCATAAATTCATTTAAAATATGATTGCTCTGAATTGTAGTCTGCCAAACTCCTCTCTCATTGGGATTACTCATACAAGAATACTGGAGTGGGTTGCCATTTCCTCCTCCAGGGCATCTTCCCTACCCAGAGATCGAACCCATGTCTCCTTAATCTCCCGCACTGGCAGACAGGTTCTCTACTACTGATTCACCTGGGAAGCCCAAAATGTCTATTTCTCCTCAATACACTCAAGATCTTCAGAGATAAGAAAACTTAGAGATAATATCACAGTTTGGAGAAGCTGAAGACAATATGACAACTAAATGTAATAATTCTCGAGAGAAAAACAAAATCGTTATTGGGTTGGCCAAAAAATTTCTTTGGATTTTTCCATAACACCATACAGGAAAACCTGAACAAACTTTTTGGTCAATTCAGTAGTTTAAAAGTAAGATATTTGAATAAAGTCAGTATGGAGTTTTGGTTAAAATTAATATATTAACATTATTGAATTAATTGTGACAAATGTAGCACATAATGTAAAATGATAATGGGAAATTGTTCAGACTATGTAAGAAAAACTGACCGGTTCCAAATTGAGAAAAGAATATGTCAAGGCTGTATATTGTCACCCTCATTATTTAGCTTATATACAGAATACATCATGAGAAACACTGGGCTGGATGAAGCAAAAGCTGGAATCAAATTTGCTGGGAGAAATATCAATCACCTCAGATATGCAGATGACACCACCCTTTTATGGCAGAAAGTGAAGAAGAACTAAACCACCACTTGATGAAAGTGAAAGACAAGAGTGAAAAAGTTAGCTTAAAGCTCAACATTCAGAAAACTAAGATCATGCATCCGTTTCATCTCTTCATGACAAATAGATGGGGAAATAATGGAAACAGTGAAAGATTTTATTTTGGGGGGCTCCAAAATCACTGCAGATGGTGACTGCAGCCATGAAATTAAAAGACACTTACTCCTTGGAAGAAAAGCAATGACCAACCTAGACAGCACGTTAAAAAGCAGAGACATTACTTTGCTAACAAAGGTCCATCTAGTCAAGGCTATTGTTTTTCCAGTAATCATGTATCGATGTGAGTGTTGGACTATAAAGAAAGCTGAGTGCTAAAGACTTGATGCTTTTGAACTGTGATGCCAAAGACTCTTGAGAGTCCCTTGGACTACGAGGAGATTCACCCAGTCAATTCTAAAAGAAATCACTCCTGAATATTCATTGGAAGGACTGATGCTGAAGCTGAAACTCCAACATTTTGGCCACCTAATGCAAAGAACTGACTCATTTGAAAAGACTCTGATACTGGGAAAGATTAAAGGCAGGAGCAAAAGGGGACTACAGAAGATGAAATGGTTGGGTGGCATCACCAATTTGATGGACATGAGTTTGAGCAAGATCTGGTAGTTGGTGATGGACAAGGAAGACTGGTGTGCTGCTGTCCATGGTCAGACATGACTGAGTGACTGATTTGAACTGATATAAGAACTCTTTATATTATTTTTAGAACTTCCTTGTTAATATGTGTGTTATAAAATATAAGGTTTATTAAAATATAAATAAAATAAAATATAAGGTTTATTCCCAAAACAGGTTCTCAGAATTTATCCATATTGTAACATGTCAGAAATTCCTACCTTTTAAATGTAGAATAATATTCCACTTTATGTAAACCACATTTAAAAAAAAAATTCACATGTTGCTTACATGTTTTGCCTACTGTGACTAATGCTGCTATGAACATGAATGTAGTTTTCGAGTACTCACTTTAAAATTTTTTTGGTATATACCTAAAAGTAGAAATGCTGGATCTTTTTTTTTTTTTTTTTTTTCAGAAATGTAACACTTTATTTTGCATTTTCATTGAGGTGCACATAGGCGATTAGTGATGTGGACATATTTCCATTGCTTATTGGCCAGATGAATCACAAACTGGAATCAAGATTGCTGGGAGAAATATCAACAACGTCTGATATGCAGATGATACTAATTTAATGGCAGAAAGTAAAGAGGAAATAAAGAGCCTCTTTATAAAGTGAAAGAAGAGCATGAAAAAGCTGGCTTAAAACTCAACATTCAAAAAATAAAGATCATGGCATCCTGTCCTACCACTTCATGGCAAATGGATGGGGAAAATGTGGAAATGGTGGCAGGTTTTATTTTCTTGGGCTGTATAATCAATGAGGATTGTGACTGCAGCCAAGAAAGCAAAAGACACTTGCTCCTTGGAAGGATAGCTATGAAAAACCTAGACAGTGTATTAAAAAGCAGAGACATCACTTTGCTGACAAAAGTCCGTGTCAGTTCAGTTCAGTCGTTCAGTCATGTCCAACTCTTTGTGACCCCATGAATCGCAGCATGCCAGGCCTCCCTGTCCATCACCAACACCCGGAGTTCACTCAGATTCACATCCATCGAGTCAGTGATGCCATCCAGCCATCTCATCCTCTGTCGTCCGCTTCTCCTCCTGCCCCCAATCCCTTTCAGCATCAAAGTCTTTTCCAATCAGTCAACTCTTCACATGAGGTGGCCAAAGTACTGGAGTTTCAACTTCAGCATCATTCCTTCCAAAGAAATCCCAGGGTTGATCTCTTTCAGAATGGAATTCTTGGATCTCCTTGCAGTCCAAGGGACTCTCAAGAGTCTTCTCCAACACCAGAGTTCAAAAGCATCAATTCTTCGGCACTCAGCCTTTTTCACAGTCCAAGTCTCACATCCATACATGACTACTGGAAAAATCATAGCCTTGACTAGACGGACCTTAGTCAGCAAAGTAATGTCTCTGCTTTTTAATATGCTATCTAGGTTGGTCAGAACTTTTCTTCCAAGGAGTAAACGTCTTTTAATTTCATGGCTGCAGTCACCATCTGCAGTGATATAGTCAAAGCTAATTGGTTTTTTTTCAGTAGTCGTGTACGGATGTGAGATTTGGACAATAAAGAAGGCTGAGCACTGAAGAATTGATGTTTTCAAACTGTGGTGCTATAGAAGATTCTTGAAATTCTCTTGGATAACAAAGAGATCAAACCAGTCATTCCTAAAGGAAATTAACCCTAAATATGCATTGGAAAGGCTGGTGCTGAAGCTGAAGCAACCTTTGGCCACCTGATGGGAGAGCTGACTTGTTGAAAAAGACCTTGATTCTAGGAAAGACTCAGGGCAAGAAGGGAAGTGTGTAATAGGTGACAAGATGGTTGGATGGCATCACTGACTCAGTGGACATGAGTCGAGTAAATTCAGGAAGAGCGTGAAGGACAGGGAAGTCTGGCGTGCTGCACTTCATGGGTTCACAAAGAATATCTTGCTTAGATACACATCTATTCAAGTTCTTTGTCTCGTTAAAAAAAGTAGGTATGATTGATGGAATATTGTGCATATTAAAGGCACACACTGCTGATCTATTTTATATTAAAATATGATTACCACCATGGTATTAGCTAACAACACTAATAAGTCACATAACTGTACTTTTTTGTGATGAGAATATTTAATATCTGGTCTCTTGACTTTTTGAAATATATAATACAATATCATTGACTATAATTACTAAGCTGTACATGAGACCTCTAGAGCTATTTCATCTTCTAATTTCAGATTTATTTATACTCTTTTGACTATCTTCTCTTCAATTACTCCAACCCCCAAATCCTGGTAACCACTATTCTATTTTATGTGTATGGCTTTTTCATATGTTACATAATGGTGATATATGATATGTCTTTCTCTGTCTACATTTTTCCACTTAGTATAAAGCTGTCACCCATGTTGTCATAAATGTGGGATTTCTTTCTTTTTTTCTTTCTCCACTATGGAGAACAGTATAGAGGTTCAAAAAAAACAACATAAAAATAGAGCTGCCATATGATTTATCAATCCCACTCCTAGGCATATATCCTGGAAAAAAACATGTTTTGAAAGGACTCATTCACCCCAATATTAACTTCAGCACTCTTTACAATAGCCAAGACATATAAATAACCTAAATGTCCATTGACAGATGAAGTTAAAAAAATCTGGTACTTATAGTAATACAATAGAATATTAATCAGCTATTAAAAATAATGAAATATGATCATTTGTAGCATCATGAATGGTCCTGGAGGTTAAAATGCTAAAGGTGAAGTAAGTCAGGTAGACAAAGACAAATATTACATGATATTGCTTACATGTGGAATCTAAAAAAATGATACAAATGAATTTATTTACAAAACAGAAACAAACTTCAAAAACAAATGTATGGTTACCATGGAAAGAGTTGAAGGCAGGGATATATTGGGAGTATGGGATTGATGTAAACACTACTATATTTAAAATAACCAATAAAGATCTACTGTCTTCCAAGCGAACACTCCTTAATAGTACATAATAATTTAATTGGAAAATAACTTGTTAAAGAAGAGATATCAGTTCAGTTCAGTCACTCAGTCATGTACGACTCTTTGCAACTCCTAGGACTGCAGCACGCCAGGCCTTCCTGTCCAACATCAACTCCCAAAGTTTACTCAAACTCATGTCCATTGAGTCAGTGATGCCATCTAACCATCTCATCCTCTGTCCTCCCTTTCTCCTCCCACCTTCAATCATTTCCAGCATCAGGGTCTTTTCAAATGAGTCAGTTCTTTGATCAGGTGGCCAAACTACTGGGGTTTCAGCTTTAACATAAGTCCTTCTAATGAACACCCAGGACTGATCTCCTTTAGGATGGATTGTTTGGATCTCCTTGCAGTCCAAAGAAGACTCTCAAGAGTCTTCTCCAACACCACAGTTGAAAAGAATCAATTCCTTGGTACTCAGCTTTCTTTATAGTCCAACTCTCATATCCATACATGACTACTGGAAAAATCATAGCTTTGATTAAATGGTTACTTTCTTTGATTACTTTCTTGGAAAAGTACTGTCTCTGATTTTTAATATGCTCTCTAGGTTGGTCATAGCTTTTCGTCCAAAATAAATTATCTTCATTACCTCCACCATAGTTTGTCTCAGGTCAAATAACAGGGAGGAAACAGTCCCACTGATCAAAAGAAAAGTGGATCAAAGATTTACTGAACATGGCCCCAGCCATCAGAATAATACCCAGTTTTCCCCACAGTCCGTCTCTCCCATCAGGAAGCTTTCATAAGCCTTTTATCCTTATCCATCAGAGAGCAGACAGAAAAAAAAAAAAAAAAAAACAAACACAGTCGCAGAAAACTAATCAAACTGATCACATGGGCTGCAGAGTTTTCTAGCCCAATGAAACTATGAGCCATGCGGAGTAGAGCACCCAAGGTGGATGAGTCATGGTGGAGAGTTCTGACAAAAGTGGCCCACTGGAGAAAGGAATTGTAAATCACTTCAGTATCCTTGCCTTGAGAACCCCACGAACAGTATGAAAAGGCAAAAAGATAGGACACTGAAAGATGAACTCCCCAGGTTGGTAGATGCCCAATATGCTACTAAAGAGTGGAGAAATAACTTCAGAAAGAATGAAGAGACAGAACCAAAGCAAAAACAGCTCCCAGTTGTGGATGTAACTGGTGATGGAAGTAAAGTCTGATGCTGTAAAGAACAATACTACATAGGAACCCTTGATGATAGGTCAATGAATCCAGGTAAATTAGAAGAGGTCAAATCGGAGATGTTAAAAGTGAATATCAATATTTTAGGAATCAGTGAAATAAAGTGGACTGGAATGAGCAAATTTAATTCAGATGCTCATTATATCCACTACTGTGGGCAAGAATCTCTTAAAAGAAATGGAGTAGCCCTCATAGTTAACAAAAGAGTCCAAAATGCAGTAATTGGGTACAGTCTCAAAAGTGTCAGAATAATCTCTGTTTATTTCCAAGGCAGCCATTCAATATCACAGTAATCCAAGTCTGTGCTGAAGAAACTGAAGTTGAAGGGTTCTATGAATACCTACAAGCCCTTCTACAACTAACATTCCTAAAAAAGATGGCCTTTTCATCATAGGGGACTAGAATGCAAAAGCAGGAAGTCAAGAGATACCTGGAGTAACAGGCAAATTTGACCCTGGAGTACAGGATGAAGGAGAGCAAAGGGTAATAAAGTTTTGCCAAGAGAACACAATGATCATAGCAAGCACTCTCTTCCAACAACACAAGAAAAGACTCTACACATGGACATCACCAGATGATCAATAGAAAAGTCATATCATTTATATTCTTTGCAGCCAAAGATGGAGAAGCTCTATACAATCAGCAAAAACAAGATCGGGAGCTGGCTGTAGCTCAGATCATGAACTCTTCATTGCCAAATTCAGACTTAAATTGAAAAAAGTAGGGAAAACCACGAAACCATTCAGGTATGAACTAAATCAAATCCCTTGCAATGTATAGTGGATATAATGGTCATCTGATTTAAATTCACCTATTCTAGTCCATTTTATTTCATTGATTCCTAAAATGTTGATGTTCACTCTTGCCATCTCCTGTCTCACCGCTTCTAATTTACCTTGATTCATCAACCTATTCCAGGTTCCTATGCAATATTGTTCTTTACAGCATGGGACTTTACTTCCCAGCATCAGGGTCTTTTCAAATGAGTCAGTTCTTTTCATCTGGTGGCCAAAGTATTGTAGTTTTAGCATCAGCATCAGTCCTTCCAAAGAATATTCAGGATTGATTTCCTTGAGGATCAACTAGTTTCAACTGGGAAAGATTGAAGACAAGAGGAGAAGGGGACGACCGTGGGTGAGATGGTTGAATGTCATCATAGACTCGATGGACATGTTTTTGAGCAAGATCCGGATGTTGGAGTGGACAGGGAAGCCTGGCATGCTGCATTCCATGGAATTACGAAGAGTCAGATATGACTGAGTGACTGAACTGACTGACCCCATAGAGGTTAAATGGACCTTTACTTTTATATTAAAGCAATTTCAAATCTCATTGATACAGTCAATATAATATCATCGACTGTGATATATAAAAATGAGTCAGAAAAGTTGTGTAATTTATTCATAAATAATGAGCTAATATATAATTGTTCATGTATGGTATATGTAATAATATCCCAAATTTGGCCTTGGAATACAGAATGAACCAGGGCAAAGGTTAACAGAGTTTTGCCAAGAGAACACACTGGTCATAGAAAACACCCTCTTCCAACAACACAAGAGAAGGCTCTACACATGGAAATCACCAGATGGCCAAATTCAAATCAGATTGATTATATTCTTTGCAGCTAAAGATGGAGAAGCTCTATACAGTCAGCAAAAACAAGACCAGGAGCTGACTGCGACTCAGACCATGAATTCCTTATTGCCAAATTCAGACTTAAGTTGAAGAAAGTAGGGAAAACCACTAGATCATTCAAGTATGACCTAAATCAAATCCCTTATTATTATACAGTGGAAGTGAGGAATAGACTTAAAGGACTAGATGTGATAGATAGAGTGCCTGATGAACTATGAATGGAGGTTTGTGACATTGTACAGGAGACAGGGATCAAGACCATCCCCATGGAAAAGAAATGCAACAACAACAACAACAAAAAAGCCCATATGACTGTCTGAGGAGGCCTTACAAATAGCTGTGAAAAGAAGAGAAGTGAAAAGCAAAGGAGAAAAGGAAAGATATAAGCATCTGAATGCAGAGTTCTGAAAAAGAGCAAGGAGAGATAAGAAAGCCTTCCTCAGTGATCAATGCAAAGAAATAGAGGAAAACAACAGAATGGGAAAGACTAGAGATCTCTTCAAGAAAACTAGAGATACCAAGGAACATTTCATGCAAAGATGGGCTCTATAAAGGACAGAAATGGTATGGACCTAATAGAAGCAGAAGATATTAAGAAGAGGTGGCAAGAATACACATAAAAACTGTACAAAAAGATCTTCATGGCCAAGATAATCACTATGGTGTGGTCACTCACCTAGAGCCAGACATTCTGCAATGTGAAGTCAAGGGGGCCTTTGAAAGCATCACTACGAACAAAGCTAGTGGAGGTGATGGAATTCCAGTTGAGCTATTTCAAATCCTGAAAGATGATGCTGTGAAAGTGCTGCACTCAATATGCCAGCAAATTTGGAAAACTCAGCAGTCACCACAGGACTGGAGAAGGTCAGTTTTCATTCCAATCCCAAAGAAAGACTCAAACTACCGCACAGTTGCACTCATCTCACACTCTAGTAAGTTCAGTTCAGTTCAGTTGCTCAGTCATGTCCGACTATTTGGAACCCCACAAATCGCAGCACGCCGGGCCTTTCTGTCCATCACCAACTCCCGAAGTTTACTCAGACTCGCGTCCATCGAGTCAGTGATGCCATCCAGCCATCTCATCCTCTGTCGTCCCCTTCTCCTCCTGCCCTCAATCCCTCCCAGCATCAAAGTCTTTTCCAATCAGTCAACACTTCGCATGAGGTGGCCAAAGTACCGGAGATTCAGCTTTAGCATCATTCCTTCTAAAGAAATCCCAGGGCTGATTTCCTTAAAAAATGGACAGGTTGGATCTCCTTGCAGTCCAAGGGACTCTCAAGAGTCTTCTCCAACACCACATTTCAAAAGCATCAGTCCTTCAGTGCTCAGCTTTCTTCACAGTCCAACTCTCACATCCATACATGACTACTGGAAAAACCATAGCCTTGACTAGACGGACCTTAGTCAGCAAAGTAATGGTCCCTGCTTTTGAATATGCTATCTAGGTTGGTCATAACTTTTCTTCCAAGGAGTAAGCGTCTTTTAATTTCATGGCTGCAATCACCATCTGCAGTGATTTTGGAGCTCAAAAAAAATAAAGTCCGACACTGTTTCCATTGTTTCTCCATCTATTTCCCATGAAGTGATGGGACTGGATACCATGATCTTCATTTTCTGAATGTTGAGCTTTAAGCCAAGTTTTTCACTCCCCCCTTTTACTTTCATCAAGAGGATTTTTAGTTCTTCGCTTTCTGCCATAAGGATGGTGTCATCTGCATATCTGAGGTTATTGATATTTCTCCCGGCAATCCTGATTCCAGCTTGTGTTTCTTCCAGTCCAGCGTTTCTCATGATGTACTCTGCATATATGTTAAATAATCAGGGTGACAATTCAGCCTTGATGTATTCCTTTTCCTATTTGGAACCAGTCTGTTGTTCCATTTCCAGTTCTAACTGTTGCTTCCAGACCTGCATACAGATTTCTCAAGAGGCAGGTTAGGTGGCCTGGTATTACTATCTCTTTCAGAATTTTCCACAGTTTATTGTGATCCACACATTCAAAGGCTTTGGCATAGTCAAAAAGCAGAAATAGATGTTTTTCTGGAATTCTTGTTTTTTTTCCATGATCCAGTGGATGTTGGCTATTTGATCTCTGGTTCCTCTGCCTTTTCTAAGACCAGCTTGAACATCGGGAATTTCATGGTTCATGTATTGCTTAAGCCTGGCTTGGAGAATTTTGAACATTACTTTGCTAGCGTGTGAGATGAGTGCAATTGTGTGGTAGTTTGAGCATTCTTTTGAGTTAAATGGTCATCTGAGTTAAATTCACCCATTCCAGTCCATTTTAGTTCGCCAATTCCTAGAATGTCGATGTTCACCCTTGCCATCGCTTGTTTGACCACTTCCAATTTGACTTGATTCATGGACCTGACATTCCAGGTTCCTATGCAATATTGCTCTTTACAGCATCGGATCTTGCTTCTATCACCGGTCACATCCACAACTGGGTATTGTTTTTGCTTTGGCTCCATCCCTTCATTCTTTCTTGAGTTATTTCTCCACTGACCTCCAGTAGCATATTGGGCACCTAATGACCTGGGGAGTTCCTCTTTTGGTATCCTATCATTTTGCCTTTTCCTACTGTTCATGGGGTTCTCAAGGCAAGAATATTGAAGTGGTTTGCCATTCCCTTCTACAGTGGACCACATTCTGTCAGGCCTCACCACCATGACCCGCCCTTCTTGGGTTGCCCCGCAGGCATGGCTTGGTTTCACTGAGGTAGACAAGGCTATGGTCCTAGTGTGATTAGATTGACTAGTTTTCTGTGAGTATGGTTTCAGTGTATCTTCCCTCTGATGCCTTCTTACAACACTTACCATCTTACTTGGGTTTGTCTTACCGTGGGCGTGGGGTATCTCTTCACAGATGCTCCAGCAAAGCACAGCCACTGTTCCTTACCTTGGATGAGAGGTATCTCCTCACCGCCACCCTTCCTTACCTTCAACATGGGATAGCTCCTCTAGGCCCTCCTGCGCCAGCGCAGCCACCACTCCTTGGACGTGGGTTGATTCCCGGCCGCCACCCCTGGCCTCGGGCATGGGGTGGCTCCTTCCGGCCACCTTCCCTGGCCTTCCCTACTGCGGGCAGGAATCCCTCAGAAGAAATGGAGTAGCCATCATGGTCAACAGAAGAATCCGAAATGCAGTACTTGTATGCAATTTCAAAAACGGCAAAATGATCTCTGTTCGTCTCCAAGACAAA